>CM057379.1:86660000-86945000 GCA_030015415.1 Cynopterus sphinx | reverse complement strand
TTCACTTTGTTCATCATTGTTTTCTTAACTTTCTCCGCATCTTTCTTTAGTTCTTTGAGCATCCTTAAGATTGTTATTTTAATGTTTTTATCTAATATATCTGCCATCAGCTCTTTTTCAGGGACATTTTCTGTTGATTTTTCTTTTCCATATTTTCCTGTTTCTTTGTATGCCTTATGATTTTTTTTATTGTAGTTGTTGCTGATAACTGTACATTTGAATTTAATAATGTGGTAATTCTAGAAATCAGTTTCTCCTCTTTCCCAGTGTTTGCTGGGTTTTGCTATTGTTTTTGTTTTTGAATGTTGTAGGCTGTCTCTGTGCCATGGGTCAGACTGAGCTGTAAACCTAAAGTTTTCTCAGGCCTGTGCCTTTCTGAGCCTGTGCCTTTCCCTGGACATTCATGGCTACTTTCTAATTTTCCTTGTTATACAGTTGTTTTTTAATGTCATAGTCTTTAATGTCTTGCTCTCAAAAGAGAAAAAGAAAAAAATGAGGGAAGAAAGAGTAGTGGCCCTATAGCTCCCTTAGAATTCACTTCAGCTGGCAGAGGGGTTTGCAACAGTGGAAGGAGGAGCAATAACAGTAATTGCTTACTTCTTTGCATGTCTGTCATCAGAAGCAGCAATCATTGATTGGAGCACAGATTTCTAATATTTAGAAGACAGAGTCCTTTTTGCCCATCCTGTCTCAAGGAAGCTATATGAAACTTCTCCAGGAACATGTGCACACCTGCTTACCATTGGGTTGTGTTGAGGACTAGGTAGCTGCTACTGTGTTAAGAGTTGAAATTCACTGAAATTAATAGCAATTTACCACCTGAGTCTTCTAGTAAAAGTTTCAAGCCTTCAACAGGCTCCAGAGTCTCAGTATACATCAGACAGTACAATTGTTTAGATGTGGAGACAGATTCCTGGTACTTCCTACTCTACCATCTTTCCAAAATCTTCCCAATATATTCTGAAAGCATAAATAAAGCAAAAAAAAAATGGCAATATATTTGAAAAGAAGAAATTCAAATTTTTATAGATAATACTACCATAAATTAAAATACATAGTGAAAAGATAAAAAAATTACCACATACTTATAAACAGAAGTGTATTATTTTTAATTTGTACATAGTTGTCAGAAATCAGTAAGAGTTGTGTCAGAAAAGAGTTCTCCTATCTGTAAATCTGTAAGCCTGCCTTTGTCATGGCTATTTGTTCTCACAGCCCTGATATAGCTGTTTGCAAATATAATAGATCTTTATTGATTTAAGGATCACTTGTGTATGTGCATGCACATGCACGTGCACACACACACACACACACACACAGAAGAAAGAAAAAAAGAAAAGAAGCAGAAACAATGGTCTCCAGCTTTTCCATAACCCACCATCAAACAGATGCAAATCCACATGTTGTCTAATTATAGTGTGCTAAAGTGCCTTTTGTGCTTTTCAGGATATTTTGTGGTTTTTACATTATTATAAATAGGATATTTTCCTCATTTCTGATAAAGTCCTTCTTGTGTTTAAGAAAGCTTTTGATTTTGTTTTTTATTTTAGTTCATACTGTATTAGTTCAAGTAATGTTACTATAGAGCTCTCAGATTTTCTAGTAAACAGATTATCTGCAAATAATTTATTTTTTTCTATTTTCTTCACATAAAAAGATAATTTTTTTCTATCATGTACTTATGATATACTGATTTGAACAAGTTCCAAGTAATATTAAATTATTTTAGAGTTGAAAGGCAGTCTGTATTATCCTTTATTTAACTGGATCATTTCCAAGCTTCAACATCTAATAGGATGTTGCCTAGTGGTTTCAGTTAAATATTCTCATTTATGTTAAAGATTCTAATTTTTATGTTATTATCTTGCTAAAAGGTTTATAAATAAGAGCTGAATATTGTATTTTATCAAATCTCTTTCCAGAATTTATCAAGTATCCACATTTTTAATCTATAGCATGCTTATGTTAATAAATATAAAATAAATAGCTGAAAGGGGAATATCTATAATATGTTATCACATATGTTTCATATATAATCCATATGTAATATATATGTTGCACAATGCATATATAATATATTAAAAATTTATTATTTTATTAAAATTTAAAATTTTAATAAATTTTAATTAAAATTTTTCTAATATTAAACAATTTTTTTTATTCTTCAGAAAATTGTTATTAACATACTTTCAAGTTTTATTTGCTATTCTTTCTTAGAGTGGTAATTTTGATTTTATTTTGAATTTGAATATTTTAAATGAGTACTTTATCATCTCATTAAATATTATTCTACAAAAGTAAATTTAAGTAAACTTTGTTTTGTATCTATCATACTTAATTAAAAGTGCACAAATCCTAATTTACAGTTAAATGAATTTTCATAAACTAGTGCAACTGACCAAAGAGCATCCTGATCTAGAAATAAAATATTACCTACACTCCAGAAACGCTCTAAGTACTCCACCCAATCACTCACCCCTTCCAAGTTTAACCATATGACAAAACTATGTTTTAATGGTTGTGTGGGTGTGTGAGGGGGAAGAATAATAGCAGATAAAGTCAGGGAGGCAGGGAAGAGCCAGATAAGGTACAGGTTTGAGAACCACAGTATATTCATGTTCTATTGCTGCATAACAGTTTGCCTCAAACTAAGTGGCTTAAAACAATACAAACTTATCATCTCCCAATTTCTCTTGGTCAGTAGTCTGGGCACAGTTCAGCTGGATCTTCTTCTCATGGCTTCTCAAGGGGTCACTTATACTGTGGTGCTCATTTGGAGTCCAGGCTCATTTCAGTTTGTTGTCAGAATTCAGTTCTGTGGCTCCAGAACTTATGTTTCTGTTTTGTTACTAACTGTGGGCCAGGAACCACTCTAAGCTATTAAAGGCTGCCCTCAGTTCCTTACCATATCGACCACATAGTCATTTCACTGTATAGATGTTTGCTTTCTACCAGGCCAGCAGTATGGCTTGCTGCCTTCACTTTCTTTTAAAGGATTTTCTGATTGGGTCAGGCCCTTCCAGTGTAATTTCCAATTTGATTAACTTGAATTCAACTGATTGGTAAGCTAATCATGAGAGTGGTATCATCCCCCACTAAAGGGAAGGGAATTATAGAAGGGTATGGGTCATTGTGGGTTATTTTAGAGTTCTACTTACCACATATGGAAAAAGATACTTTTTCTATTTGCAGTAAAAGCTATTTGAAGCACTATAATCATGGAGTGGGAGATCTGATTTAAATATTAAATAAAACTAACATTGATAGAGCATCTATAAAGAACAAAACTTACTGGGTGGTATATGGGGAATAGAATAAGGTTTTGGCTTCACTGATTAGGGGGAAGATGACATCATTTTCTGAGATCAAGAAGAGCGTGGAGGTGGAAATGAAGAGTTCAATTTGGGACATGCTAAACTTTATATTCCTGTTCTATTTAGACAGCCAGCAGAGAGTTCAGTTAGATATACATACGTGAAACTCAAGGGAGAGATCAGAGCTGCAAATGCAGATTTGGAAATTGTCAGCTGGATAGAACTTTGACTACAGAGATTTGATGAGAACACTAAGGGGGGAGATTTAAAAAGCCAGCAGATTGATGCAAATGCCATGATTTCTTAAATTATAATTCTTAGGCATATAATCAGTCACACAGACAGACTCCTGCCTGGAGTCTTCCCAGAAGTGACTTCATGGTTTTGCAGTCTAATTTCTATGGCATCAAAATAGGTTTAGTTGTTGTTGTCATTGTTGTAGTTGTTGTTATGGATCCTCTACTAAGGCAAGTTCTATCCACGTTGAGTGCTTGTTATTGAATGGAGCTTGTTCTTCTCTGTTCATTTAATTAAACTAGAGGTCACCCTATCTCCTACCTGAATTTCTGCTCTTTAGTAGGTTCTCATGTTGGGCAGTTTTGATGTGTTTGCTGGATTAAGGTTCTTTGATAGGCTGAACCAATAGATACATAAGTAGCCATAGTGCCTTACTTAGAAGAAACACTAAGCAAAATCTGGTCAGTTTTTGTCCTAGACAAGATAATGTATTCAAAGATGTGAGCCTGTCAATTGCTTAAATATTCCTGCCAATTATAGATCTAATATCTGGAATAAATGTGTCTGTCTATTCTAGCTAAGATGCTTGGGCCTTAATAGTATATGATAAAATCTTCAGTATGTGTTAATTGATTCCATTGCAACCTTTGGTTGTTCAAGGAGGAATAAGCCTTGCATCTGGAGCTGCTCACAGCAAGTACATTTGCTGATTATGAAAGGCTAGTTGCTCCTGAGAATAAGGCTCAGGATCTCTGTCCAGTCCCAAAAGGTCAGGGAAAGATCAGATGGACACATCTTAGAGAAAGTTAATTTTACCTTTTGAGAACAAGGTATACCTTACATGCTGGCTGCTTCAAAGTGAAGCTCCCTTATTTCCTGATTCTGCTTGGAAATAGGATCTCTTAGATGATCAAGGATTTCTACCTAGTAGACCATCAGCCCTAGAAGCCTTTAAGAAAACTGCATCAGTGACATTAGAGACCTGAAAATGTCCATATTGAGTTAAACTGAAGTTCCTGAGGCACTAAACCCAATCAGCATTTTTGGACGTTACTCACAAACACAGATTTAATAGCTTGTAGAATCCTTCTGAGAATGCGGCCCAAGTCTGACTTTCATCTGACACTATTAAATAATAGTTGAATGAATTCAAGAATATTTTATAAGGAGTAGAAAATTAATAGAGGAGAGCTGATTCTAAATCATGGCCTGAGCAGTCACGGACACCTGGAATTCAGGGAAGGTATCCTTCTTCACACATTCGGTTTGGTGCTTAACATAAATAGAAACCCAAAAGATGTTTATCAACTAATTTATATTTGGGTAAGCATCACACGCGTGTGCGCGCACATGCACACACACACACACACACACACACACACACACACACACACATGCTAATTTGCTTTGTACATTCAAAATGATATTCTGGGTCCAGTGTTAATCATGTTATCTTCACACACTAGAATTACAGAAGCTCTTTTGGAGATAAGGGTAGGAAGTGTTCATTCCATCTGACTGCTCTACTTTCCTTGTTCTGTCTCTATCTATTTGATCCAAATGGTCTTCTTTGAAGATCCATATAGGACCACATGTTAATCTAATAACATGGGCTACCTTGAACTAGATGTTTTCCTTTATTACTGTTGGTAATGAAGCTCAGGGCACCCTTGATGGAGGGATCCCTGGAAACTTCCTCTTTCACACACCCATTGCTCTGAAGACTTTCTCAGTGCCCTTTCCCTGTCTTTAGCTTTCATCTGTCTCCCCTGGCAGAGGTAGGTGGCCTTAAAAGCTCGCAGCACATAGACCTGATAATCTACGTTATGCCATTTTTTTTTGTGGGTTATGTTATAACTACAAGTCTGTCAGCATGGGCTTAATTAAGATGAACTATCCATGATGGTTTTTTTCAACCTACAGCCATCTCAATGCACTAGTGAGGCAGTTCCAGGAAGCCAGGAAGGGCAATATTTGATTTGGTTTCTGGTTTGATATTCTTTACTGATGTGGAATCTTTCAAATTGAAATGGGAGGAAGAACCAAATTAGATGAAGCTGGAGTACACCTGGATTATAGGTGTCAATGCTTAGTCTTAAAGTCATATAGCCAAGTGTCATGATATAAATTAGGAGTCTGAGGTTGAATCAGAAATCAAAGTTCATAGGAATCACTGTCTGGAACAACCACATCCCTCTTTTCAAAGACAGCAGTGAGTGATTGAGATACAGCCACACAGATGTAGGGTGAGGCTGACTTGGTGTCATGGGTAAATAGTCAAAGGAAAATGTGTATGCAAGGAGAGGGACACTGCCACCCCAAGCTCAGTTTAAGCTTGTTCAGTTTAAATCTTCTGTAACACTTTGATCATTGCCTGATTTCTTATGCCTCAGGGTCCTGCAGCATTTTGGTCAGCATTGTTCTCATGCACATAATGTGTTCTGTGGAACCTCTGAACCATGAGGAACTCAGCTATTTCTTAATATTCCCTCGCCTTTTCTAATTATTGTTTTATAGTTTCATCAAAACTTTTGGTTAAAGAGACCTTGGGCCTGGGCCCTTCACCAGTGGAAGAAGTAAATTAAATAATTTAGTTTTCATTAAAATTAATAAAGAAATGCAGAGCCCTGCCTGGGCAATCAGCTTCCTCCACAGCCTCAGCCACTGGCTTGATTAAGTGTGAGAAACACAGTAGCCTAGAGAAAAAGACAGAAGGAAAAGAGTCGATAAGACAGCCAGTTGGCTGGGGACAAGAATGAAGGAATGGATGAGTGCAAACCTCTCCTGATAATTTTCAAGAGATTCAATCCTTTGCAGCGGCTCTCAGCCAGAATGAAGGAGCAGCAGTCCCAGCCAGCACTTTCAGCCCCCTCCATTTAACTGTCTTTGGTTCACAGACTAAATTACTCTTTCACACATTTCTAATAGATTTTTTATATTGAATTCTTAACTCTAAGCAATATGACATTTGCTCTTACAGACGCATAAAGACACATAATGAACATTTCTTAAAAATTCTAATGTTTTATAGCCATATCAGATTCCAGAGTATAATACACCAAAGTTTATTTAGCTATTGCATAATTGTGAGATTAACCTATTTACTTTGTGCTAATTGCAAATAACCATAATAGGTATTTTTGACATAAATCTTTGTGTGAATCTCTGCTTTTGTAATAAAAAGCCTGGTCCATTTAATTAACATTTCCATACTTAAGCCTTGACAAGTTTACAGTTTATATCACACACACACACCCCTACCACGATCTTGTCCAAAATTAGGAACATTTTATAATTTTTTACTTGGACACTATTATATATTCTTGGGAATACAAATATTAAAATATAGAAAAGTGGAAATTAAAATAGAGTAAATAGACTGATCTATTTTGTCCAGATTTTTTACTTTCATATACAAATGTGTGTATATTCATATACATGACTATTTTTTTAAATTCTGCTTTAACTCTAAAATATAACATCAATGTGAAAAGAGCCTTCAGTGGGAGAAAACAAACAAATCAATAAGCACTTCATTAAGTGCACATGTAGTTAGGATGCTGGATGCCAGCCACAGAAATCTACTCTGGCTAATTTAAGATGATTTAAATAAAGGAAATTTATTATAAAGATTCTGGGCTTTCCAGTTAAAGAGAATCAAAAGGAAATATATATCCTATAATACAATGAATCTCCTTATATATGTGTGTGCGTACATATATGCACAGTCATATACCACATAATGATAGTTCAGACTGCATAAACCACAGTGGTCCCATAAAATTATAATATAATTGAAAAATTCCTATCCAGTGACATTGTAGCCATTGTAACATTGTCATGCAATGCATAACTCTCATGTTTGTGGTGATGCTGGTGTAAACAAACCTAGTGTGCTGCCAGTACAATACTTGATAATGAAAATAAACCACTATGTTACTGGTTTATGTGTTTACTATACTATGCTATCATCATTCACAGTGTACTCTTTCTACTTATATAAAAAATATTTGCTATAGAACAGTATACCATATTGCACTAGCAGCAGCCTCATATATCTCATGTGTACTGCCTCTCTTGATTGTATCGTTTTTTCTTGTGCTTGATTTAATCTTGTGTTGTTTTGTACAGTAGCATGCTGTACAGGAATAGGTTACACCATATAGTCTAAGTATGTAGTTGACTGTACCATCTAGGTTTGTGTAAGTGCAGTCTATGCTATTTGCATAATGAGGAATTGCCTTACAATGCATTTCTCAGAATGTATCGCCTGTTAAATGGTGCATGACTGTACGTCTCTCTCTCTCTCTCTCTCTCTCTCTCTCTCTCTCTCTCTCTCTCCCCCTCCCTCCCCCCCCCTCTCTGCATGTGTGTATGTGTGTATACATATACACACATATAAAAGGAGGTTTATTATAGGAATTGGCTCATGCAATTATGGAGGCTGAGATGTCCCAGCCTTTGCCACCTGTGAGCTGGAGGCCAGGAGAACTAGTTCAGTCTGAGTCCAAAGGCCTGAGAACCAGGAGTGCTGATGTCTGAGGGCAGAAGATGAGGGACATTCCATCTCAAGCAGATAGCAATTCACTCTTTTTCTCTCTTTTTGTTGTATTCTAGCATTCAGGGGATTGGATAAGGCCTGCCCACTTTGGTGAAGACAATCTTCTTTACTGACTCTATCAATGCAAATGTTAATCTCTTCCAGAAACATCCATACAGACAGACCTAGTAATAAGGTTTTACCAGCTATCGGGGCATCCGTTAGGCCAATCAAGTTGACACATAAAATTACCTATCACAAATGCCGTGTGTCTAAAAAGAAACTGTCAGAGCAGTAATTCTCCAACGTTAGCAAAAGAATCCCCTAAAGAATTTCAAAAAGCATGGATTCCGAGCCTTACCCTTGAGAATAAGTAGGTCTGATGTGAGACCTGTGAATCAGCATTCATGGTGAGTGCTCAGGTGACTCTAATGCCCCTCCACAGACCAAACTTTCCTCATGACATTGGAGCACGTATTTATTTTTAACTGACCATGGCATACATTAATACATACAATTATATATTACTTTCTTCTTCATTAGCACACAGTTTGACATTAAAGTATATTCACATTTGGTATAAGGAATGTTCTAAATCATTTTTGGTCATTGGCAGTTCTTTACGTAGAACCTCAGAGCAACACACAGCTACTTACAGTATATGCACTTTGTCATGACAGCTTTTGCTTTGTTTTGAATTAGTATAATGTTGAGATGTATCAAAGAAAATTTGAGGTATTTTGCTATTCCTATTTAGGAGAAGCCATAGTTTCTTTTCTTTGCTTAATTGAATTATGTTTAGCTTCACCTTAAATAGTTTCTTTTGAAAAATGAGCCTGAAGCATATGACAGATATCACTCCCTGAGTGATAGACTTTCACAGGGAATGAATTAGCCACAGAGCTTCCCCAAGTTTGAAAATTTCTGTGACCTTTTGAAAAAGATTTGGCAATTTCTACTGCATTCAATTGTATTGTCGAGCACAAAACTGCCAACCTTCACTGTTCAAAGTAATTTTTTATTGCTATATCGTGGTGTACTCTTTTACTTTTTAATTATGAAAATTTTTTTAAATAGGGAAAACATCTGGGCCTTTGCAACAAACTCCGAAGTAGCCACTAGGCAAAACTACCAAACAGCACCAACTTTCTATAATCACTCTACTTTTTCTCTCCTCTTAATATAGAATACACAGAATTAATCTAGTTGATATGCCTTTTCTATGACTTTTCAGTCCTTCTCCCCTCTGTGCCTTTTCAGAGGAAACCACTGAGTTTGGGGTGTTTTCTTCTAGCCATGTTTTGTGGAGATACTTCTTAAGCAAAAATTAAGAATCCAGTTTAGGATAAAATTCTACCATTACTGTCTGCTTGGCCCCTCCCCTACACTCTGTACACACACACACACACACACACACACACACACACACACACACACACACACACACATCAATTTAGGGTGATTCATAGACCCAAAAGGCCAGAACTATATTGTCTAGAAGAACATAGGAGAATATCTTTACAACCTGGAGACAGGCAGAGGTTTTCCGGAGAGAACACAAAAATCACTAACTAAAGAACTGATACTTTGAACTTCATCGACATTTAAAACTTGCTTTTTAACAAGAACCGCTAAGGGTTTGAAAAGGCAAATCACAGATTAGAAAAAATCTTTTCAATGCATACATCTAAAAAAAGGCTATGAGTACAAGCCTTTTTTCAGATGTACATCTTGAAAAGGTTTTATATGTTCCTACAACTCAATAACAAAAAGAGAAACAACCTAATAAAGCATGTACATAGTATTTGGCCACTTCACAAAAGAAAATACACAAATGGCCAATAAACACAATAAATGTAAAGATATGCAGCATCATTCGTCTGAGAAATTGCAGATTAAAACAGCCATAAGTTAACCACTTCTTGCCTACCAAAAAGGCTAAAGTTTATAAGACTGACATTAACAAATGATGGCTGGAATGTAAAGAAGATAGTATTCTCAAACATTATCGGTAGCAATGAAAATGGCTCAATCACTTTGGAATACTCACTGTTTCTTATAAGGTTAAATGTACACTTCCCCATTAACACAAGCATTTGTCTCCCAGGTATTTTCCCAAGAGATACGAAAACATAAATTCATGACATGACATGTACGAAATTGTTCATAGCTGTAAACTAGAGACAACCAAATGTCCACCAACAAGAGAAGGAATAAGCAAAATAGTGACAAATGCATACAATGAAATGCTATTCAACCATAAAATGAAATGAACAATCAAGTACTTTACAACCATTGTGTCTGCCCCTAGGATTTCACATTTACAAACAATCTCTTATAAACCCTTGTCTCCCATGGTCCACGGGCTTTGCCTTCTGTCTCCGGTGTTCTGCAAGGTCATCAAAACCATGGCCTATAATCATGAGGCTTGCGCAGAACCTCTTCGGAAGAAAGCCAGCTCAAAGTTCTTAATTCTTTGGATGGCAGTCAGAGTTTGACCTCTAAAGTAGCCTTAATTTTAGGCCAGTTCAGATACCTTTGTTCGGTTTTATGCATCAGGTACAGAGAGTTGAATTAATTATATTCCTTAGTGTATGACACAACATCTCCTTAGGATCATTCATACAAAGCCTCCTCTTATATATTTGTACTCTGTTCTCCTTATTCCCCACTCCTGTTCTACCTCCACCCCATTTTATTGTGCATCTGTTGGAGCAAAGATTGTATTTTTGTTTTGAGTGTATGTGGTTTTAATGAACATAATGGTATTGTGGGTTTCTTTCAAATAGTTTTTTGAAATATTATCAAATATTTAGTGAGCAACCACTATATGCCAGGCACTACTCTAAGCACAGGGATACAGCACTAGATTAAATAGACGAAATATATTTTATTCTGTTCCTTTAATTCACACTTTTAAGAATTAGCCATGATATTGAGTGTGCATCTACCTCACTACCACTACTTGCCTGCCAACACTGGTACTCTCTGGAGCTAGCTACCCACTATTATCACTTTAGTGTGGATACTTCCAGAATCTTTTCTGTTCATGATCTGCAAAAAAAAAAAAAATACTATTTTTTGAGTGATTCTTTTCTTTATGCAAAAATAATACCATATTCATTTAGCATTCTTGCTTTTTATTTCACTCAACAATTTGTCAGTATATTCAGAAACCACCTCTTTAACTATGGCATAGATTCCACGTAAGGATGTAATGTATTTTATTTAGTCATCTTCCTGTTGATGGACACTGGGTTGCAGTGTTTTCTCCTTTCACAAAATTCTGCAGGGAACATGCCTAATTTTACTTCCATGTGCACAGATGTATGGGTTTCTCTAGGGGAGATACAAGGAAGTGGAATTGCTAAGTCGTAGGCCATGTACATGCTCAGTGTTAATGGATATTGTCAATTCACCTTTAAAAGTTGCTTTACCAAAATAGAGACATTTTCTCACCACATTTTCTCCTATTCTTACTGTCATACTTAAAACTGATTTTACTTCTGTAATAGCTGAGTTTATGTGTCAACTTGATTGGGCCATATAGGGTGTTCATATATTTGACCTGACATTATTCTGTATGTGTGTCTGGGAGGGTGTTTTGGCTGAGATTAACATTTGACTCAGTAGACTGAATAAAGCAGAGTATTCTCTCTAATGTGGGTGGGCCTAATTCAATCAGTTGAAGACCTAAATAGAATAAAAGTCTGAGTAAGAGGGAATTCTTCCTGCCAGACTATCTTCAGACTGGTCTGTTGGTTTTTTTCTGCCTTTAGACGGGAACTGAAAAAACAGCTCTTCCTGGATTTTGAGCCTGTTTGCCTTCTGACTGGAACTACACCATCAGTTCTCCTGGTTCTTAGGCTTTCGGACTTAGGCTGGAACCATGAGATCCCCTGGATAGCCAGTTTTCTGAATAATTATGGAGGTCTTGGGTCTTGTCAGCCTCCATAGTGTCCTATTGGTTCTGTTTCTCTGAAGAACCCTCACTAACAGAACTTCCCAAGGAGCAGTGTTTTGTGGCTTTCCCATTCAAAGCCTGCTTCTCCTCTTAGGGGGTCATTGTTATTACTTTGGTAAACATGGAGAGGGTTCATTCTTGCCATAACCTTAGCCAGGCATCTTCCAAGGATCATCTAATCTATATAAAGTAAGAAAAATTAGAATTGTAAAAATTATACCACTTGATGGGGGTTCAAATTCCTTATTCTTAACAAACATAAGTACCCAATGAGAAGTGCATCTCACTTCACAGGTCATCCTTTATGGGTTTATCCTAAATGTCCCTGTTGGTGCTGGAGACCCAACCCTCCTCATGTGTGATCTTGTTAGTCAAAGTGGTCAGAAACAGCTGCCATGCATGAAGATACAGGAAGAGAATGCTTATCATAACCCAGGAAGGAAATCCCAGGGAAGCACCAGAAGTAAGGTATCACCCGGATTCTGGGTGCTGGGTCCCACACCCACAGTCTCTTCATGGAGCCTGAGAACGTCCCTTTCTAACAAGTTCCCCCAATAATGCTGATGAATCTGTGCATTAGGGTTCAGGGTTAGGGGAAAGGGCTTGAAACAGAAAATCATAAGGCAGGAAGTCAGGAGCCTCTCAAGGTCAGTCAGCAGAGGGCAAGGTCAAATAAGGACCAGGTCTTGGGCATGGACAATACCAAGATGCCATGGACACTAGCCTCTAAAAGTGGAGATGGGGCGGGTTACTTAAACGTACAGGACCCAACATAAATAAAAGCACAAGTGTGAAGGAAACCCCACCAAGACCTCCTTCTCAGTCTCTTCTTTTTGACAAATAGAGTTGGTGCCAAATTAGAAAGAGCAATGGATTATGTCAATACAGATGTCCAGTTTAAAATCTAGAATTGACAGTCATTTTTGGACTTAACTTGTTTTATCAGGAAATAGCAGCTATGTGAAACTAAACTAATAAGACACATTACAGAGTTCTGATCAGGGAGTACACTGTCTCCTGTTTATAACATATAAAGCTTACACTAAGCCATAGATTTTAGGTTAAAGCAGAATTTACTATAGGATGCTATTTTCTCCCTGCTTCAGACGTATTTAGGGGAGATGAGTCCATATTACAATCATCTTCAGTTTACCCAGGGTTCCTTTTCTCCCTTCTGCTCTTTCAGTCAAATGGTGTTCCCTCTGTGACCCCTGCCCATTTAATATTAATCCCTTTCCATCATCTTAAAAACTTTAATAGCTGTTTTTATATAGTCCCTAAGAACTCCGGAGTCTGGTTCATTGAAGTGATAAAAAGAAGATATTTGGGGAATTTGTTCCAATTTAAATGACTAATTATTTCCCCATTTGTTACTTATCTGCTTATGGATATTCTAATGCTTAATATTAAATTTATACTCGAGAAGCTGGCTATCCATAAGCTAGCTTTTTCCAGGGTGAGTGGAGCCCAAACTTAGAACCTGAGCTATGTCTTGTAGCAACATATTTCTGAGTTATTATAAAGAAAGCAGGTAAGACAAAATGCAAAGAAATTGGGCCTTGCTTGAAACCATTGAAATGGGAAGAGCTGTGGTGATGGTGGTGACATCTGACAGGAAAGGAAGTAGATTCCATCATAAAAGGAATTCATCCGAAGTGTTGTGAGGTTTCCAAAAATATAGTTATTTACCCCCATAAAAATTGGTCCTTATTTTGTAGACAATCCTAAAAAGAAAAGACATATCATTGTGCTTCTTGTGCAATGTGACATAACTCTCCCACATTGAGGGTGTGTCTCTACAAATGCTAGACCACCCAAGGCGGTCCATCGAATACAAGGCTCGGCTGCCAAGATCAGTTTCTGAGTAACCTGCATTTTAGTGTAGTTTCTGTTGCCTTTACCTTATATCTTCTCCCTTAAATACCAATCCATAAAATAAAGCACACTCTGTAAAACCAATAAGGCCATCTGTTGTTCAGGCTTCAGTCACTGCACGAGAAGCAAGGGGGGATAGGGTGACAAAATTAACATTTATCGAAGGCCTGCTGGTGTAAGGCACTGTGCCAAGCACTTAACATACCTCATGTCACAATAACCCCCGAGACGAGGGTAATAAATTAGCTCCATTTTAGCCCCATCGTAACAAACAAAGGAATGAAGGCTTAATTTATCATGAAGAATTTAGTTACCTTTTATAAATAAAATAATGTAGCACTTATACAGCAGGTCCTCAAATAATGTTTTGTTATAGCATTGAGATTCTGTAGGAACTTAACTCTCATTTATATCAATTCGCCTATGGTAAGTTGGTTTCGTTATACACTATTTTGCTTAAAGTCACAGAACCTATCAACAACATGAAGTGAGGACTAACTGGATCATTTATTACATATTGGTGTCAGGCACTGTTTACTTAACCCTCACAACAATCCCACAGCATTTTTATAATTAGCCCCATTTTATAGAAGAGAGCACTGAGGAACAAGAATTTTCAATGGCTTGCCTTGAGTCACAGAGTGAGTCAGAGTAGAGCTAAGATTTGAATTCAGGAATTCTGGCTCAAGAACCTGCACTCTTAACCACTTACCAATACCGTAACGTTTCTAGTCACAAAACCGTAGTGTTAACTGGAATGAATGCTCACCAATCAATAAGTGATGGAGCCAGAGTTTTTCTCCTTTATGTCTTATTACTGCGTCAAGTAATTAAAAGCTGGAAAAAGTGAACATTCAGGAAGGCCTGGTCACTAGAGAAGTGGGCTTTGTGTAGACAGGGTTGACTCTCCCCATGACCAGACATGTCATCTGATTTTATTTAATGGTGATTATCACCCTCCCCAATTTTCTCTGGAGAGAATCTCAGGATTCAGTTAATAATGACTGTTTAGATTTAGGGATTCCAAATTCCCCAGTGACCCCAACAGACATATAATTCTTGGCTTAACCAGAAGAACCTTATTACAATCAGTTTGAGATTTTCTTTCTTGTCCCCCAAAGTTTTCTGGAGCAAGACCTGTTATCACCACTCACTGACAACAACAACAACAACAACAACAACAACAACAACAACAACAACAGTAACAACAGTAAGCCACAAAGACCATGGCTGTGATATTAGAAAACTTCCCTGATTCTATTCTAGTAAATGGCAACCAGGGCTGGACTAATCCAACTTTATTTTTTGTCCTCTTATGGAAGGAAGACAGATGTGTATGAGATGAAAATTACATTTGACTATTTGTAAAAAGACTAACTACAAGGACATAAACACATAGGATCTATTTTTCTCACCTAAAAAAGATGATCAGAGGGGGCAGTATTTGCTGCTGGTTCAGCAATTCAAGATTGTCAGGGCTGAGGTCTCTGAAATGTGTTTACTCTTTCCTTCATCGTCTAGAGATAGCTGCTGCAACTCCAGCCATCAGGTCTAGGCAGGAAGGAAGAGAAAATAGGGAGGAAAAAGGATGCCCAATAACTGAGTAAACTTCTGTTCAACAGCTTCCCCCTAACTCTACTGACTACTTTTACATATGTCAGTAAGGGAGGCTGCGCACCTAGCTACTTCAGTGATGTAGGACAAAGAGAGAGTAGAATTGGTTAGGGAACAAGTGATCTCACCTGCACATTACTGTTAGCTAAGGACTACATTACCCTTTCCTCCAGCATCTCAGTACTCTAGATCTCTGCTCCCCACTAGAAAAGCTCAGGGCAAAATGAGCTACTTCTGCATTCTTGCTGTCTTGGACCAGCATCCTAGGACTAGGAGGGCCCAGGGAAGTTCAAACTGTGGAAGACCTAAATAAAGCAATTTACATTTCTAAAACTTATTTTTAAATGGAAAAAGGACTAAATTAAAAACTTACTCTTACTTATGATTCGTGTATTGGTATGATTGGCTGCCATTCTCTATGAGTCAGGTCCAGTGCATCTGCAAGCTGCCCCACCTTGTAAAAGATGCTCAAGAACCATAGACAAAAAATATTTAAAGAGGGGGAAGTGACTGTCTCCTTGCTAATCAAGAGAAAGGAGAGTAATATGTGGAAACCATGATTGATTTGGTTATGTTGTTTACTCAAATTTCTTACTTTGAGGATGTCCAGTGCCCATCCCCACATCTCAATGCTTAGCAAAGAACAATTTATAAAATAGTCTCTCACAACCCAACAATTCTGGGTACCCAGGACTATAATTTGCCGATTTTCTAAGAAACATTATGATGCAGATAAAATCTAAATAAATTATAGCTAGGATAAAATGCAGTGCTGTATTACATTTTAATGCAGTTATGTCACAATCAAAATGTAATTCCAAGGAGGTATGACTTCAAAGGTAGGCAATGCTGGGTGGGGGTGCAGGTAACGACCTACAGGCTTTTGGGGATAATTACTTACTGAAGAACTCATAGTGATGGGGTTCAAGGCCAGGAAAGATCCAAGAGGCCCAATTATTTATTTTTATTTGTTGAAGTGTGTTAGCATGTTATGAAAGCACTCTGCAACAAGCACAGCTTGCAGGCTGCAAATGGAAGAAGAGAAGTTAATGTACCAGCGCATTTCTCTGGCTGGAATCCAGGCTGCACTGAGGTTTCCTTAATTTATAATTGAGTGTAAACTTGGACAACTTGCTCTTGTGCCACCAAGCATGCTGCCAGCAACCCAGAAAGAAATCAGCTAAGCCACAGGGGCAAAACACCAAGTGCTCTGATTCATCCCTGGGTTTGCTGAAACGAGTGTTGAGTCCCCTGAGGATGGATTCAGAGTTTCTGGGAACCCACTCAAAATGGCAGCTGTCAATATCAGAGGAGAAATTTGGAAGGGACACTCAGAAAATTGGAGTTGGCTGGTAGGACAGTGCAGAGTCCCTTGGAAGAGATTTGGGTGGGAGGGGGCACAAGAGCCCCAGCAAGGCAGTATAGCGTTTCTTTCTTAAATCATCTGAGTTCCCATGCTCAAGCTGTGACTCTCCAAATATCACTCTCAGTGAATCCAGCCCTTTTGAGCAGACACATGACTTGATAAACCCCAACTACCCCAGTCTCTAGTGTGGGAAATGCCATGCATCTCTCCCCTCTCTGACAGCCAGAACCCAGGTGGACCTTTGACTGGGATGTATTGATCTTGCTGGAATTGAGTCTTGGTGATACCATTCAGTCTTTGTTGTCCTGAACTGAACAATCATTCAGGGCCCTTCATGACATGTGCACACAGAGAAGCAGAAAAAGTTGAGGGTCTTGGAGTTCCAAGAATGGTGGGGTGGGGGGTCTTTCTGCTTAGGGGGGAGTTCCATATTTTGCTTTCACTGGTCTTATCCTTCACTGTACCCTGCTCCCTCAGCCCTTATATCTTTCCAAATAGTCCCTGTTTGTTGTAACTCAGTTTAGATGAATTTGTATTTTGTGCAAAATTTCTACACTAAAATCATGAAGATCCTTAGAGTATTAGATTGTGACAGGTGCTTCTCTGATTCTTTATTTTAAAAGGGCATTCTTTCAGAGGGGAAGGAAAAATTACTTCAATAAATACTTCACACACACACACACACACACACACACACACACACACACACACACATTGTAAAGTATAGAAAGGATTTACCTTAAATGTGATTCCCCCCCGCCCAAATGCTGCCATATATGTAATGATTAAACTGTGCCAGTGAATGCTACCATTTATTGTTTTCTCTGTGCCAGGTAGAACAATAAACATTTTACAAATGCTGGTTCATTTCATCCTCACAACAACCCTATTAGTATTATTATTCCCATTTTACAGATGAGGACACTGAGGCTCAACTCTCAGGGGTTCAGTAAATGCCTAAGAAGACCCAATGATCAAATCACAAGTCTCTCTTACCAGTATATAAGCACTGTCTGGACAGTTTTCTCTACACACTCAGCTCTGCAGGATACTAATAGCTGTTTGTTTCTGTTAGAATGCTATTGCCACAAGTAGCAAAAACACCAATTCAAACTGGCTTGAAGGGGACAGAAATATTTTAGTAAACAGAAGTCCAGAGTTAAAAAAGCTTCAGGGCTGGCTGAATCAGTAGCTTTGCCCCTCTTCCTCCTTGGTGCCCACATTTGTGCAGATGATATTCTCCGAATATGGCTACAGCACTACATGTCCTTTTGTGGTGCCACCTTGGAAACCCTCCTGTAGACAGGTGGGTCCATGTTCCCACCCTTTGAATCTGGGTGGATGTATGATCTGTTTTAACCAAAAGAATGCAGCCGAAGTGATGGTGTGTGCCCTCTAATGCCATGTCGTGTCTGCCTTGGTGCTGGCGCACTGGCACTTGGACCCCTGAGCTGTTGTGTGAGGAGTCCGACAAATCTGCGGCCACCATTCTGTGGGGAAGTAGCCACACGAAGAGACCACGGGTAGGCTCTATTGTTGGCAAACCTAGTCTCAGAGTCCTCCTAGTCTGGGCACCAGACTTGTGAGTGAACAAGCCTTCAGGTGATTCAACCCCAGCCATCAAGTGACCCCCAGCTTTTGAGCTTTTCCAAATGAGGTCCCAGGCATTGCAGAGCATAGATAAACTGTGATAACCAGAACAATGTCACTTCCATGCCAGTAACAAGATGATTGATTGTAGCTGTTTTAGACGCCGCATCTAGACACGATAATACCCAGGGCTTAAAGGGGTGCCATTTCTTTCTGTGGCTTTCTCACTCTCAACAAAAACAAAATGCTTTACAAGGACCCTCAGCAGGTGTCTCTGGTCAAAAGGAGGTCACATGCCCATCTGGCATGATGAGGAAAACTTCAATATCTGCTACAATATGACCTGAGAAAAGGTTTCCCTGTTTAATCATTGGCAAACACTTGTCTCAAATGTTATACTGATCTCTTTAACTACAAGACCACTTGGAAACATTTTTACTTAATGATATCTTTCACCTCCAGTAAGGGAAATCATATGCCATATTTCTGATTCATATTTACCATGAAAGTTTCTTTTTAATTGACTGGTTCCCTTGAAAGACTCTTCACTTCTGGAAAAATTTTCTACAGAAGAAAATTTAGAAAAGGTAATACAATTACATACAGCCTCTGAAGACATTTCCATTAAAATTAGAAACATAATAAATATGTCTGTTGGCACAACTATCATTTAACATTCAACTAGTAACAGGTACAATTAAATACAAACTTTGCCCCCATTTAAATAAAAAAAATCAGTAATTATTACTTTTTTTCTTGTTATTCCTGTGTTGCTACTTTTTGATCTTTATTTTTACAGTATGGGATATAGATCCAATTTATTATGGTTAAATTGTTGTTTTTTTCATAATATGTCCCTTTTAAGAAGTAGCCACCTTAGTTGTATTTTGTTCTATAATCATGTTTACAACGTGTATCTTAAATTCTACATTTGGGTGGTTTCTATTCTCAAAAACAGTTCTTTTATACCATGTGATCTCCATTCTTAAACTTTTTATTTTGATTCATTCTCAGTGGACTGATGCACATTTTAAATAATTTATTTAGGAACGGTGGTGAATTTTATGCTTTCTGAGCTCTTGCATAGCTGGTTTATGTTCTGTTACCTTTGTAAATGAACCATAACCTTGTCAGATGTCAAATCCTTAAGTAAAAGCACTATGCCCTAAAAAACTCAGTGGTATCTCTCCACTGTCTCTTGGATTTTGGCCCAAGACATGTCCAAGGAAGTCTGGTTCTTTTACCCTGGAGTTAAGCTACTTTTTATGCCAACATGTTTGGAGAATTTTTTGTTTATTCTTGCATTTCAAACACAACATCAATATGTCCAAATGTTGACATCGTTTAAATTATGTTAACAAGAAGCCCTAAAAATCTAGGGCAATAAATTTTCAGGAAGATTTTTAAATATATACTTTCTTGATTATTGCTTTTGTTCTACTGCTTCTTGGCTCTTCTTTAGGAATAATGATTTTTCATATATCTCTATTCTATGCTCTTCATATTTATCATCTCTACTCATATGCTTTTTATTCCTGAATTCTTTCTTCTGCATGAGAAAGGTAATAATACTTATTTTGCCACCCGAATCACTGAGTCACTTCCCTACTATAAATTTTGTTATTTACTGCTTCTGTTGGCATTTATATTATGGCATGATTAGATTTTTAAAACATTACTTTTTATATTAGCTAGTTTCCTTCTAACCAACAAATATATGTTTATATGAAAACCATAGAGAACACAAAGCAATTGCTATGTAAAGTTTACTTTTTTTCCTATAAGTATTTTTCAAAATTATGTTTTCTTCAGTGCTTGGTTCTCTTGCAATTTTTATGTCTTGAATCCTTTTCAGAGGTTGCAAACTTTGTGTTTTCATTTCCTCTAGTGCACCCATTCTTTGCATAAAGAAAAATAAATAATGGAATAAATTTACCATAAACTAGTACAAGTCTCAGTGAGTGGGCAACATATTTTGAGTGTGGAGAGAGCCAGGAACATTGGTAGGTCTATTGTTTCTGCAGGGCTGAGCAAGTGAGCCTGGGGTTGGCTTTTCTTCTCTTGTTTTCTGTTGGACTTAATCTCCACTCCAGAGCCATGTATAGCTGCATGGCCTTTCTCTTCATGCTGCTTCCTGCTCCAATCATGTGGTTATTCTTGCCCTTGGAAATTCTAAGCATATCAATCAATGTTGCACAATGATTCTGCACAACAGATCACCCCAAACCTCAGTGACCTATAACAAGAAGCACTTATACTGATGTTCATGGATCTGGAAGTCACCTGAGGCTCAACTAATCTACACAGAGGCTCAGCTGAGAGGTTCTGCTTCTAGTGCAAGTTAATTTTGAGTCTGCCCAACATGTGTTTATTCTAGGCCAAAGCGGTAGAAACTCAGAGAAAGTTTTTTCATTGAGATGTCTTTAGTGTAAGCGGGCATACCCAGCAACCTCTGCTTAAGCCACATCCATTGACATTTCATTGCAAAAGGCAAGTCATGTGGCCAAGTCCAACAGTAATGAGGCAGGAACATACTCCAGTCACAGTATAAGTGGAAGGAGTAAATATTTTATATGCAATAATTTAAGTTATAACACCCATATCTTCTCCAACATAATAATCCATAATGGCAAAAGAACTTCAAATGAAATGTCTTGGTCTATCCCATTGCTGTTCTGATGCCCTCACATTGCCAAATCTGGCAGGGGTGGTACGTTTTTGTCAGAATCCTTCAACCTGGCTCTCTAACACCAACATGATTGCAACTTACCTTTTTATGTGCTTATGTGGAGCTGATAATTTATGGCCTCAATTATCTTGTTTCTATAAAATGTTTCTTTTTCTTTAGCTAAAAAATTTTCACAGGCAACAAAATTTTAAAAGATGAGGCTGGGATGTATAATTGAAATTTTTTTAAATGCAGCACTGCACAGTTATGTGCTCAGTTTGTGATTGAGAGGCAATGCCACCTGTCATACCAGTGATCTGATTATTAAAAGAGAGAGGCTATAGCTTAACCACAGTCTGAGTTTGTTGTCTGGTTCCTAAATTGGAAGTTCTACCACTTATGCATGTGCCATGTTTGTGATCTGGTTACTAAAACAAAGACTTGTAATTCCTGACCACATGCCTTCTTTGAGATTTGGTGAGGCAAAAAAAGGAAGTGTGACCCAATTCCACATTAGTGATCTGGTTACTAAACAGACGACAATACAGCTCAACCTCATGTTGTTTTTGTCATCTGTTACTAAAACAGAAGGCCAGGGGCTTGACCAAATGCCGTGTTGATGATCTAGTTACTAAAACAGGGTTCTGTAGCACATTTCCGCACATACTATATCTGGGTTCCAATTACTAAAACAAAGGGCATATGGCTTAACATAGTCTGCATCTGTGATCCAGTTCATAAACAGAGGGCCCTGGGCTTAACCTTGGACTCCTGTCTGGTTTCCTGAAGAAAGAAGGCAGGCTCTGAACTGTATGGGGGTTTATTCTAAATATTCTAAATTGGGTACTAAAAAAATAATAACAACCTTTATTTCACTTCTCAGGAAAAAGTTTTCTTAATTTTCAACAATTAATGCTCATATTTCTATGGCATGGAAGGGACGCACAAGCCTACATTGCTGCACTTTCCTATTGTGTCTGTATGCTCATCTCTTTTTACTCTCCATTCAGCCTAGGCCCATCTGATTTTGGTCTTATGTCAGCCCCTTTATCCTCTGTTTGATCCCCTTTTTTTCATATGTTTATTCTCCATATTTTTTTACTCTTTAAGTCTCATAATTGTCACTATATTTTAATTCCTATTCTTGCTTTCACATTCATGTATAACCATGGCCCATTTTGTTGGGTATTTTCATGTGCCGTGTGTTTTTCTTTGTGCACAGGGATTTTCCTCAATGCATTGGTTGTTTTGCACCATTTCTTAAGACAATATGCACTAATTATTTTATTCAACAAATATTGATCTAGGACTAACTTTGGCTAAGTACTATGGAGCTAAAACTGACCATAGAAAACATCTTTATCCTCAAGGATCTTATGGTCTAATGGACAAAACAGAAATGTCAGCAGGCAGTTTTCATATATTATTATTGGTGCTGTGATAAAATCAGGTATGGAATACATGGGTCACATACAAAGGGAAGCACATTCAACCTTGGGGAACTCAAGAAGCTTGCCAGAGGAAAGTCAGAGAAGTTGAGGCCTGAAGGAAGAATTTAGAGGAAGACAGGGGTCAGAGAATGGTGTTGCAGACAGAAAGAACAGGCAAAAGCCCAGAGATGAAAGAAACCTCATGTGTATGGCAGCCTCTGAGAAGCTCAGGATGGTCAGCATGTGGAGGATTCACATGCAGGGGTGGTGCGAGGCAGGACAGATGGGAAGGTCAGAAGATGGAAGCACTTGAGAAGCTTTGTCAAAGAATTTGGACTCTGTGATGAAAACACTAGGAAGTCATTAAACGGTTTCAAGTAGGTCACCTTGGCTTTTGGGACCTTGTTTCGGAACAAGTACCAATATCTAGAAAGGTCACAGTCCCTGCAGGCAGAATCAAGGTAAATCCAAACCTCATACATTTGCTTACCACAAGCAGATCTACATCTCCTTATCTAAAGTTCTGGTTGGCTGCTATTTCCATCTTTTCCCTCCACTCCTTATCCCCTTCAGAAGTGTCTTTCCTCTCTATCTGAAGAGAGTAGCTAAGAATTACTCCTCTAGGGTCATGGGTGTAGCAGAAGGAACACTTTGCAGTGAGGCAAATAATGCAATGACATCTCATCCTATTGCTCTGCTGAATGCCAGATGGAAGCTGTCAAGAGAATCCTGAGAGCCTAAATGACATTCTTTAAAGGAGAAAAAAGCAGGAGTGCTCTAACAGCGAGGACCTTAAATCTCACTGTTCTCGGACAGAATTACGTGTCAGCCAACTTCAGTCTCCAGCCTGGAGCAGAGATGGTTGCTATGAGCCTAAATACAGAGATGAAATTGGATATCACATTATTAATAGGCCTATCAGTGTACCCTGTGCCCAAACTCTCAAAGATGAGATGAGTTCTTGCCAGACCTCAGTGAACTCTTGTCAAAAATGCCTTCACTTTATCAACGAAAGCCAAACATAAACCTGCATTAGATTTTTATTGCTGCCATAAAATAATTACCACAAACATTGTAGTTTAAAACAACACAAATGTATTCTCCGAGAATCCGGGAAATCAGAATTCCCGAAACCAAGTTCAGTGGGCTAAAATCACCATGTCAACAGGACTGTGTTCTTTCTTGAGGCTCTGAGGGGAAATCTGTCTCCTTCTCTGAGGACTGCCAATAATCCATGGCTTGTGGCCTCGTCCCCCTTCAGGTGCATCACTCCAGTCTCTGCTTCCTTCATTTCTCTGCCTCTCCTTTTTAGTCAGATCTCCTCTGGCTCCCTCTTGTAAAGATTTGTGACTACATTTAGGACCCACCCAGTTAATCCAGGGTAATTTCCCAAATCTCAAGGTTTTTTAATTTGGTCACATCTTCTAAGTCCCTTTTATGATATAAGGGAACAGATTTACAAGTTCCCAGGATTAGGATGTGGATATCTTTGGGGCCATTAACAATGGCCCTCCATGATATCCATTTTCAGGAGGGCAAATATAACTGATTCTGGAGTTCTCACAGGTTCACATACCGGTGATACAGAGCAAGTTGGTGGAAAGGCTAAACATGAGCGAATTCAGTCAAGACTTTGATCATGATGGCTGTTGAAATGGGCCTCTCTTTTGACCTGTACTCAGAAACCATACCTTCAATTTTACCTCAGGCAAAGCACTTAGGCACAGTGATAATCACCATTTTGAAAGGTAAAACACTCTTCTGATTCTTAGTGAAACATAATCCTTGTAGAACCATGTGCCCCCTGCTTCTGTCCAACTCAGCCTTCGCTTGCTGCCCTGTGCCAGAACACCAAGCAGGTGCCTGCCTCATGGCCTTGACACTCACCAGTCCCTGTGCCTGGAATGCCCTCCTCCTGATTATCCCTTACCTCCTTTATGTCACTGCCCAAATGGCACCTTCTCTATGAGACCTTCCCTGATGGGCTCATTTAAACGGCACCCCTCCCCCAAGAATGCCCCAGCCTCCTTCCTGCTTCATTTGCTGCACACATATCTCACCATCTGACATTATTTTTCACTGGTTTCTTTATGTACTTGGTCTCCCCTAACTATACTGTAAGTTCCATGAGGACAGGCAATTTCCTATCTCATTCTCTTATGTATCCCACTGCCTAGAACAGTACCTAGCATTTAGTAGGTTCTCAAGAAGTGGAATAAGTAGAAGAAAAGTATAAAGAGAAATAAATATCCCAGCCGCAGTCAGAGTCTGGGGTTGGCCTGTGGCTCTCTCCCTGTCACAGCACAGTGTGGCCACACATTTCAACCTCGGTATCAGGGAAAGCAAGGTTCACACCCTGAATCCAAGTTCAGATTAAAGCACCAGTGTGTGGCCCCTACAGAGTCTAAGCAGAACACATGTGCACAAATGATTTGTGCTAAATCTGAAATCAGGTATCTTGTTTTTAGCTACATCATTCAACCTCTGAACTCTAACGTAGACTCTGCCTCCTCATTGCAGTAAGCCCTGCAAGACTTAAACGAGGTCATGCCCAGCACAGAGGAACTTCTCCCTGAAACCAGCCTCCCCTCCTACCTACTACCTGATGATCTAGTTGGAAACTAGGTGTTTGGCATCCAAACAATCCAGTCCTGGTGGACGTACCTTTTCAGATTTGCAGTTGGAGGACCCATCCAAGGGCACAGCTCCCAGAAGAGCTCTATGTATTTACAGGCCTTCATCTAGAAAGACACTGCCAGATGAAAATCCACCCTCCCTTATGGTAGTGAAACACATCTTCTGTGCAGCCTGGGGTTTGTGACAAGGCAAAAGCCACTTAGAGTCAAAGTGACCCTGGACTCTGGCCACACAGTGTCAGTATGTGTGTCAGAGTCAGCACATAGGCCACACACTATAAGACAAATCGAGCTGGAGGCACTACAGCTACTTTGGTGGGGTGAGCCACATGTAGAGAAGCCTGTGTAAAATAAGCAAAGTTAGGGTGAAAAAGGCCCGCTGGTCAGGCAAGGGGAAAAAATGGGCCATTTCCTCATCTCTTCCAAATTGCCTTGTTGTCAGTAGGTTTTGAAGAGGAGCAGAAGGAGCAGGTGGCCATGAGGTCTGAGCTGCTTCAGGAGCAGAGACTGGGGGTGGCATCTGCCCAGGGTGTTAGCTGGGGCAGGTGGAAGCACCTCCTTGCTTTCCTCCAGAATGTCAACTCTTTTCCAGGAGACAAACCTTTTAATGTCAGGCACAGATTCTGAGCCACATGTCCACTCCATATGTCCTGCAGTTAGTGGAAAATTTCTTCCAGATGATAGCAGTAAATAGGTGCTCAGTCTTAATTTTGGTGTGATTGTGTCTTTTTATCTTTTTCTGAGCCACCATAGAAGGAGTTTGTAGAAGCTGAGCCACGTTTATGACCCAATCTTTGTGCTAATTTGAACTAATTCCTTTCAGGGCTAAAGCTAGGGGCCACATATACTAATCTAGATGGAGCCATCACAGCCTGACACCACTGTTGTTTTTCAGTATTGTTACCCACCTCCCATTCCTTTTCCCTTTCTGCTCTTCTTGCCCAAGACTACAGTGTGTCTGCCTCTTTGCTTATGGCGGGGACGGTCTCACAATGCCTTGCATTCCAGTCTCAGTGTTTAATTCCTCATGTGGTGAAAATCTTGGAGCCAGAAAGGACTCAAATGTCTTTCTGGGTATGCTGGTGTCACTTGTACTTCACATCTAGACACCATTGGCAAGCTGATGGCAGGACCCCCTCTTTGGGGTTCTGCAACTTAGAGAGAGGAAGCTGTGTTGCCCGTGGTGTGGGACCAAGCGTGAAAGGGAAATGTGGGTAGGAAACTGTCTAGACCTAATTCCCAGCATGATCTTGCCACACTGTTGATTGGGGCACACTTAGAAAATGCTTGTTTTGTGCTGAATTGAAATAAGTGTGTGAGAGTGCCCAGGCTGTGTAGAGGGGACTCTGGCTGCCTAAGAGCCTGTCCAGATGTCCCAGTCTACCAGGGCTCCCACCAGGGTGAACTGTAGCCAACTCAACATCTGGCTGAGAAGCTCTGACCCATTGGTCTTCCAGGAAGTGCTCTCTTGGTAGGATGAATCTTTGGTAATAGAGAAAGAACTATCATCAACTTAATTCTACACCTTCTGTGAAAGTTAAATTGAGTTTGGATTCACCTCAAATCTGGTCATGGAAGCTGTGGCCCCCAGCCTTGCAGGTCTCTGCATGAGGCTGGACTGACATTGGAGTTAAAGGCCTCACAGAGCAAGCTCCCAGCAGAGCAGACTCCTGTCCTTCCAGGAACCACATTTCATCTTCTCAAAAATTCTGGTCTGGACTAAAGACTCAGGCACCCTGAGGTTTCTTTCCCATCAGGAATACACATTCAATTACTCTGCTCTTGTATATTGAAATGGTAGAGAATCTGAATGTGGCAAGTCCCACTGCACAGTGAACTCTTCTTGGCCTTCTCACAGATTGGGGATGACACTGAGTGAAGGTAGAAAGCACATAGGAAAGGTTGTGCTTTGGAACAAACAAAGGATTCACATTTATTCATTCAGCAAACATTCATTGCACATCTATCAGGGGCAGGCCCTGTGATGGACTAGCAATAAATACTGTGTCAGATGCCCTCAGAGGGCTCATTATCTACTGGTAGAGGCCAATAAAGAGACAAAAGAATTCCCAGTGGGAAGAGCAGTGACAGAGTTCAGGGAGGACTTAGGCACTGATGTCGCCTAGAAAGGCCCCTGAGTTGGTGGAGGAAGGTGAATTGAGAGAGGCTGGCTTCCAGCCAATACTGTGTGTTCCTCCATGGGAGTCAAACCCAGGACAGAGGAGACTCCACAAAGGAAGGGGAAACCCTCTGACTCACCTCCCTGTTTGCACCCAATTTTCAGACACAGTGGCTGTCCAGAAGAGGAAAATATAGGAGTTCCTGAGAGAATGTTCTTCTTTGCATGTCAGAGTCACAGTGCTGCCTGTATTCTGTGTCCCATAAACTACTCTGTCTATGCACCTATTTGGATACTATAATTCCCAGAAGATGATGAGAACGAAGCTGAGCAGGCAGGCGTGAGACATTCTGTCACTATGCAGGACAGGGCAAAGTCCCCCAAGTCGGGGTGGGGAACTCAAGCCCTACACTGAGGGAGAAGAGGGTTCTCAGTGGAGCATAAGCAAGAATTCAAAAGCACACTAAAGTTAGTGTCAAAAGGAAAGTTTATTAGAAAAGGGGTAACACTCTATAGACACATGCTCAGAGGCAAAGAATGAGAGAGCCAAAGACAGGTGAGGACAGTGAGAAAGAGTAGAGTACCGAGAGAAAACACTTAGAGGGACCACTGCGAGGGACCCCGAGTGTTTGGGGGAATCCAGTTTACATATCATTCTTTACTTCCTGTGAGTTGTGGTTTAAAGACTTTGTTTACCCATTTCATTTGACATGCACGTACAGTAAGGAAGGAAAAGGGGAAGAATATGTAACTGAAAAGGTAAGAATATGTAGGGTGAAAGGCCTGTTGGCAATTCCCAGCCTCTAATCCATAGGTTTCTTATGGTTTTAGCCATAGAGAATAAACAATTTTATTTTTTTTTTTGTAGGGCAGCCATTTGAAGACTCTGTTTTTCCTGTTTCCCCTTCCCAAGTGTGGGGAATGGCTTGTCAGCAATTCCAGCAGAAAATCTCCCTTTATTCTGCAGGTGTCATCCTGGCCTGGCTGCAGGGCTGATCAGCAGTTTGCAGTCTCTGGATGTGGCTTGATTAATATTTATCACCATGGTAGACAGCCATGGGGCAGAGCAGCATGCCCTGGGAGAAGGGTCTCCTTTCAGTATTAGAACTTCATGTGATTTTGCAAGCCTGAGTGAGCAACAGAATCCCCTGGGGAGCTTGTTACCCACAGGTTGCTGGGCCCCATCCCCAATCTCTAATTGCGTAGGTGTGGAGGTGGAGTTGGAGAACTTTCATTTCTGACAGCTTCTAGGTGCTGCTTACCCAGGGAACGCACTTTAGAACCACTGTGCTAGACTAATCAAAGATAAACCACAATCTTCCCACCTTCAGAGAACCCTCTAGAGATTGTCTTTATCTACAAAGTGGCACCGGAGGAATGGTGACAGGAACTGCAAACTGAGCTCCTGGGTGTGCACAGCCCCTAAAGCTCTGCAAAACTCCCGTCACCTGTGTAAGAAGGGGCTGAGAATGTCCCACCCACTCTTTCTTTTGGAAGTCCTGCATTCAGGTCGCCCACTTCTCATTCAGATATACATGAACAGAAATCACAGCAACTCTGACAATGGGTTAATTACACCTCAGCCTAGCCCAAGGAAGAGGGATGCAGAGGAGGGGCATATCTCTGAGGAGTGAATCAGATGAGAACTGCAGAAGATGCCTGTTTGATGTTCTTTAATACTTTAATCTTTAAAAGCAATGCAAGAGATTTTTTTTTTTTTTTTTTTTAAAGCAGCAATCATACAATCTGGGGCACAAAGGAAATGGACTAATGTAATAAGGGACCAAATGAAAGTGCAGTATTAACATCTTTACTAGAGAAAATAGAAGCAGGATTAGAGAAAAGATGAAAAACACAGAAACTAAGAATAAAAATCTAATTAAGAATGATTTGTGTTTCAGAGGAAGGAACCTATTGGAAAGAACAGGAGAAAGACAATAATCAAAATGGTTTTCAGGAAACAGTAATGAGGAAGAAAATGATGTTAGTCTAAATATTAAAAGCCTCCTCACAAAAATACTGCAGCCAAGATTAATGCAAAAATGTACAACTTAACATGGCATTCTTCTAAAATTTCATATATGAAGAAATATTTTTTATTACTGTCCAAGAAGAAAGAAATGATCTTCAAAGTAAAACTTAGGCCACCATTCCAACCTCTTTGCTCCTTCCCCACATTAAACAACAGAAGGAACTGAACATATTTCAATTGAACCTTGAGGGGAAATTTTGTGATATTCTAGAATTTTATACCAAAATTAGCGTCTGTCATGGGAAAAGGGAGAAAAGCATTATCAGATTATAAGAACTCAGAAAATGTAATGTTCACAAGTGCTTCATTATCAAATTATTTTTTAAAGTTCTTTAGCAGTTATTTGGATGAAATTCAGGTACTCGGGGTTGGAATGATCATAAAAAAATGGAAGTGAGCACTGAAATCAATTATTGTAAGAAAGTAGCAGAAGCTCTTATAAATTTTGTTGCAAAATTAAATGCAGAAGCCAAATATCATTCTAGAAAAATATGCAATAGTAAAAAACATGTCATAATAAATCTCAATTTAAACTTGCAAAGACTAATGTGTCAGGTAAGAGGAAGGAAAATAAAGGTATATACATTTTCTTGTCACATGCAAGGAAAGATGAGAAAAAGCAATTTATTGAATTTGATAAGAAATTATGGCTTGAGTAATACCATTGATAAATGGAAAGATATCCACCAGCATAATCAACACCAGGACAATTGTAGGGTTTTTGTTGTTTTGGTTTTTTTTTTTAACATAAGGAAGGTTGAAGACTAGAAAGCAGGAGATGAAATAACAAAAGTGCAGCCCAACATGTTATAACAATATATGAAAATGTAATTAGACTCCATCATTGGAAAGCAAAGAATCCCAAGTTAGATTTTCTAAAAATCCAACTCTATTCTCTTTATAAGAGATGCACAGTCTCTTTATAAGAGACATACCTTTTTAAAGAGATGTGTTTAATATAACACAGAAAGTTTAAAAACCAGAGAGACAAACATTTGGCATAAAACCTACACAGAAAGAAAATTATCATAGACACACTGATGTAAAAAAATATTTTTTTCAAACAGAAGACACTTAAATATTTTTAACAATTGTATATATCGATAAAAGGCACTCTCTATGGTTCTGCACCCAATTCCAATGTATGGCTTTTTTCCCCACATCACCAAGCAATTCTCCAACAGCAGCTGGGTGGCCTACAATTGAACTCAATTCTGACACCATTTACCCAGAGATAGCATCAAATCCAGTAGTACTTAGTCTCACAAGGCTGTCCTTCACTTCAGTTGCCAATGGCAGGTCCAGGGTGTTGTTACCTGTGCTTCTGAATGATTGGCTATACAGACATCCCTTGTTTTGTTGTGCCTACTTATTGTGCTTTGCAGAGGTTCTACTTTTTACAAATTGAAGATTTGGGGCAACCCTGTGTTGAGTAAGTCTACCAGAACTATTTTTCGAACAGCATTTGCTTACTTCGTGTCTCTGGCGTAACGTTTTTATAATGCTCACAATATTTCAATTTTTTTCATTATGATATTTGTTATGGATGTCACAAACTACTATTCCAGGGAAAATATGAATGATAAGAAAGAGAAACAGCCTTATTGCTGATATGGAGAAAGTTTAAGTGGTCTGGATTGAAAATCTAACCAGCCACAACATGCCCTTACACCAAAGCCTACTCCAAAGCAAGGCCTTAACTCTCTTCAAATTTATTGAAAGCTAAGAGAGGTGAGGAAGCTGCAGAAGAAAGGTTTGAAGCCAGAAGACATTGGTTCATGAGGTTTAAGGTTCAGATGATGGTTAGCACTTTCTAGCAATAGAGTATTTTCAATTAAGGTGTTTTTTTAGATATCATGTCATTGTATACTTAATACACTACAGTGTAAACATTGCTTTTATATGCACTGAGAAACAAAAAAAAACAAACAACGTGAGACATGCTTTTTCTCTTTATTGTGGTAATCTGGAATGGAACCCTCAATATTTCTGAGCTATGCCTGTAAATCAGAAGTTCCCACAACACCCTCCTTGGGTTTGATTAATTTGCTAGAGTGAACTCACAGAACTCAGGGAAACAGTTTATTCACTAGATTACTGGTTTACTACAAAGGATATTAAAGGATACAAACCAATACCTGGATGAAGATACGTGGGGAGATCTAGAAAAAAGCTTTTGTTCTTGTGGGGTTTGGGGCCCAGCATGGTGGCACATGGATCTGGTTCACTCACCTAGAAGACTTCATTACAAGGCATAACTGATTAAATCATTGGCCATTGGTGACTGAACTCAATCTCCAGCCCCTCTCCCTTCCCAGGAAGTCAGGCGATGGGACTGAAAGTTTCAACCCTGTTTATGATTGGTTCCCATGGCAACAAGCATCTCTGTCTTTAGGGGCTTTCCAAAAGTCACCTCATTGACATAAACTGAGTTGTTGTTGAAGATGTTCGTTATGAATAGCCAGATACCCATTTATGGCTCTGAAGCAGTTTTAGGAACTGAGGACAAGAGACTAAATATTATCACAAAAGATGTTCCCATTGATCTTATCACTTAGGAAATTCTAAGTGCTTTGGGAATTGTGAGCCAGGAATCATGGACCAAAGACCAAAATATATATTTATTATAAATCACAATATCACACACAGCCTGCCCATTCTGTAATGGAGGCTGGCCACCAATTATCTTGATGTCCTCCCAATGCCCTTCCTGCGCTTTTTCACACTTCCCAGATGTTGCCATCCTTTCTGATGACTTCTATTATCATCTTTATACAAATAACTTCCAATTCTGTATCATTAGCTCATATCTATACATTTTGCTGCCTTCCAGGCTATTCTATTGGACTGCCCTCTGGAAACTCCAATGCACATAAATAAAATTTAACATGTCACCTTCCTCTGTAAACCTGTTTTTCCTGTTACCATTCAGCTGAACATAAAGCCCAGTGTCATTTAATGAATCATCAAGTCTTGTCAACCTCTCTCTTACCTCGTTCTTGAATCCTCTTTGTCTCCATAGTCCATAGTGATTTCTAAACTTGTTATTTCTATAGCCTATTTGGTTGTCCTGCCCCTTGTACCAAAAGATAGTAATTTTTTCAGGCTCAAACTTGATGAGGCAATTTCTCTAGTTCAGAGATCCCCAACTCCCAAGCCATGTACCACTCTCTCTGATGAAAATCCTTTAGTTCAGGGGTCCACAACTCCCAAGCCACAGATGGCTACTGGTCTGTGGCCTCTTAAGAACTGGACCACACAGCAGAAAGTGAGTGACAAGCCAACAAGCAAAGCTTCATCTGTATTTGCAGCTGCTCCTCAGTGCTAGCATCACATACTCAGCTCCACTCCAGATCATCAGGCACTAGATTCTCATAGGAGCATTGGTCCCTGGTACCAAAAAGGTTGGAGACCTTAATTCATTTTCCCCAAAAGATAAAATCAAGCTTCGTTTTTCAAAAATCAAACACAGACTGGTTACCATATGTTTCAACAATTGCACAACTGGGTCTATCCCCGCAAAAGTGAAATTGGGACAGGGCTAGGTATTTTTACACCTATGTTCATGGCATCATTATTCCCAATAGCACAAGGTAGAAGCAATATAAGTGTCCATGGATGAATATATAAAATGTAGCATAGATATATAATGGAATATTGTTCAGCCTTAAAAAGGCAGAAAATTCTACAGTATGCTACATATGCTACACCATGAAGAAACTTTGAAGACATTATGCACAGTGAATTAGCCAGTCACAAAAAAAAAAAAAACAAATGATTCCACCTACATAAGGTATCTACAGCAGTCAAGTTCATGTTTGATTTTCAATAGAAAGTAGCATAGTGGTTACCTGGGGCTGGAGGAGGGAGGAATGGTGAATAGTGTTTAATGATTTGAAGTTTCAGTTGGAGAAAATGAAAAACTTTCTGGAGATGGATAGTGGTGACGGTTGTATAATAATGTGAGAGTATGTAATGTAGCTGAATTGTACACTTGAAAGTGGATAATGATAAATTTATGTTATATATATCACAATAAAAAAAAGTAAAAATAAACAAAGTTAATCAAGCTCCTCACCCTGGCTTACAGGCCTTTATTGAGAGCACCCTACCCACAGCTCTCTCCTCATTCCTACCATCTCTCCTATTCCTCTCAGTCTTCAGAAGAACATATGGCCAGTCAGTGAATGTGTAGCACTTTCACACCCTAGGCCTTGGAGTGGTGTTCCTTCTCCACCTACCTCTCTTTCCACTGGTCCCACTCACCCAGCAAACTCTTTTCCTTTAGGTCTTAGGTGGCACACCAGTTTCCTAGGAAGCCTTCTAGGACCTGCTCCCCCTTTATCAGGGGTTTCTTAGTCATCCTGTGCTTCACTTGTCACATTAAAATTACTCATCTGCTTGACTTTTGAGAGCAGGATGTGTGTCTCTGTGTCTTGCTCATCTTTGTATCTCCATCTCAGTGTCTGGCACAGAATCGTTAATAACTATTTGCCGAATTAGGAAACCAGTCTTTTAGCACCAAAGAATAGCCATTTAAATTGATTATTTTTAAAATCATTTTTTATTTTAAAAAGTTTTTAAATCTTTTAAAAATATCAGGACTCATTTAAAAAAAACATTAGGTCTATAAGAACAATTTATGGAGACACAATTCTCTTCACAGACTTTAATATGTTACTCATGGTCTTTGACAAATCAAGTAGTTCAATAAAAATAAGGTTATATAAGATGCAGATTATAATTATAAGGCTACATAATATAATTAATAAAGATAAATATATTTGTGTAATTGACCCTACAGAAATTCCATTATAATGGAAAACTTCTTAGGTTCTTAAAAATAAGAGATATATAGGCCATGTTCATTAAACAGGATCCACTAAAAGCAGAGTAAAGCAACATAAATGAAACATAGAAGAAAGAAAAACAAATAGGATTATAAATACAAAATGAGATATAAAAAGTATTCAAATTTAAAATTAAGGTACTACTGTGCATAGTTGCATAATAATAATAATGAAAATCTTTTGACTGGTTTTCTGAAAAAATAGAAAATTCCAAAATTAACTCAAGAATAAAAGCTAAATGGACTGATAATCATGGAAGAAATACTTCTTGGCATTACCTCCATATTGTTTTATAGGAATGTATTTTAAACTTGTAAAAGATCTATGCTGACAATATAAAAAACATAGAATTTTACTCAACTTTTTTTAAATACTAGTATCCTAACATTAAAAGATGACCCAGATAGCCAAATAAAACTATAGATTTCTGGAATCTGCATTTATCCTGCCCTTCTCACAGCCCCAGTCCAATTCCTTTTATCTAAATTCTGAATCTAAGAAAACTCTCAGTTGGTTAGAGTTTTTCCAGGCTCTCCAGTCCTTTCATTGGTCTTCAAGGAATGGTTACTCATTTTCTCATAGTACCTTTGATTTTGCCACTCTTCATTTCTGACCATGGCAGATGGGTCCCAGTTTTTTCATCTGTGAGGTCCATCACCCTCACCATGCATTCTGCTAGCCTTCTCACCCAGGCTAACAACCACACATTTCCCTGTCATATCTAAGGCTCAATCCTGAGTGTATATCAAAACTTACTTTTATAATAAATAAACTGAGATGCAGAAAACAAATCCACTTTACACATTCCTCTTTAGCTGCTCTTAGTCCTAGAAATGGCTTTGAACTCGAGTCATTTAGATTTCCAGCTAGTTTCAGTAACCTAATTTAACTTGATAGGACAAGGCATACTTAAAGCAAAGCAGCAATTGCTTTACAAAGAAAGCAGGGAAAGAAAAAAATTTAAAATGTTCTTTTATCATGATCCATACTAACTTAAAACATTGGTCTCTATATTCATTCTTGGCTCAGTTATACTGACAAAATCCCAAAGTCTTAGTGGCTAACAACAAGGGTTTATTTTTCAAATTACATGTGCTTCATGGGTTAGCTCTACGTTGTAGTCATTCCAGGACCCAGGAGAAAGGAGCAGCCTATTTAGTGTGCATGTTTTTGTGGCAGAAGAAAAAGAGAAATGGTAGAATGTGCAATGGCTTTTGAGACATTTGCCACTTTCATTTATCACTTTCACTCTCCTCTAGTTGGCCAAACCATGATGAAAATGGGCAGGGAGATATAATTCTCTTACAGGTAAGGGAAACAAATAATCGGAAATAATATAACCTGTTACAGCCCACACTGTTGCTCATAAGCATTTATTTCCTTCCCTTTAGCCACAAAATGTATTCATCTCCTCCCCAAGGGAAACACCCTAAAAGTTGCATCCAATTACAACATAAGATTTAAGATCTAGAACTTCATGAGATAAATTAAATCCAGGTGTGGCTTCTCTTGACCCGGAGACATATGAACTAAGAAGACAAATTAATTCTGCCACACACACTCACTTATAGTGGTAGGACAGGGTCAGGCTGACCACAAAATCATTCCTGTCTAAAAACGGAAAAAAATGAGAGATACATAGCAGTCTAAGACTCTAAGCAATTCTGAAACCCTGTTGGATAGAACTTGGGGTGAGGGATATCCCTTGGTTAGACCCTAGTTCTGTGTCCTGGAAATTGCCCTCGATTTCACTGCATGATTTCGAGCCTAATTCCTAGCTTCACCATCTGGAGGATCCAGCCTTTGCTACTCCTGTATTCATGTAATGATGGCATTGGAAAATGTGTCCTTCTTGAGATCTGTGTAGCTCATCTTCATAATTGCTTATGCCCACATAAGGTTGGGAACCCAAAGATCATTATACATTTTGAAGACATATCGAGTCTTTTAATCTCAGACTGTTGGCTCTTGGCCAGTACAGCTCTCGTAGTCATATTTTTATATATTTGATTCCAATTGGTTTAAGCTAATAGCCACATCCACAATTATTTTTAAGACATACCTCTCTCTAAACCTAATAACCAGCTCCCTGAGAGAGTCATCTAACACATTTAGAGGTTTTAACAAGACATTTTGATTTGTTTAATAGGCTTATATTGTTATTTAAAGCATTTCTCAACTTTATCCCTTCCTAGTTGGAGAAAAGAAACAACTGCTTTCTTTCCTGCAAGTCCAGGAATTTCTGAGTTCTCTCTATTCCTGGCTTACAAACCAATCAGTTCTTTTCTGAACGCATTTCTTTCTTATAGCACCCTGTCAGATGCAACCAGTTGCAACCAACTAGACATACTGTTTCCCAGATTTTTTTTCACAAAGCCAAAAAGTAATGCAATATATATCTATCTGTCCTACAAGTTATCACAGGCCACGATTTTACCAAATGTTTTTGCTACTGCATAATAAGGGTTGTTATTTTTCTAACCTCCAATAATAGCTCTCTTATTTCCCACTGTCTAACCCTGGAAACCATGCATCATATTTTAGAATTTGTGTAAATGTAACCTCTCATTTCTATGTGCTAATATCTGTATCATTGACCGAAAGCAAGTTATGCGATAGTAGCAAAGAAGCCCAAAGAATTTATGGTTAATAACAACAAAGGGCATTTCTTATTCACATTATTTTTTCTTTTATAGGATATCTACAGGTATTTTCTACTTTATCCTCATTCTGGGATCCAGACAGAAGGAACAGCCCCTATATAGGGCATGCTATTCTCAAGGCAGAGAAAAAAAGAACAAATGATAGAACCACACAATGGCTCTTAAAGCTTTTAATTGGAGGTGGCATATGTGACTTCTAGTTAACATTTCATGGCTAAGAAAGTGACATAACTAAACCTGATGGAAATGGAGTGGAAAAGTATAAGGCTGTCACTAGGAGGGAAAGAACACAACTGGGAATGCTACACCTCCCCTTCAGCTGCTCTTCCACATAAACATGGCTTTGAACTTGCATTTTATCTTGTTAGAAAAAGATACATACTTAAATCAAGATGGGAATTACTGGCTTCTTGGGAGATTATAGAATTTTTAGAGATATATGCATTGTCTGCAGTGTGACACAACTCTAAAGTACATGAAGTGTGGAGGGGTGACAGCAGATGGCTGGATGAGTGGGAAACCAAACTAGCAGGTGGCATTTTTTTTTCTCCAAGAGTCTCAACTGAGGGGAATATGTTATACTCACTGTATCCCAATAAGTTCTTGCAAGTTTACAAGTATGCTTAGAGCTGAACATGATAGAAAACTGCTCATCGATGTCCTGAAAAGCTGGGACATTTCCAAAGAAGTGCTTTAGGGCTTGCCAGTCAGGCCCCAAGCAGAGTTCTCACCCTCATGTGCCCAAGACCCTCTCACTCTTCTTTATCTCCACAGTTTGACATGCAAAGGATAACTCTGGAAGAGTTGAAGCACATCCTCTATCATGCCTTCCGGGACCATTTAACAATGAAGGACATTGAGAACATCATCATCAATGAGGAGGAGAGCCTGAACGATACCTCAGGGAACTGCCAGACAGAGTTTGAAGGTGGTAGGTACCCTTGCTTCTGCTTTCTTCCTGGTCTGGGAGAGGCTAACACCTCCACATCCTCTGTATAAAAAAAAAAATGTGTTTATATTCTCCTAGGCTGGAGGGCCCTTGTTGAGGTTAAATGACCCTTTTCGTAAAGATGCAGCTAATTTTTTTTTCTATTTTTTTTCCCCAAAGTCTTCCTTTTTGTAAAACTTCCATTGACCCTGCCATTCCTCCAGTGACTCTTGAAGGTCTGTGACTAGATGTGTGGCTTTGTGGTGTTTGCCTTTACTTAGTGGGGACTGCAGGGGTAGTAGAAAGAGCCTGTTAGACTGTCAGTAAAGTCCAATGGTTAAGTGTGTGACTTGGGAAGGAGTGTACCTTCTCTGAGTGTGTTCCCACATCTATAAATATCAAGATAATTACCCCTACTTCACTGGATCTCTAGGAACAGATCACCTCTATACTATGATCTCTGAACGCACTGGCCAAAAAGGGCCGTACTCATGAAGGGACCCTCATGAACTTAGGTAGTTACAGAAGAAATAAGGTTGCCCTGGGCCTAAGAAGGGACCCATGAGAGGCCATTTCTCTTGGGCTCATGAAAGAAAACTTACAAAATAAATAAATAAACAAAAAACAAAACAGCCTACCTTATCCCCTAATTAGTAGGGTTTTCCAGGGAAGTTACATATATGGAAAACTTTGGAAATATGAGTTACTTTAACAATTAGAATTTTTTAAATATATTAAAGCAGTATAGCAGAGAACCGAGCAATTTTTAACTGTTCAATGCTGAGGTTTCTTAAAAAGGCTAAACTATTTAAAAAAAAATTTTTTCTGAACGTAGTCAAAAGTCAGTATATATAAATAAGCTATCACATAGACACCAGAATGCCATTTGGTTCCCTTGTCTTGGAACTGGTACATTAGAGCTAGCCGAGCCATGGTGGGGAGGCTACTCAGGGTTGAGCAACTCCTGGCTGGGGACCAGCAAGAGAGAGGTGGCCTGAGCAGGGCCCTGGAGTCTGGGGAAAATGTCTTGCCCACTTTATTCCCTTTCATTGGTCAGTATGGGTTATGAAGAAGATGAGATTTGAAGAGAAAAGACTTCCATCGCTTTAAAGAAAGAAAAGAAACCACCTTGCTCTTTCAGAGTAAGATGCTAGGTTTGCCAAGACTTGGCATGGTGGAAGCTGATAGGTGGATGAGGGATTCAAGATGTCATTTGGGCATGGCTCAAGTGACTGGACAGAACTTGCCACCTAGGCTAGGGAAGAGAAGGCATCAAGGAGTTGACAGCTTGGGAGACAGTGAGGGCCCAAAGGCCTGAGAGTGGGGTTGAGGAGATTTAGGAGACATGAGCCATGCAACTGTGCAATCAAGCTGCAATAGGAGCAGGGAAAGGCTCAAAATGCTAGCAGTCCCTGTCTGTGGGCAGCAGACATGGCAGAAAAATGGAAGGGAGGTGGCCAAAATCAGCCACAGGGTCTCAAATGGAGTCTCAGTCCTAGGGCACCAAGGGGTGAACTCAGACCCTACTATATATCCTTTCTTCCTACACACCTTTGCCCAAAATACAATCTGGTATGCCCTTTCCTGACCATGGAGAGGGCTATGGACATTAAACATATGCACCTGTGACGTAGATAATCATATCCATGATTGGAAAAATCTTAAACCTAAACACAAACCAATGAACTTGCATTTGGGACCAAACAGTGCTGACAGAAAAAAGGAAAAATACTCTCTGACATGAAAATATGCAAAAGGGATTATATAATCAAGGTCACAGAGGTACTTCCAAAAAAGAAGTGTGATAATAACAAAATAGTGTTTCTTTTATTAAATAAGATCATGAATTTTAAAGCATTTAGTACAGTATCTGCCACTTATCACTTAACCCCTCACCCAACAATAGTTGTTCCCAGTGTTATATATATATGAATCATTATAGCAGACCCAGTAAGACTCCATTTAGAAATCCCTTTGTCAGTCATTTATTTCATTAATACATGAGCTTTTGAGTAATAAAAAGACATTGCTTAAAGTTCAGATTACTTCCCAGTGCAGCCTGACCTTTTTTTAAATTACTAAGACCTGTGACATTTCTCTGAACAAAACACTGCTCCACAAACAAAGGCTCTTGTAGAAAATTAGATGCCCAGAAATATTTTCCCTCTTTCTCAAGAGTAGTTGCTGACAGCAAGGGACTAGAGCCCCAGATGCTTCCAATGTTTGAACACATAGTTTGTCAGCTAGGAATGAGATGGAGCAGGGAGTCCAGGCCTGCTGTTTTACCAAGTTTTAGTCCAATCCCCACTCTCTTTACCCTTATTCACCCTCCCAATCCCCTTGCCTATCTGGCTAGAAATGGCGCTGAGTGTGACCCTCCTACCCTGTGTGTTCTGTGCAACATCAAACACAGTCATCGATCCTATGGCCTGTGTTACAAGAAGGAACACCAAGGCAACTTCTGGACCACAGCTGCAATGCTTACTACTTAATCCCTACTGATACAGTCCAGGAGAAAAAGGATGGAAGAAAACTGTACAGTATATCTGCCAAATGCTGGTCATTTGTTAACACATTTCTTTGACCTATGGACACAGCCTGAGAGATCAGTTTTGTGGCCTCTGTGGTACAGATGAGGAAACTGCTCAGTAAGGCGGAGTAGTCTGTCCAAAGTCAAATAGCAAGTTAGGATTTGAACCCAGATCTACCTGACAAAGTCCTGCCCTGGCTTCTTCATTTGTCTGAGCCATTTCCTTGGGCATAGGCATTACAAAGATCCCTTACAAAGATCCCTTAATCGTCCTTGCTCATTTTCCGTTTCATCATCAATGAAATCATGTTATATTTGGAAGTTGAGTAGAAGTGCAGCAAGATCTGTGTGTGAACCCTTTCAAGACACATACCCCAAGTGTTGTCCCTAAATGGAATGCCAGCTGTCAGATTTTTCTAGACATCCTGACATCCTGACAAAATGCACAGAATAAAAGTTTCTGTGAAAGACACAGCAGAGCTGCTCTGCATCATGCAGCACCTCAGACTGTGGGACAAGAGTGCAATGGCAAGGGAGGTGACACAGGCCAGGTAGTCCCAGAGGACACCTGTACAGACATGTGGTTTCTGTTCTCTGCCCTGAATAGACTATGTGACAGCGGGTAACTTATTTCGAAACCCTCTGAGACTTATTTTCCTTATCTGTCTAATGCAAAGATTGGACAACAAAGGTCATATCTAGGTTCAAAATTTTCTAGGCACAGTAGAAGGTCAGAAAGACTCTGTGGCCAAATCCAAGGTCTTCTGCTCAGCTATCCCTGCTGAAGTCACAGTGTTACTGTCTGGCTGTCAAATGCACACCTGGATAGAGAGACCTGACTCATCACCAGGTCATGCACATTGGGAACTTCATGCCCATCCAAATGAAAAGGGCATGATATGTCACCTACACCATCTGTTCCCAGCTCTCCTAGTGCCTTTCCTGAAATAAAACCTGTTCTCCTTGGGTAGATGGAAATTAAGGTATAGCTGAGGTCCATGGCAGGCAGTGAGACAAGAGACAGCTTCCAAAGAAATGTGTGGCTTCAGGAGACCTGGAGAGCTATTTTTGATAAATCCACACAATGGTTAAGAACTCCAACTCTGTATTCGAGATGAAGTTGGCTTAAAATCCTGCCTCACCACATAATAAGTCACTCGAGTTAGGCAATTAAATAAATATTAAAAGTCTAGTTTTCTTCATCTGCAAAATGAGAATTATATAATGAATGACTTATGGTTATTATGAGGATTAAATGTGGTAACACTTGACAATATTGGTACAAAGCTTAACATATTAATAAGCATTAAAAACAAACAAATAAACAAACGAAAACAAAACTAGCCAGTCCCTAGCCCCTTATTGTTATTTTTTTTACCTGGAGACGTTGCAGAATATGTACTGCTGGAACATATTTGAAGGATGGGGTAGGGGCCATATTTACAGGGACTGAACCATCCCTCTTGACATATTCATTCCTAAAGTCAAGCCCTTGCCAAAATTGGCATTACCAAAAGTATTGGTCAATACACTGTGTTTTAAGTTACAGAAATTCAACCCAGACCCCCTTAAACTAAAAATCCCTGGCTCAAATAATAGAAGTCAAAGGGGTGAACTTGGCTGACCTGGACCCAAAGAGCTCAAGCAGCATTCTCTCCCCATCCTGACCTTGCTTTCTCACTCTTACTCTTCTTCTGTCTGTCCTTCTTTCTTCTCTGTTGGCTTCATTCTTGGGAAGGCTCTCTCTCTCCAATGTAATAGGATTCTCTCTCTTGAGGTTCATCTCTATTCCAAGAAGGGGGCTCCTATCAAACCTCCTTGGCCCATGTGCCTAATGCTGGACCAAGCCTAGAGTTTGGGTACTCTACCTTGCCAGTCTAGTTTGTTACATTGGAAAGGTAAAGCTCTGGATTGAGAGTTCTGCTAGGTAGACAGGTACAAATCTGCAAACAAAAGATGAATTTTGTTATAAAAAGGGGAAGGACTTCTGGAAAGGCCATAACAATGCCTGACCATTACATCAAAGGTATATAGTGGGACACAGCTCTCTGATGTCTAAAAACCCAATATGATTTTGTGATTGAGAAGGGAGCAGCTCCCACCCCCTTGTGGAGGTGACTCCTCTTCCTCTTAATGAAAACATCATAACACATACTAACGACCACATCCTCTACCTCCACCTCCACCTTCAGGTCTTACTTGGGTACCTGGGTGTTTCTGATATCACTGATACAAAGAAAAATCTCTTTCAAAAGCTCTTAATTAATTCCACTTTAGGCTATGGAAATATCCAGTTTCATAGAATCAAAAAAAAAAAAAAAGTTAGACCTGGAAGGATCACAGAGCAATAATAACTCCCAGACCTAGTAGCTCTGGCTTATTATGAGAATCACCTCAGCTGGGTTTTGTATTGTTTCAACCTTTCTGAGTCCCAAATTTTGTGCCAGAAATATCATTTATGTTGGTCTATGTTGGGGTAATTTATCAGAATTATTATGATTCTGATTGCCTCATTTGGGAGCCAGTGCCTCTGAAAATATGCAGCCCTATTTCCAAATACCAAGACTGAAGCCAGAGGGAACACGTTATATCCAGGGTCACCCAGCCAATTAGTGGCAAAATCTATGTAGACGCCTGTCTCCAGGAGAAAATCCAAGAGCCTTCCCTGTGATTCGCTGAGTAGAACATTGTGAATCTGTGTTAAAATAATGAGAAAGAAGAGCCTGCCCTGGAGCTCACAAACCCAGGTCCTGCTGTGGCAGCCAGGGGTCTGTCAGCGCTTGGGGCCTACTAACAAGCTTTCAGGAAAACAGGAAACCCCACTTCTATGTCCTCCTGTGTCAACGTTCCCCAGCTCACATTTCTCGTGTACTTTCTGGGTTCCTTCTGAGTCAAATACTATGCTAGCAAGAGAGCTCAAGACCTGCTGGGAAGAGAGACAGAGAAAAGATCGCCAGCAGCATTGCCATTTTCAGTGTTCAGTAAGATTCAAAAAGGAATCCTTTCCTCAAAAAGTTAAACGTGTAAAGTTACTGTATGGCCCAACAGTGTGCGTCTCAGATTAGTACCCAAGAGAACTAAAAACGTGTCCACACAAAAACTTGTACAGGAATGTTCATAGTAACATTATTCATAAGAGACAAAAAAAATATATAAACTACCCAAATGTCCATCAACTGGTGAATGGATAAACAAAATGTGGTACATCCATTTAGTTGAATAAGATTCAGCCATAAAAAGAAATGAAGTACTGCTACGTGCTACAGCATGAATGAACCTGGAAAACATTGTGCCAAGTTAAAGAAGCCAGGCACGAAAGGCTACATATTGTATGATTCCATTTATATACAATGCCCATCATAAGCAAATCCAGAGAGTAGGTTCGTGATTGCCAGTGGGTGGGGAGAGGGAGGAATGAGGAGCGGCTTTTTTAGAATGGTGAAAATATTCTGGAATTAAGTAGTGGTTTCACAACTTTGTGAATGTATTAAATGCCACCGAATGGTACATTCTAAAAGGGTGAATTTTATGGTATGTAGATTCTATCTCGATTAAAAATAAATATCAACAGCTAGACCATTTAAAAGATAAAAACATCAGGATTTTGAAGCCTCATGAGACAGCAAAGTTTGGGTCAGGCCCAGAAGTAATGAGATGGAAGGTCAGGGATATCTCTAGCTAAGGGAATGGTGTGAACCGTGCCACAGTATCACGTAAAGAAGAGCCAGGAGACCTGCTTAACTGAGACAGAGGTTGCTGGGGAGGGGAGGTGTGGTGGTCTAGGGGAAGAGGTGGGAAAGGAATAGAAGGTGATCTATGGCCTTACCTACTGAGCTTAGGAGCGGGATGGAACAGAATGTGCTCCTCCCAGCAGTGGAGCACTTTGCAGGAACGTTGCAGGGTGTGGTGATGCATAATAAGGTGAGTTTAACTGTCATTCGGAATGAATTAATGAGGGAAAGGACCAAACCAAGGGTTTGGAATCATCCTCTGTATTCTCAGCCCTGTGCTGGAGGCTGCAAGGAACAGGAGAAAAACAAGCAGGGCTTTCCTCCTGCCCTCTGGGAATGCAAGAAAGAAAACTTGCATTTCTCTGGCAATTCACAGTTGGACATAGCTTTCCCTTTCTCTCTCTCTCTCTCTCTCTCTCTCTCTCTCTCTCTCTCTCTCATTGATCTTTGAAAGAATTCTTGAGATTAGCAGAAGAGTTACTATTAGGTCCTTTTACAGGGTGAGAAACTGAGGCTCAGAGAAGTTCAGTCACTTGCCTATGGCTGCTCCTAAGTGGCAGTTGAAAGCAGAAACCAGATCTCAACCCACCGTTCATCCTAGGCTGATTTATATTCTTGTTGGGGAAACAAAGTGTAGATATAGAGAATAAATAAATATACAAAAATATAGTGCAATGCAAATATGTCATACCCAAAGATAGGTCTTAAATTATTCTCAGCAAACACAGCGATTAGTTCTGGGTTATACCCTGCCAATCATGCCAAGTGTTCAAAGTCCCTTTTCTTCAGTCAGTTCTTTATGTTGCAGAACCTTGTACTGCCAAGGAAAAGATCAAGAAGAGAGAGTTTGTGCAGAAGTTTTGAACCTGTGTATTAAATCAGACCTGGGCTCAAAATCTCACCTCCACTGTTTGCCAAATGACCTGGAACTTCACCTCTTAGAGCTTTAGGTGCCCCTCCTATCAAATGAGGATCACACACCCAGCTTACAAAGGACTGCTGCTCTGTAGTTCTGTGGCTACATACATAAAGCACATAATGACTACCCACACACACTGAGGTTTTTAAAAGGTTTAGGAAGTTTTTAAAAGATTTAAAAAGGGAATTCATTCATTGGGCACAAATAGTCTTGCAGTATCTTTTTATGTCCTTAATCTTCACAGCAAGGTAGGTCTTATTACCTTCATTTTATAAATGAGGAAATTGAGGCCCAGGAAATTAGCTTGTCCAAAGTTACACAGCTAGGATGTGAGATAATCATGATTCACATTTGGATCTGGCTCTGAAGTTCTTTTTCACTCTGCCACACAACTCGTAGAAACATCAGAAATGGAAATAAAGGATTCATTAAGGCACAGAATCTGAATTATAGACAATTGATGACCTGTTTCTGAGCTACCTAGAAATGAGCAGGCAGCTCCACTCTGCTTAGGGAACTTTAGTCTGGGTTCTGATTTGCATGGCCTCACATGCAAACTGTTAGGTCTCCAGGCCTCTCCTCTTTTATCTCTCCCCTCCTGCTACTTAAGGATTTTTAGATCAAAGGGGCAGCCTCAGTCCTGGGGATAATCCTGTTGCCAGTAACCTTGTTTCCTGAATGTCCTTCACAAAAAATGGCTTTAGCAAAAACTTTCTCCCTGAGCCCAATCACACAACTGTTATTTTCCTTAAGCCTTTGCCAGACCTCATGATGAAAAGGTAGATGACTACCTTCAGAAGCATTTTTATGCTGAGGAGCTTCTCAGAATAAATTAGCCAGTCCTCAGAAAGTGTTAGATACACTACATTCACATCCATACTTATATCTGCTTCAGTCCTTTCCTTCTCAGATGCCACCTCCTTTTTCCTTCCTGAGGGTTGGCATCTTTTTTATATTTGCCCGTCCTGGGGGGAGGCACATCTCTGCATAAGAGAATTTTCTTCCTCCAGCTAAAAACCTATAAGATTTTAAAATCCAGACGTGATCAGCAAATAAAGAACTGACCAAAAATACTTTCAATCATCCAAGGAAAGCAGAAGCCCAGGGGATTCAGAAGAATTAAAGATAACAAGACAAGACCTAAGAGATGATGGCAGAAATAACCAACGAGTATTGGTGAAGGAGCTAAGATCTGTGCTGGGGCCCTGTGTCTGTGAAGTGTGGCTTGTTAGAGAAACTCCTGGGTCTATGTAATTTTTAGAGGCCCCTTTACAAATCCCTGAGACCCCTTCTCTTGGGGAAAGTTCAGTTTGCCTTTGGACACATCACCAGACTCCTACTGCTTTCCTGTTATTTCCAGGGAATAGAGGAGCTGCAGATGTCAAAGGGGAAAGGTAATTGAAATTGGATATTTTTTAGGTTCTCTAAAGGTGTGTCTAGCAGAAAGACCCATTTTTAAATGGAAGGTAACCTGAAAGTATTCTCTGTCTTAACACTGAGTTTCTTAACATCTGAATGTAAAGAACCAGCTTCCCCAATACTTAATGTCCTTAACACGTGTGCACTGCTGCCCCCCAACACACACACACACCTTCTGTCCCCAGCAACTCAAACTCCAATTCTTTGGCCACACCCACACATACTATATCGAAAACTCTGAGGGTGGGGCCCAGAGATTCCATAATTACCTAGAGAGCCTATTAAATCACAAATTCCTGGCCTCCACTCCCAGATATTTTGATTCAGTATTTCTGCAGTGGGGCCTGAGAATTCGCATTTATATCAGAAGCCCACATGGTACTGATGCTGCTGGTTCAATGAGAAGCTCTGGTTTTGGTAGCCACCCAGCTGCCTCCAGGGCACAGATTTCTTCAATAAACTAAGCAGTAAACTGTGCAAAGATCACTGCAGGACCAGGACCAGGAGGGGAGGAGGTATAGACAAGAAGGAGGAAGAGAAGGGAAAGAAATCTGGCCTGAGAAGCAATGCCTGAAAAAGAGACTTGTTCTTTCTCAGCACACTCTATCAAAACGTTTTACTTGTTATTTACATTTCCCACTAATTAAGTCCATAACACACTAATTAAGGCCTTGTGATTGAGACCCACTATGGTGTCACATGGGCATTATAAAAATGGTAGTACAAGACCTGGCCCAACAAAAGGATTAAGAGAACGCAACCCTGGGACCCAAGGTCAGACCCCTGGGGCTGCAGGAGCTGAGGACACCCTGCTTCAGGGAAGTCTGAGAAGGTTTTGTGCTTGTCTGCTTCACACTGGTCTTGCCCACAGTTCATGTGGTCCCCACGTCCCAGCCTTCAGCACACATGTACCAGGATCACCTAAACACACACAGATCACTGGCCCCAACCCCCAGCGTCTCCGATTCAGTAGATCTGGGTGGGGTCCTGCCTGAGAATCCGCATTTTAAACACACTTGTGTGATGTGGATGCTGCTTGCCCAGGGACCCCTCTCTACGACCACTTGTGGGCACGTGCGAAATGACTCCAGAGGTAGCTTAGAGGCACTTGGACCAGCAGCCACCCAGGTACACTGGCTGCACCTCTGCCATATCCGAAGGTGGATACCTTACTCCGAACACTGACTGAGGCTGTCGTGTCCTTGCTGTAGAAGTGTCACCATGTCACACGTGATGTTCCTCCAAGGGCCGCCCCAGAAATGCTTGGCAGCCTGACCTGACCAGCCTGCCTCCTGTGCATGCCCTGGCCTGGGGGCCTGCGGAGGAAGGGGTGCAGCCTGCCTGTCTCACGGTGCCATTTCTCTCTTCTCTCCCCTCTACCCCCATGTGTCTCGCCCTGTGTCCCCCATCCCAACCCCACCCCCCAGTGCATTCCCAGAAACAGAACAGACAGACCTGCGTCCGGAAGAGCCTCATCTGCGCCTTCGCCATGGCCTTCATCATCAGCGTCATGCTCATCGCCGCCAACCAGATCCTGCGCAGCGGCATGGAGTAGCCGCGTGCGCCCCCCACACCCCCAGCCCGGGCCGGCTGGCCGCGCACGCGCTCGCCCCGCAGGCCGCCCTGCTCCGCACGCGCCGCCGGGCAGGACCGCGCGCGGCCCCGGGCGGCGAGGAGCCCGAGGCTGCCGTGGACGGGCGCGCCGAGCCCACTGCATCTCCTTGGCAGGGACACCCAAGGGCTGTCTTCAATGCTTTAATGGTTTGTTTTCTAATGCAATAAATAGCCCTGCAGGAACTCCGAAGAGAAACTTCATTTTCATCTCGGGATTCCGGTGGCCGCCCAGGCTGGTGGTTGGTGTAAGAGAGCAAAAGAGCCGTGTGAACACGCAGGCACCTCCACACGCCGTTCTTTCAACCCAGGGGACAACTGTGGACCCGCGGGGGCAACAACCCGCAGTCGCAAAGGACTGACTTTGGGGTTGCTGCGAGAGAGGGGGCTCTCCACCTGGCCCTGGCCTCCTTCCTTCACCCGGTGTGTATCCCCAAGGAGTGAGGGGAAAGCCATCGGATGGGGTGCAGCCCCTGGCGGCCTGCAGCTGCCCCCCTTCGCTTCCGTTCTTACTGCCTTTTCTACAGGACTCTTGTTGGCAGAGTTGGGGAGCTCTCTGTTTCCATCTGCACTTGGCTTTCTGTTCCTAGAGCCCATCGCGCACCAGCATTTTGGAATCTGCAGAGAGCATTCCTCCCAGCTTTGCTGCCTGTGCTGCCATTAGAGAAAAAAGAAGCGTACTCATGGGCATCTCTATCACATAGACACATAGACAGACATATATTTGGCTTCTTTGTGTATGACATCATTCTTTCCTCATCTCTTACTCCTGATATAAACTTGTCCTCTAACATGCATCCCTGCCTCTATGGGGCAAGAGAGGTAGTTGGGGGGACCCGGGACTGAAACTGGTGGTGAAGAGGTATTGCAGACCACACCCCAGTTGTCCACAGTCGGGGAGCCCGAATGCATCTCCATACCAGAAGACCTCTGTAAGTTAAAGTTCTTGTGCATCTTACCATTTTCTCATCTTACAGTTCGCTTTGTTAGTTAGTCTTCCCCAGATAAAAAGAGAAATATAGTCCAGAGTGGACAAATGGAAAAATCAAGCTACTGTATTTTACATAAACTCTTCCAGCATACAGATCCTGCATTTCCACGAGGGAAAAATAAAAAAGATGTTAATAAGTTTAGCCAGTTGGACAAGTAATTTACCTCTGCCTGAAGAATACTTCCATTGGGGAAGAGAACTGAATCCAGTTGTCTGTTTTCAACAGCATTTCAAGTCTGTAATTTCCTGACTTTTCCTAGATGTCATATTAGCCACCACTGTTAATTCAAGCTTGCATAGTCTGATTAGCCAATAATCTTTTAATGTACTATTTCCCTTTGTACTTTTCCAAGCTCAGGTCTTTATTTCTGTAATGGAATTGTCTTGCTCCTCTTTCCTTTCATTGCATCCAAAAGCTACATGCTTTTCCTCTCTCCCTTTCCCCTTTTCTTCCAGTATTGAAGCACTAGAATCTTTCCTCTCTCATTGCATCCCTGTAGGATTTTAATGTGGTGTGTGTTCCTGAAACCCTCCTCAAGCCTCCCTTTCTTCTCAGTTTTCTCCTGGCTGCCTTCTCAGACTTGGAGCATCCAAGGTCTAAGTTTAGGGTCTTCTTTCAATTCACCTCTGAGAGCACTTCAGGCAACAGCCTGGAACTTCTATAGGAACAGCTATAGGAACTTCCCCACTGTGGGAGACCACGTGAATACTCATGATGAGCACAAGAAAAACTAGGGATTGAGCCATAGTATGAAGGAGGGAGCAGGTATAAGCTTCCAAGAGCCCAGGGGTTTGAGAGTCCCTCTGTGCAAATGCCTGCAAGTCCAGGACAGGAAGGCTGCCTGCCTGTCCCTTGTGCCTGCCCTGCCCTGTCACAGTACACCCTGCACATCTGCCTCCTCTCTCTCTCCTTGCCTGACTCACCACAGCCCCTCAAGATTGAAATCCTGAACGAAAACAGGTCCAAACACAGAATACTAATAAGACAACTTTGTCAACAGCTCCTGCCCAAAGCAGGTGGCTCTCCCTCTCTCAACTGTGCTTGAGTGGGAAAGACCTGAACCACTAGACCACATACTATTAGGGAGCTGGTACAGGACCCTAGGTAGACTGGATATTATTTAAAAGACCCTGGCCCATGAGAGGGGATTGCAATGCTGCAGGTAGAGTTGAGGACCAAAAATGAGTACTTCTTCAAAGCCTGTTTTTCTGCAGGATCCTTTGCCTCCCACTGGAAAACAAAAAACCTGAAAGGTCTGAGTGTCAGCCTTCATTGGAAGACAAATTAGCCATCATGCAGGGGTGGAAATTAAAAGATCTGGAGAGGCACCAACAATCTTACAAAGTTCTCAACATCCTCTCCCTAAAGAGGACTCTTTTCCCCTATCCCAGGGGCCCAGTGACCAGGAAACCAGCCATCCTACCCAGGAAAAACTCTAGGACAGTGCTTCCTTTGTGCATACTGTTAGGGAGAGAGGGCACAAAAGAAGCCACAGAACTCTCTTTGATGGTATGGAAGTTACCCTCCTCCATGGTAACCTCAACTTAACACAAAGAACTGCAGTGCATGGAGACAACCCTGAGCAATGTCATTCCTGAGACTTTGGGAGCTAAGAGTTTGCCCTGGTGTCTTGTACCCCAGCTGCTTTGCTTGGATGGTCTGTCAAAAGAGTTGCACTTCTTTGTCAGGCAGCTCAAGATGTTGACTTCCCACAGCCCTACCCCCAGTCCTGTCCACACCAGTGGTACTCCAGGGCTTGACACCTGTCAGTACCCTTGACACAGGAGTTATGATGCTCATGTATGAAGACTCCAGAAGGTCCTGGTCCCCCATGCCCAAGGTGTGCTGTGTGGTCCGGGGGAAAGGTGACCTCTGTAGGAATGGAAAAGAAGGGCTCCAACTCTCTCGCTGTGTTTCCAGCTAATAGACCTAGGAGTCTATGGTGGGGCAGCTGAGTGACTGGCAGACTGAACTTGCTCATTTTTGTCACAAGAGTGGGTACTCCCAGACCACACAGTGATGATCAAGGAGGCATTTTCCTTGTGAGATAAGGGATACAGACTCTGATGCACTTTGTCCCCAAAGAAACTGTCACCCATCATTCCAGAAGCAGACCGAGCTTCCAAACAGGATGCAGCATGGGAACTATTGGCAGTGGCTTCCAGAATGTGCGTGGGTCCCATGTGACCAATCTGTAAAAAAAACAAAAAGGATGTTGCCATGGCAACCCTTGCACCCTGAGTTTGCCAAGGCACACAAAAATAGGAAACATTTTCTTAAAGAGCACTTGGGTTCTGCCTGATTGCAACCTGACTCCCTGCATCCATACCCTGCTGCTGGGGGAAATTACCCTTTAAAAGTCTCATAGTTTCTCTGCCTTTTTCTTTTGTATTTGAACCCGCCTGTCCATTTGCTCAGGAGAACAGGAGCTACCTGTGAGCCAGGTGGTATCTTCCCCATCTTTCTCCTCTCCAATCTCCAAGAGCCCAGAGAAAGAGCCCCTTAATCTGGGCAAAAAGTCAGAAATGTCATCTGGAAGGCAAAAAAAATATTTTAAGACTCAATCTTTAAAAGCATCTGTTTGCCTGTTAAGAAGCTCTCCCACAAGCCAGAAATATGAACAGAAGTGAACTGAGGTTGACATGTGGTCTTAGGAAAGACCACTGGTTTCAGAAAGTTTCTAGGTGTTTTATTTGCAGAGAGCAAGATGTATAGTGTGAGTCTTTCTTGATACCTGCTCCTGTCTTAGATTTCACTTGACAAATGGTCTGTTCTCTTATAGCTGGCCAAAAGAACCCAATAAAAGATGGCAAGCTCATTTTGACAATAACACTCCTCCCAACCTCCCATCCACAGAATCATAAAGTGACATACCTAAGAACTGAAAAGGAAATTTATCTTTTATTCTAAATGCCTTTCCTAAGATTAAGTCCAGACTCAGGTCATAAATCAAAGAGAGTTTTAATCTTCACCAGTACCTGGAGCCTCTCTGGGATCCTATGAAGACATTACCGAAAGAGTGAAGGTGTGACCACCAGCACAGCCCTGAGTGGGCTAGTCTGGCCATGGGTGGCTGCATGCCGAGAAACCCTGTTCAGCTGTGCCCTTGTTCTCTATCCCCACAAAGCTGCTGAGCTGTGCTCCTCCCATCTGGAGGTCTCAAACCATAGGTCATTTAACTGCACTATTTTTCCAAAGGTCCATTGTGATCATGTTACCATATTCCACTGAGATACAGAGGTCTGGAACCCCACTGCAAAAAGAAGGTGCCCCCTTTTCTATAATGCTATGATGATGCAGATGGACTGAGCTTAAGCTTCTAGACTTTGGCACAAACTGGTTATATTACCAGGAGGACTGCAGAGCTGCCTTCCCCAGAGAAAAATCTGTCTGAAATGACTTCAGATCAGAGTTTTCTCGTGGCCTCTTCAGTGACTCCCACAGGGCTAAAAGCCTATAACCTGGAGGCCTTGCCATAGCTATTCTCCCTCACCACTTCATAGCTCAAAAATCCATCAGAAATAGAAAAGAAACATTCAGCAGCTAGGGTTTTCAAGTTGAATTAAAGTGATGGCAGAAGAGAGGAGGATTTGTGCTGCTTCTTATAGACCCTGTCTCTATGACAATTTAAATGTCAAAACTGGTCAGCTTCACTTCATATTTCCTTTGACTAAGTTACTCAGGGGGACTGTCCTCAGTTAAGTGGCCTTGCTACAGATACTTGGTTTAGAGGAATAAGGTCGAATATACAAACCAGCCAAGCATTTCTCTTAGTATCCTATGCTCATTGCTAATACACATAGTCATTTTAAGAGCTATGATTTCTACTTAAGGCCCTTTTTATATGGTCTCAAAGGACACGATGACAATGCTCTAAAAGTCTTTAAGGAAAAATTAATTTGATTCAGTTGGCTTGAATTATAGCTACAAAGAATCAGGTTTTGCCAGTGCCACAAAATCAGTTTCTCTAAAACTGGAAAAGACTTCCGCAGCATCCTGCCCTCTGCCCTACCTTGGGAGCTTGTTGATCATAGCCTCTTCCCTTACTGGCATGGCCCTCATCCACTTCTTTTCTTTGAGCATGATGGGTTGGCTTTCAAACTAATGTTTCTGAGATTGTTAGAAGTTATTGCCCAAGTGAAAGGATGCAGAGGCTGGAATTTTCCAGTGGAGTAGAAGAGCAGCGTAATTAGGAAGAAATATTCCAAGGAATGCAAAATTCAAGAGTGATTTTGTTTTATCCCTGGACCTGAAAAAAAAAGGCTGCAGAGGCTGGTCTCTGAACATTTTTCTGCATGTCTGGCCTACTTTAAGAACATATGGGGAATTGAGTGCCAAAGGGCTGCTGCCCATCAACCTGATCCCAAGGACATGCACTGGAAACTTCAAGAGGAGTCTCGCTTTTCCTTGGGGGATGCTGACATCTGTGCAGCCCAAAATACAGGGCTCTCTGTCTGGGCTCAGACCTGTTGAACTGAAGTCAGGAGAGCAGAGCTTTGAACCAGAAGTGTAGGCAGCACTCTCAGCTGAGAAGGGCACAGGAGGCAGGACCCCGAGTGCCCCTGCCACCCACTAACCAGATAATATTGAGCGACTCCCCTTCTTGGCCTCAGGTTTCTCATCTCTAAAGCAAGAGGAAAGGTAAACCAGATGACCCAGAAGAGCCCTCCCATTGTGACTCTCTTTGTCCGAAACAAGTGAAAATGAATGTTCCCACTTGAGAGTGTCCCTATAATCCCTATGTATTGCATCAGGGACTTTTTTTTTTTTAACACAAGTTCCAAGAGACAGTTGTAGTAAAGTATCTCTTTTGGTGTCCTTTGTCTCTAGATGAAACAATGCAAATTGACTTATGTCAAATGTGTTGTGACTTATAAGCAAAATGTTTTATTTCCTAAGGTCTTGCTGATTTATGGGAGAATCAGATGTGTCCTAGCTTAACGAGTGTGAAAATGAAGGGGATTTGATCACCTTACCACATGAATCAGAATACATGCAGAAGTGGGGTGAAACAAAGCCAGATTCTGGAAAAAGATGCTTGGTTCTTCATCCAAGAAAGCCTAAAAAGCTTCTGAATAAAGAGCACAACTTTTGGTCTTTTTTTTCCCCCCTCCTTTTTTACTGGCTACTGGAACAGCAGCAGCGCCAGTATATGGGATCTTGTTTGGTAATTATTTGTAATACTGCAGAAGAATGAAAGTCGTGATCTCTGGAGATTGTCAGGAATTAGATTAACAGTCTGGGGAGACAAGCTGCCAGCTATTGCTCTTTAGATGGCAGATAAGCGATGCTGAGCACAGGTGCCTGCTGTAGATGCGGTCCAAGCATGATGAGAGGTAGAGGGCAGGAAGAGAGCTACTGCAGGAGCCACAAAAATCTCCACTTTCTGCTCCATGACTACATGAAATCCTATGTTCTGTTTTTTTTTTTTTCTTTTCTCTTTGTTTTTTGTGTTTTTCTTCAAAAAGACCTAGATTGTCCAGGAAAAGGCCCTTTCAGCTCCTGGTGAAAATTTACACAAGTCATTGTCTCTCAGCTCTCTCCAAGGAAAAACAAATAATATTCTATCTGACCCAGAATCAGGTTTCAGGGGTCCTTGAATGGCTTCTTAGTGGAGTCTGACTTTCTTTCCCAATTCTGAATTCACGAAGAAGCTATTCTTCCAAGGACTGACCAAAGACAATGCCCTCGGAGGGAAATCAGACCAGAAGATCTGGCAGAAAGTGGGTTGGCAAGTTGTAATCTATTGCGGCATTACTGTGATCCTAAGGGTCATTAGACTTGAGATGTGAATTTTATTTTAAAGCACAGTAGTAAAAGGCTGGATGTAAATTGGAGTGCAGCTGAGGACTATTACAACCAGGATGACTAGAGTTTGTCAGCTCTCATATTCAGAATAGGCTATGAAGACTGAAATCCTGGGTCACAATCTTCCCGTTTACCTCATTCTCATTCCTTTTTTCATTCAGTATTGGTTGATGATTTCTGCTATTAGGTGATGAGAGAGTCAGCAGACTAGTCAAAAGAAAATCTCTATATAAAATGTAAATATTAATATAAATTAACTTGGCATGCAACTTATTGATACAATGAAGCATATATTATTAATATGTTATCTTAGTGTATAAAGGAAAACTGACTGCCATATTTACCAAATGTTTTCTCTAACCAAACCTGTCTGTAAATATATAATCTGTATAAAAAAGAGTCTAATTTACCATTATTTATGCAATAGAAAAAAATAAAAATTTTTTTCTTTTGATGAGAGATTCAGTTCATTAACTGTTGTGTGATTTGCAAATGGGTTATGAATTTCATTCCTGTGACACGGAGGGCAGTCAGATCTGGAAGGATGACAATCCAGCATCACACCTTTCCAAGAGGCAGCCATTGAGAAAGTAGTGGGGGATCAGGTCCTGTGGTGGGGCTTTGGTGGGAAATGATTAGTATCAGGGGAAATAAGCTATGGAGCATATGGTGAGAAATATGAAGCAACTCTGGCCAGGGAGCAGACATTATAATTAAGAAAACTTTGCAGACACCCAAGTGGTGTGATCCTTTTAGGCTTCCATTTGCCACATTCTTCCCAACTTTAACATTCAGGCATTGAATAGCTTTTGCTTAAGCTTTAGGAATTTGTATTGTTATTTGAGCTTCTTGGACACAGACAAAAGACACCCACTCCCTTACATGAATAAGGAAACAAAGAGAGGACAAAAAGTTAAGTGATTTGATTAGGGGTACTAGCTGAGATCCTGCTTGAATTTGGACCAGAAATCTCCAAGCACCATGAGGACATCTTATATTTTCTTTACATTTCATAACGTTATCACTCATTTTTCTACATGTCTCGAACTTAAGCCAAAAATCTGAGTTTCCATGTGAGTAGAATCTCCCAAGTTCTCCCAGCGTTCCTCATTTTAAGCATTACAATTTGTACCTTCTTAGAAAAATTTATGAAGTAAAATTATTAAGCATTTGTTATTGCTTAAAAATTCTAAAAATAGAGTATTCTAGACATAAAGTACATGTTTTTTCTCTCTGTTAAAGAGGGTTTTTGGCAAATTCCAGTGAGATATAACTTGGATTTTATTCTCTCTGATCTGGGTTTTATAAAGGAGCATTTAATTATGAATATTCATTATCATGGGTACTTACCCCAGTAGGGAGTGTCCTACACGACAAAAGGCCCCCAGGGAACTGACAACAGAACCCCAAGTCTCTGACTCCCAGCTAAAGAGATAACAACTTAGAAGCATGAAGACTCACTGTCCAACATTGGCCCAAACTAGATAATATCCAAGGAAAAACAAAACTCACTCTTAACGTGAATATATCTTTGAATCCTAGTGGGATTTTCCATAATTTTGATGATAAGTGAATTTCAAAGGCTTTTCTTTCAGATAAATGTTTGTCTGTGATCCAGCCCCGTGCACAGTTAGAAAGCTGTGCCTGTCACTTCTGCAAATTCTGAAATATCTGCCTGTATTGTAGCACATAGCATGGCCTTGAATGGCAAACAATCTGTTTGTGCTGCTGTGAGCACCTGAGATCGGGTTTCCAGGCCTGACACTCCTTTTTTTTATTTCACCTCAGCACACCTGGGCTTCATTCACTAGGCAATGGGCCAAGAGAAGAAGTAGCTGTGCTCCATCCTAACCCAATGAGAGTCCCCAGGTCCTGCAGCATCACACTTGGAGCTATGCTCGAGCCCCCAAGTGAAGGCCAATGTGCAGCCAGAAGGCTTTTCTGACTTGAAAGGTCTTCAGCAATTAGTGCTGCTACTGTGCTCAGGGCTAGCAAGAGCCCTGCTCTCACTTCTGAATTTCCTTGAATCAAGAAAAAGGAAAGATACAGGTGCCTCCTTGCAGGACTGTGCTAAGATGACACACTAGCTCAGATGCTTGGGGCTCATCACCCCACTCTGGCTCTCATAACCTCTCTCTCTCTCTCTCTCTTGCAGTGTCCTCAACCCTTGTTGCATCTAAAAATTACCTAGGGAGCTTTGAGAAAATGTCAAATCTTACCCTTTCCCAGATGTTGTGATCCATTGTCCTGGGATGCGACCTGTGCCACAGAGAGTTTTGTACCCCAGCCAATTTCAGTCAGGGTTAAGAAGAAAGTAAGTTCCTATGCTTTTAGATTTGGGTCATTTCTGGAGAAACAGGCCTGTCCTCTTAGCAAATGGTTCTCAATGCGCAGTCTCTCAACTAGAAGCTAAGAACTTGTTAGAAAGGCAAATTCTCAGGCCATACCCCGAAAGTTAGAGGTTCTGGAGATGGAACACAGCAACAAGCCCTCAAGTGTGAAACCTTTATACAATAACACTGTTGTTCTTCACTATGATAAACATCGAAATCAATACATTTTGCAATTTTTATCAGAATCACTAGGTACTTTGAAAACAAAAAAATACCTGGGCCTCATCTCAGACCTATGAAACCAGAACCCCAAGGGAAAGAATGACTGATAGGGTCACTTGAAGAAGCCGAGGGAATATTCAGAATGGAAGTCTAAACTTGAGTCATCTCAGCAGCCTGTGGTGGCAAGGCTTGCATCAGGAAATTTTTTCATGGGTAATTCTTCAGCAATGCTTCCCAGCTCCTAGGTCTCAGGAGGAATTTCCTGGGGGTGGTCTCCAGGTTTTCACCTGCAGTTTTTGCTCACATTCTCTAAGCAGAGCAGCAGAGATCCATGTAGGGCTGCAGAGACCTCTGCTATCCCTCCTAGGGAAGAGCTGATGGCTTATAAACTGGAGGCTCTTCACGATTTTCCCTCCTGTCTTTCAATGTCAAAGCCATAGCTTCCAGGCTTTCCCTAGGAAGTCAGGGTTGGGAGTAGAGTATGCAGAATACATGACACTCCCTGATTACCTAATGTTTATCTAGATGAAAGTAAAGTAAAACTGAGTACAAAGAAGGAATGAATTGTATGGCATTTGAATAGCAACTCCATAAGGCTGTTAAAAGAGATTAGCACAAACGTAGCCTTGAAAGAAAAAAAGAAGCAAGGGGTGCCAGCATAGGCATGACTCTGAGCCTCTGGTGTATATGTGATTCTGAGGTCGTGATCAGAGGCAGTTGGCAGAGTCCTGGCCTCTCCCAGTTGCCTCAGACAGAGCGTACCAACACCATTTATACTCTTTTCAACAAATGGTGTGAGAAAAACTAAATGTCTATGTGCAAAAAGATTGAAGTTGGACCCTTGCCATATACTGTATATACAAGTTAACTTAAAATGGAGAAAGACTTAAAATTAAGAGCTAAAATTATAAAACACATATGAAAGTAGGGTAAAGTATTCATGTCATTGGATTTGACAATGAACTAACTACAGAAACAAACAAAAACTGGATAAATTGAACTTTATCAAAATTAAAAATATTTATCCTTCAAAGGACACTATCAAGATAATAAAAACATAACCCACAGAATGAGGAAAGAATTTGCAGACCATATTTTTTAATAATAGATTAATATAATATATAAAAAAACTCTGGCAATTAAAGACCAAATATCAAACAACCTGATTAAAAAGTATGCAAATACATATACATCTCCCCAAAGAAGATATGCAAATGGCTAATGAGCACAAAAAAAGATTCTCAATATCATTAATTATTAGGAAAAAGCAAATTAAAATAACAGTGAGATACTACTTCACACCCACTATGATGGTCATTATCAGTGAGACAGAAAACAAATGTCAGTGAGCATGTGGAGTAACTGGAACTCTCATGCACTGCATGAATATAAAATGATGCAGCCACCATGGAAAACAGTTTGGCAGTTCTTTAAAAAGTTAAACATAGAGACACTGTGGGATCCACCAATTCCACTCCTAGGGTTATATTTCAAAGAATTAAAAGCAAAGACTAAGAGATATTTTTACATGATGCTCACAGCACCATTATTCACAGTAACCAAGAAGTGGACATTTATTCAAGAGTTTACCAATACATTAATGTATCAACAAATGTGGTATATTTATACAATGGATTATTATTCAGCCATAAAAATTAATCAATTCTGATACACACTACAATGTGTTTGAAGTCTTGAGGACATTATGCTAAGTAAAAGAAGCCAGACACAAAAGAAATTGTATGATACATCTTATGTGAGATACCAAAAATAAGAAGATTCATAGAGATGAAAAGTAGATTAGAGGCTATTAGGGACTGAAGGGAGGGAGAGAAATGAGAGTTAGTGTTTAATGGGTACAGAGTTTCTGTTTGGGATGATAAAAACTTCCAGAAATTGATAGTGCTCCTTGATCACTATGATCAGTAATCATGCACAGCATTGCAAATATATTTAATTGTCACTGAATTGTATAGTTAAAAATAGTTAAAACAGTAAATTTTATTTTATGTATATTTTACCACAATAAAAAAATATTTCATGTGAATACTAATCAAAAGAATTGTAATGGCTATAATAACATGTCATTGGATTTGACAATAATATTAATATCAAAAAATAAATATTCAGACAATATTTGTCACTACCAACAAAGAAGGATATTATATAATAAAAAAAGTGTCAATCCATCAATAAGATGTAACAATTACAAACATATATGCAGATACTATGATTTCAATAATGAAACAAACAAACAAAAAAAAATAAAAGATCGCAAGGAAGGAAAAAAATTTAAAACCCCATAAATCAAGTAGACCTATCAGACATCTATAGAACACTCTACCTATCAACACCATTCTTCTCAAATTCTCCAAGAAAACCATTTCTTAGCTTATAAAACAAGCTTAAGTAAAATTTAAAAGATTAAAATCTTATTATTTTCTCTTCTTTGACGGAATGAAGGTAAATATCAATAACAGAATTTATAAACTTATGAATATATAGAAATTAAACAACAGTCTTAAACAGCTAAGAGATCAAAGAGCAAATCACAAGGAAAATTAGAAAATACTTTGAGACAATGAAAATGAAAACATAATATACTAAAACTTATGGGACTCAGTGAAAAAGGTGTTCTGAGAGGTTTCTATAGCTGTGATTTCATCTCAAATCAATTATCTATTATTCTACCTTAAGAAACTAGAAAAAAAAAACTAAACTCAAGGCCAGAAGATGGCAGGAAATAAAGATGAAGCTTACATAAAGTAAATAGACAAGAGAAAAACAATAAAGAAAATCAACAAAACTGAAGGTTAGTTCTTTGAAAAGATCAACAAAATAGACAATCATTTACTTGGTTCTAATTTTAGCTAGAAAAAATGGAAAAAAACTCAGATTACTAAATCAGAAATAAAAAGGGGAACACTGCTACTTATCTCACAGAAACAAAAAGGATTATAATAGAATGCTTTGAACAACTGCATGCTAACAATTTAGATAATCTAGATGAAATGGACAAATTTCTAAAATATGGAAACTACCAAAACTGACTCAAGAAGAAATCTTTTCTAAATTTGATATTTTACATTTTAACATATTTATGACAAGTAAAGAGATTACATCAGTTATTAGAAACCTCTCAACATAGAAAAGCCAACAACCAGGCAGTTTCACTGTGAATTCTACCAAACATTCATTCATTCATTCACCATTCATTTTTTTATGGTGATACTGGTTAACGAAATTCAGTAAGTTTCAGTTGTACATTTTAGTAGTAAGATATATATATATTTACATTGTGTGTTCACCTCCTTTAGTTAGATTTTTTTCTATCACCACATATTTGACCCCTTTGCCCCATCTACCTCTCTTCCCCTTTCCACTACCCTCCGGTAACCACTAGTTTATTGTCCATGCCCATAAGTCTGTGTTTGTTTGTCCTGTTCATTTGTTGCTTTTAGGTTTATATCTCATATATAAGTGATACCATGTGGTTTTCAACTTTTTCTGTCTGGCTTATGTCATTTAGCATGATTATCTCAAGGTCCATCCATGCTGTTGGAAATGGCTGTATTTCATCTCTTCTTATGACTAATATTACATTGTATATAGGTACCACCACTGCTTTATCCATCCTCTATCATAGGACACTTTGGTTACTTCCAAGTCCTGGTCACTGTGAATAATGCTGCAATGAACATTGATGTACAAATATCTTTTTGGGTGTGCGTTTTCGAGTCTTAGGGCTAAATACCAAGTAGAGGAATTGCTGAATCATACGGTAGGTTAATTCTTAGTTTTTTGAGGAACCCCCATACTATATATTCCATAATGATTGTACCAATTTGCAATCCCACAAGCAGTGTATGAGGTTCCTTTTTCTCCACTTCCTCTCCAATATTGCTATTACTTGTGCCCTTGATTATAGCTATTGTAACAGATATGAGATGGTATCTCATTGTGGTTTTTATTTGCATTTCTCTAACAGCTAGCAATGTTGAGCATCTTTTCATATATTTCTTGGTCATTGATATGTCCCCTAGAGAAAAATGTCCGTTCAGGTTCTCTGCCCATTTTTGATTGGATCATTTATTTTTTTGTTGTTATTGAGTTGTATGAGTTCTTCATATATTTTGGATACTAGGACCTCATTGGAGGTGTTACTTGCAAGTATATTTTCCCATTTGGATAGTTGTCTCTTTACCTTGTTGACGATTTCTTTTGCTATGCAGGAGCTTTTTAGTTCGATGTAGTCCTATTCACTTATTTTTGCTTTTACTTCCATTGCCTTTGAGGTAAAATTCATAAAATCTACTTTAAGTCCTAGGTTCTGGAGTGTAGTTCTTATTTTTTCTTCTATGCATTTTATCGTCTCTGGTCTTATATTCTGGTCCTTACCATTTTGAGTTAATTTTGGTGTGTGGTGCTAGACACCAGTTTAGTTATTTTCTTTTGCTTGTGGCTTTCCAGTTTTCCCAGCACTGTTTATTGAAGAGGCTTTCCTTTCTCCTATGTTTTTGGCTTCTTTTTTGTCGAAAATTATTTACCCATATAAACATGGGTTTACTTCTGGACTTTTGATTCTCTTCCACTGGTCTATGCATCTGTTTTTCTGCTGGTACCATGCCGTTTTGATTATTGTTGCTTTACAATGTAATTTCAAGTTGAGCAGAGTGATCCCTCCAGCCTCACTCTTTTTTCTCAGGAAAGCTTTGGCAATTCAAGTGTTTTGTGCTTCCATACAAATCTAATGATTTTCTGTACTATTTCTTTAAAAATGCTGATAGGATTTTGATGTGGATTGCATTAAATCTGTATAATGCTTTAGGTAATATGGTCATTTTAACTATGTAGATTCTTCCAATCCAAGAACACAGAATATCTGTCCATTTCTTTGTATCTTCTTCGATTTCTTTTAATAAGGTCTTACAGTTTTCATTATATAGCTCCTTCACATGTTTCATTAAATTTATTCCTAGGTATTTTTTTTGTTGTTGTTGCAATTGCAAAAGGAATTATCTTTTCCACTTCTTCTTCTGACACTTCATTATTAGAATATAGGAACGCTATGGATTTTTGAACATTGATTTTGTATTCAGAAACTTTATTGTATTTGCTTATTTTTTCTGGTGATGTTCATTTGAAGTCTTTAGGGTTTTCTATATAGAGAATCATGTCATCCACAAATAGTGACAGTTTGACTCTTCGTTTCCTATTTGGATGCCTTTTATATCTTTCTCTTGTGTGATTGCACTCTCTAAGACCTCCAATGTTTTATTGAATAACAGTGGCGATAGTGGGCAGCCTTGCCTTGTTCCTGATCTTAGAGGGAAGGCTTTTAGTTTTTCACCATTAAGTATAATGTCGACTGAGGGCTTGTCATATATGGCTTTATTATATGATGGTATTTGTTAAGTGTTTTGGTCATAAATGGGTGCTGTATCTTGTTGAAAGATTTTTCTGTATCTATTGATATGATCACATGATTCTTATTTTTAAATTTGTTTATGTGGTATATCACATTAATTGATTTGTGTAGGTTGAATCACCCTGAGCCTCTGGGAGGAAGCCCACTTGGTCATGGTGTATAATCTTTTTAGTATGTTGCTGTATTTGATTCACTAGTATCTTAGGATTTTTGCATTTGTGTTCATGAGAGAGATGGGTCTGTAATTTTTTTTGTGTGTGTGTTATCTTTACCAGTTTTAGGTATCAAGGTAATATTGGCTCCATCAAATGTTTTGGGAAGTATTGCCTCATCTTCGATTATTTGGAAGTGTTTGAAGAGAATAGGTATTAAATCTACTTTGAATGTTTGGTAGAATTTACGGGTGAAGCCATCTGGTCCTGGACTTTTGCTTTTTGGTAGGTTTTCAATAATTGTTTTAATTTCCAAACTACTGAGTGGTCAATTTAGATTTTTCATTTTTTTATGATGTAGTCTAGGAAAATTGTATTTTTCTAAGTACTGGTTCATTTCTTCTAGGTTATTAAATTTGGTGTTACATACTTTTTCATAGTGTTCTCGTATGATCCTTTGTATTTCTGCAGTGTCTGTTGTAAGTTACCCTTTTTCATCCCAGATTTTGTTTATTTCTGTTCTTTCACTTTTTTCTTTAATGAGTCTAGCCAGAGGATTGTCAATTTTACTTAACTTTTCAAAGAACCAGCTCTTCATTGCATTTATATTTTCTATTGTTTTTTTGTTTGTTTTCAATTTCATTTAATTCTGCTCTAATTTTGATTATTTCTTTTTCTCTGATGACTTTAAGCTGCATTTGTTTTTCCTTTTCTAGTTTTTCAAGATGAAGCATTAAGTTGTTTATTTGGGCTCATTCTTGGTTTTGGAGATAGGCCTGTAATGTTATAAACTTTCCTCTAATGACTCTTTTGCCCTGTCCCAAAAGTTTTGATGTTGATCTCTTAATTTATTTTCTGACCCAGTTTTTGTTTTGTTTTGTTTTGTTTTGTTTTGTTTTGTTTTTTTGCAGTTGATCTTTAGCTTCATAGCTTTATGATCAGAGAATATGGGTGGTATGATTTCAAACCTCTTATTTGTTGAGGCTATCTCCGTGTCCCGATATGTGGTCAATCTTTGAGAATATTCCATATGTACTAAAGAAGAGTGTATAAGCAGCTGTTTGGGGATGGAAGGCTCTGTAAATGTCAATTATGCTCAGCTGGCCTAATGTGTCATTTAAGAGTGTTATTTCCTTATTGATTTTCTGTTTAGATTATCTGTCCATATCTGACAGTGGGTATTTAGGTCCCCTGCTACCATACAGTTTTGGTCTGTTTCTCCCTTTAGTTCTGTTAGTAATTGCTTTATATATTTTGGGGCTCCCTGATTGGGAATAGAATATTAATAAGTGTTATGTCTTCTTGGTTCATGATTTCTTTTGTCATTATGAAGTGTCCCTCGGTATCTTTCTTTACCTTTTTTATTTTGAAGTCTATTTTGTTCAATATTAGTACCACTACTCTTGCTTTTCTATGAATGCCATTTGCTTGCAATATAATTTTTCCATGCTTTCACTTTGAGTCTGTATTTGTCTCTGGAGCTGAGATGTGTCTCCTGGAAGCAGCATATGGTTTTGTTTTGTTTTATGATCTGATCTGTTATTTAGTGACTTTTTATTGGTGAGTTCAGTTCATTTACATTTAGGGTGATTATTGGAATATGAGGTCTTCTTCTAGCCTTTTTATCTTGCTGGTAGCTCCGTGTTTCTATTGCTTCCTTGTCCTTGTGTTTCTGTTTTCTTTATTTTGGTTGGCTTTCATTGGTTTTGCCTCTGGTCCTTCTTGTTTTATGTTATATACTTCAGTTCTGAATCTCGATTTCTGGTTACTATTATAAATATGTAAAGAATAGTTTATATATATTATATATACCTCATATATATAATTTTATATATATATAGATATCCTTTACACATTTGTTTATATATGTGTGTGTATACATGTATTTTTCTTCTGCATGTGTCTTATCTCCATTCTGCTTTGTGAATATAGATCATTAAAATCTCTCCTTTTCAGTCATTGTCTCAATTTGTCCCTATGTATGCTGAACGTTCATTACTATCTTGCTATAGCAAATCTCTTCTTATTGTTTAAGCTTATAAAGCCCTGTTCTTAGTAAGTGTTGCACTCTTCTGCTTCTATCTACCTGCTAGTCACCTTATTCCTAGTTATGTATTTTTTTTTTTTTGTCATTTTGTTTTAGGTGAGCTGATCCCTTTTAATATTTCCTGTAATGCAGGCATGTAGTGAAGAATTCCCTAAATTGTTGTATGTCTGGAAATGTCTTTATTTCTCCCTCATATCTAAAGGAGAGCTTTGTTGAGTACATTATTCTTGGCTTGTAGTTCCTTTCATTTAAATGTTTGAATATTTGATTCTACTCATTTCTGGCTTGTAAGGTTTGTGCTGAGAAGTCCGATGATAATCTAATGGGTTTTCCTTTATAAGTTACTGTCTTCTTTTCCTTGGTTTCCCTGAGAATTCTTTCTTTGTCATTGGTTTTTTTTTTATAATTTTAATACAATATGTCTTTGAGAAGGCCTTTTGGGGTCGAGATAATTGGGTATTCTGTTGACTTCTTGAATTCCAAGCTTCAGCTCATTCCTTAGCTTTGGGAAATTCTCATCAACTATGTGTTTGAAAATGCTTTCTAATCACTGCTCCTTTTCCACTCCTTCAACAATGGCCATTATTCTTGTTTCCTTTAGTGATGATATCAGCTAGTTCTTGTATTTCTCTTTTATTATTTTTCATTCTTCTATTTCTCTCTCCTTCCTCTGATTTACTTATAGATTTTTGTCTTTGATATCACTAATCCTTTCCTCCTCTTTGTTGCCTGTATTTCCCAAATTACTATTTTATTTTTTATCTCTTTCAGTATGTTCTTCATCTCCAGATGTTCTATTTGTTCTTTTTTTCTTTTTGAGGATTTCAATCTACTTGCTACAGAACCCATTCTTCTCATCTTGTTTTTTCATTTCTTGAAATTATTGATATGAATTGTTTTAGACCTCATTGAGTTTTTTCAGAAGTACCATCCTGAATTCCTTGTCATTTAAGTCACATATTTCTATGTTTGTAAGCTTATTTTCTGGAGAGTTTTCTCTTTCTTTCTGAGATGCCTTGTCACCTTGGTTGTTCATTGTGTTTCAGTGGACTATTTCTTCACTTGGGAATTGTATTCTTCTTTTTTATTTTCTAGAAAGAAAATTTATTATATAAAGGTCTTTAGCTGTTGCAAAGAAGGTATTTTTCTTTTGGTTTCAAGTAGGTGGTTTCTAGGCCTCTTGGATACTTGCTTTAAACAAAGTCTTAATAATGCCCTTTTTCCCCCTTATAGATCAATCATGGTTACTACCCTCAGTCCCTGTCAGTGTTAGTGACATTTTCAGTAGCTTTCGCTGAGATCATTTTGAGGCTCCACAATGTTCGGTCTCAGAGGGTATGGAGGGAGGGTCTCTCTGTGTTGAGGAATGAGGTCTGTGGCTCCACCTTGCATTTTGCAACCTTGGCTGGTAATAACTGTTGTTTCTCTGCCATCCCTGCTTCTCTGCTTTCTTCCCTGATACCTGGGCACTGCCATCAGCCACATTGAGCTAATAGCTCTCCCAGGCAGGGATGTTCATGGAATCCACCTCACTTTCTCCCCTTCCTCTCCTCCTGCAGGGAGCTCCAGCTGCAAGAAGCAGCTTCTTTGTTTCTCCCTGTCTGCCACCCAGATCCTGGGGTTCTGACCTATAGTAGCTCTTGTGCACAGTTCCCACACTCAGAAGTGCTGGTGTAAATTTTGGGTGTTTTTGTTGAGCTTTAGATGTTCAGCTTATTGTTGTTTCAAGGAGAGAGATTTGGAGATGTCCCTCACTCTCTCATGTTTCTGACATCACTCCTCTACCAAAAATATAAAAAATTAACACAATTTTTCTCAAATTAAAAAAAAATAAATAAGGAGAGAACATATCACAATTCATTTTAGAGGTCATTATCCTGGTCTCATAAAACATCATGAGAAAAAATGACATCACTTTCCCTTTTGAATATAAATGCACATGTCCTCAATAAAGTACTAGTACATTAAATCCAGTAGCATATGAAGAAGATTATACACAAAGTGAAAAAAGATTATGAGAAGTGAAAATTATCTTAAGAATTCAAGATTGGTTTATGATCCCAAAAAATCAATTAACATAAAACTCCATATCAATGTAATAAAAGACAAAAACCTCATGATCATCTTGATAGACTCAAGAAAAACATTTGCTAAAATCCAAAACACTTTCATGATTGAAAAAAAAAACCACTCAAAAAATTAGTTAGGAATAGAAGGGAATTTTCTCAACTTGCTAAAGTGCATTTACAGAAAACCCACAGCTAGTAATGTACTTACACATGAAAAAACTAAAAGCTTTTCTTTCAAGATCAGAAACAAGATAAGAATGTTCACTCTTGACATTTTTATTTAGCAGTGTAGTGGAGGTTTTAACCAAGAAAATTAAGCAAGGGTAAAAAAGGCATCTTAGATTATATGATGAAGTAAACCAGCTTTATTTTTAGATAACATAATCTATTATATAAAAAACCCTAAAAGACCACCACAAGAAAGTATTAGCATAATTTCAGCAAAGTTGCAAGATACAATATTAACATACAAAATTAATTGTATATATACAATAACAATGAATAGTCCAAATAAGAAATCAAGAAAATAACCTTGTTAACAACAGCAAAAAGAAGAAAATATTTTAAAATAAATTTAACCAAAGAAGTGCAAGACACGTACTCTGAAAATTACCAAACATTGTTAAAAGAAATGAAAGTGTTCTAATAGTGCAAAGATATTTTATGTTCATGCACTGGAAGATTTATTATTAGAAGATGCCAGTTTTCCCCAAATACAAGTTTAATGAAATTTTTAACAACATTCCACTGACTTTTTTTTTTTGCAAAAATTGACAAACTGATTATTCAAATGGAAATGAAAGGGACCCTGAATAGATAAAACATTCTTGAAAAAGAACAAAGTTAGAGAGTCACACTTCTCAATTACCTCAAATTCACTGTAATCAAAATGGTGTAGTACTTGCATAAGGATACACATTTAGGTCAATGAAATAAAATTGAGATCCCATAAATAAATCCATACATCTAAGGTCAAATGATTTTGAACATAGTGTCAGCCATTTAATGAGGGAAAAGAATAGTCTTCTCAATAAGTGGTACTAAGACAACTGGATATTCACATATAAAAGAATGAAACTAGTCTCCTTCCTTGCATTATATCTAAAAATTAACTCAAAATGGACCAAAGATCTAAGTGTAAGGGCTAAGTGTAAGGAAGTTAGACAAGGGGGAAAAAAATTATCTCCAATTACAAAGGAAGTAAATTTAAGTACATTTTTCTTAGAAGAAAAAATAGGTTTAAATCTTCATAGCCTTAGATCAGGCAACATTGTCTTATATGTGATACCAAAAGTACCCAAAGTACAAATATCAAAGAAAAAAAATAAATTATGCTTCAAAAATAAACTTTTTGTGTATTAAAGTATACTATCAAAAAAGTGAAAAAACAACACAGAATAGGAGAAAACATTTACAAATTACATATCTGATAATAATCTAGTGTCTAGAATATGTAAAGAACTACTACTATTATAATCATTCTTTCATAAGAAAGAGATGAATAACCCAATCAAAAATAAGCTAAGAAGTTAAATAAGCAACTCTCCAAAGAAGATATATAATCATTAATCATTAGGCAAATGCACAATGAGATATCATTTAATACACACTAGAATGGCTACAATAAAAAAAATAAAAATAACAAGTGTTGGTGAGGATATGGAAAAATTAGAATGCTTATACGTTCTGGTAGGAATGTAAAATGATACAGCTCTGTGAAACAGTTTGGCATTTCCTCAAAACAGTAAGCATATAGTAGCCATGTGCTTAATGGGGTAGACAACAATTCTACCTCTAGGTATATATCCAAGAGAATTGAAAATATATTCAAACAAAAATTTATACAAGACTATTCAGAGCAGCATTATTCATAATTGCCCCCCAAATGACACAAATGTCCACCAATTGATCAATGAATAAACAAAATGTTGTATATCCATACAATAAAATATTATCTAGTTATAAAGAAAAAGGAGGTACTGATACAAGCTATAACATGGTTGGATCTTGAAAACATTATTCTAAATAAAAGAATTCACTAAGTGACAAAAGGCCACATATTGTATAATTCTATTTTGTATAAACTGTCCATAATGAACAAATTCATACAGACAGAAAGCAGATTAGTGATTGACAAGGGAAGGCCAGCATGGGGGAATTGGGAGTAACTGCTAATAGGTACAGAGTTTCATTTTGAGGTGATGAATATATTCTGAAATTAAGTAGTAGTAATTGTTGTACTGCATTGTGAATATACTAAAAACTACTGAATTACATACTTTAAAATAGTAAATTTTATCTGAGGTGGATTTTATCTCAATTTTAAAAAACTGCCAAAATAGGCTCTCAAACAAACAATAGAGAAAACCAAACTAAAATTTGGTTTTTTGAAAAGGTCAACTAAAAGTGACAAATCTTTAGCTAGATTGAGAAAAAGAAGAATAAGTTCAAAGTCCTAAAATCAGGAATAAAAGAGGAGACATCATTATTGACTTTACCAAAATTAAAAGAACTATAAAGGATACTATGAACAATTGTATGCTGAACACAAAGTACCAAAATAGACTCAAGAAGAAATAGAAGATAAGATTAAACTTGAAAAATAATTAAACTAATAATTTAAAAACTTCCCCCTCAAAAGCCCAGGACCAGATGGATTCACTGGTCAACATTCTACTACACATTTAAATAATTAACGCCAATCATTCTCAAAATCTTCCAAAATGTAGATGAAGAGAAATACCTCACAACTCATTCTCAAACCAGCATTATCCTGATTCCAAAGCTAGACAAAGAGATCACAATGAAAAAGAAACTGCAAACTAATATCCATTCTGAATACAGTCACAAAAACCTTGAACAAAATACTAGTAAACCAAATCCAGCAGCATATAAAAAGGATCATACACCATGACCAAGTAGATTTAAATTAAAAATGCAAGGTTGGTTTAACATAAAAATATATACTGTAATACACCATATCATCAATAGAATAACCCACAAATCTCTCATGATTGTGTTAATAGATGCAGAAAAAGCATTTGACACAATAACATCCTATTGCATGTTAAAAATACTCAAAAAACTGTGACTAGAAGAGAACATTCTTGATCTGAAAAAAAGAGCATCTACCAAAAAAAATAAAATAAATAATAATTCCTGTGGCTAAGAGCATACTTAATGGTGAAAGACAAAAAGCTTACCCCTCAACATCAAGAAAAAGACAAAGATGTACATTCTAACCACTTCTTATTCACATGGCACTAGAGGTTTTAGCTAGGGCAGTTAAGGAAGAATAAACAAAAAGTAACAATTTGGAAAGGAAATGGTAAAACTATCTCTAAAAATACTATGTTCATTATCAGAAGAAAATATTGCAAAGATGATGGTTCTACTCAAAGTGCCTACAGATTCAACACAATCTTACCAAAATATCATCTGGGCCTTTTTTTTTTAGAAATTAACAAGCTGATCCTAAAATTTATATGGAAGTATAAAAAAACCCAAAGAATCAAAACAATCTTGTAAAAAAAAGGTTGGCGAATTCACACATCAAAATTTAAAAACTACACTACAGAAAATAATACAGTGTGATACTGGCATAATGATAGACATATATCAATAGAAGGAATTAAAATAAACTTTACATTTATGGTCAATTTATTTTCAATGACAATACCAATAAAATTCAGTGGGAGAAAGAATGGTTTTTCTAAAAATGAGTCTGGGACAACTTGATATACACATGCAGAGGAATAAATTTGCACCCCTACCTCACACTACACAGAAAAATTAACTCAAAAGAAATCGGGGACCTAAATAGAAGATCTAAAACTATAAAATTCTTAGAAGAGAACATAGGAGTAAGTCTTCGTGACCTTGAGTAATTTCTAGGTTGCTGGTTATATACTTCATCTTTAAAACTAAGTGAGGAGGCTGGCAAGATGGAGTAAAGGGTAGAAGCTTTGTACATGTCCCCTTGCAAGCACACCAGAGCTGTGATGAAACCATGGGAAAAAATAGTAAGGAGAATCTCCTGGGGTCTGGATGAACAGAGGCACTACAACTAGGGAGGAAAATGGTAGAAGCAGGTGGAGACACAAGGCTGCCCATCCCAACCAGCTGAGTGGAACAAAGACTATGGTAGTTGGAGCCAGCAGATGCAGATATTCCTTTTAAAGTGGCTATGACCACAGTCTTTTGCGGTGATGGACTTGCTCTCTCCAAGCTCCATTGCCGGGTCAGCTGCTCATGGGGCACGAGGAACATATGGAAGGACACTGAGTTGTCGGGCTTTAGAGCGAGGGCTGGAGTCAAGGCCTTCTCCTAAGCAGAAGTGCTGGCAGTACCCATTGTTCCTCTGTTGCACCACTCCAGAATACAAATGCAGGTGTCACCATAGCTAAGATGTCATCAAACTGGATAACAGAGGTCACTTCACCCAGAGGATTCTCTGAAACTTCACCCCTCCCATCTTGCAGCCCTAACCAAGCCACACCCAATGGTGTCCTTGACTTATCCTGTGACCCTTGCTGAGCAGCTACAAGCCCCACACTGGTGGCACCTGGTCTTAGTTTCTGGCATGGCCTCTTGAGGCAACTATAAGCACTGCATGGATATCAGCCATCTATGGATTGCTTGCTGAATCTTACCAGGTGGCCCCAGAGGGGCATAGGCTGGATTAAACTTGACCTGCAGCTAAACCCCTTTCAGGACCGTGCCACTGTACACCTACTAAACAAAGCAGTGCTAATAAGACCAGGAGGCTTAACAAACACAGAAAGGCAGCAAAAATGGAGCAACAACAAAGCATGTCTCACATGAAAGAATAGAACAGAACTTCAGGAAAAATGAAGTCAAGCAAATTACCAGATGCAGAGTTCAAAACACTGATTATAGGGATGCTCAATGAACTTAGGGGAAGAGTAGATGAATTCAGTGAGAACTTTAACAAAGAGATAAGAAAACAAAAATGGAGATGGAAATTGTAAAAGGGAACCAGTCAGAAATGAAGAATACAATATCTGAGATAAAGAGTATATTAGAGGGAACAAACAGAGTGGATAAACAAGAGGACCTAACCACCAATAGAAGATGGAGTAGCAGAGGACAGCCAATCAGAAGAGCAACAAGAAAAAAGAATTTTAAAAAATGAAGAAAGTTTAATGAGTCTCTGGGACAACATCAAATATAACAATATTTGCATCATAGGGGTACCAGAAGGAGAAGAGAGAGAGCTAGAAGTTGAAAACCTATTTGAAGAAATAATGATGGAAAACTCTGTCAACCTGGTAAAGTAAATAGACATACTACCTCACAAAGCTCAAAAAGTCCCAAAAAAGATGTACTCAAAGAGGCCCAAATCAAGACGGGGAAAAAAAAAAAAAAAAAAAAAAAAAGCTAAAGGAGTTCACCACCACCAAGCCAGTATTACAGGAAATGTTAGAGGGACTTCTTTAAAAAGAAAAAAAAATATGAAAAATATGAATAAAGAATGGTAATAACTACATATATATCAACAAATACTTCAAATAAAAAGAATAAAGTGCTCCAATCAAAAGGCAGGGTGGATGAATGGATAAGAAATTAAGATCTTTATATATGCTGCCTACAAGGGACTCACTTCAGATTAAAAGACACACTCAGACTAAAAGTAAGGTGATGGAAAAAGATATTGCATGATGGACCTAGAGGGTATTGTGCTGAATAAGTAAGTCAGATGTCGGATGACAAATGCCATATATTTCACTTGTATGTGAAATCTAAAGAACACAATAAACAACCACAACAACAAAAATGAAGACAATCTTATAGATACAGAGAATATTTTGAAGGCTACTAGATGGGAAGGGGGTTGGGGAGATGATGAAAAAGGGCAAAAGAATTAAGAAGTATAAATGGATAAAATAGTCATGGAGCTATAAAGTATAGCATAAAGAATATAGTCAAAAATATTGTAATAAATATGTAAGGGACAGAAGGATACTAGATTTATTGGGTGATGACTTTATGAGTTATATAGATGTCTAATCACTATGCTGTACAACTGAAACTAATATATTATTGTATGCAAACTATAGTCGAAAAAACTCATTGAATTGTATACTGTAAAAATGAGCAACTAATTGTCTATTTTTTTCAATAAAGCTGTAAAAATAAAAAGTAGGTGAGAGACCATACAATGGTCATTTGACAATAATAGATAACCTGTACATTCATGTTTTATAAACATTTTGAATGTTTTTTAAATTTCACTATTTAAAAAATTAAAGAGAATAAAATAAGAAATTCTACCTCATATTATGAAAAATATTAATTTAAAATGGATCAGAGCCTTATCTTTGGAAGGTTAAATAGTAAAATTTACTAAGAAAATATAAAAAAATACCCTCAGGATTTTGGAGTGGGTAAAAATTCCTTAAGTAGGACACAAAAAATGTATTAACCATAAGAAGAAAATTTGATCAATTGTAATGTGTCAAAATTTAGATGTCTGCTTATCAAAGCCTCCATTAAGATAGTGAAAAGTCATGTCAGACACTGGGAGCACATATTTGCAACACATATATCTGTAAATGTATGACCAGAATAATTTTTTAATAACCAATAAGAAAAAGACCCAAATATTCAATGGCTAAAAACCCTAAATAGATGCTTTGAAATGAGAATACCATATAGCCAGTAAGCAATGAGAAAGCACACAACATTATTTCTGGTGGGGGTGTAAATTGACATTACCTCTTCAGAAAAGTATTTGGCTCTATCTCTTAAAATTAAACATACATCTACTCTGACTCTTTAATTCAATTCTGAGGTATATACCCAAGAGCAATAAGTATATACATACAATGAAAGACAATAAAGTTGTTCATAGAAGATTTATTCATAGTAGTCAAACACTGGATGTAACTCAAATGTTCATCCACAGAAGAATGAATAAATAAATAGTGAGATACTTATATAATGGAATACAATATAACTGAAAAAAAAACATACTACATAGATTACAGATGTAATAATAAATAAAGGAGGTCCTATATAAATGTATACATGTATATTATTCCATTGTTTGAAGTTCAAGAACAAGCAGAGTCAGAATATTTCCAACACCCAGAAGACTCCTTTGTGCACAAAGGAGGGCACAAAGAAGTCTTCTGGGTGTTGGAAATATTCATCTTGATTTTGTTGGTGGTTATATGATTATAAATAAATGCATGTAAAAATTCAAAAGCTGTACACTAAAAATTTGTACACTTTCTAGCTGTCAATTTGATCTTAGATATGTGCATATCTTTTAACTCAACCATTTCACTTTTTGTTACAAGGGTATTCACAGTGTTATTTCCTAATACAAATTTTAAGCAGTATGTCTAAACAGTGAGCTTATTACATAAATTATAAAGTATCTGCACAATGGATTACAGTGTAACTCTTAAAGATATTGTAGAACACTTAATGCATAAAAGTGTTCATAAAATAACATAAAATTATGTTTGAAGTATGTAAAATAGTTTTTATTTTCATAAATGTTACATCTATGTTTTAAACTGCATTTATAGAAACCTTGATGATTAATCATGAAATGCGTATAGTGATGGCCTATCACAACTGCCAGTACAAAGAATGCTAATTGAGTACCTATGTTCCCTTTCCTTCTCATATTCAGAATCCCAGTCAAGAGTCATTAGCTGTGGAGAAAGGCCATGAGGGACACTGTAGTTCAAGTGTCCAGAGAATAGAAGGGGGACTATTTCAGTCGATGAAGGGGCTCAAGAGAAGTCCAAGCACAAGCAGGCTGGGGAGAAGGCTGCAAGGGAAAAGAATGTATCTTACTAGGTGACTTGGAGAGACCCTGAGCTCTGGGTAGTGTTTTCATTTCAAGGGAATAGCAATACGTACTGCGTTAATACTCAAGGAATTTAAAGAATCATTTATGGAATGAGTTTATCAATTGGCCCCATCCAATTAAGACAGTATGAGAGTTAATTCTGACCATAAAATTTTAAATCAAATGTTAAATAATAATCTCCAGTGTTAATGGCAGTATGGAAAACCAGATAATTGATATCTTCATATACCGTTGGAGTGGGGGGATCAATCAGAGAAGCTTTTAGAAGGTAATTTATGAGTACTTATGAAAATTTGAAATATATGTATTCTGCAACCAGCAGCTGTACTTTTGTCTTTTAGATGCCTATTCTATTCAGTGGGACATAAAGATGTATGTCAAAGGATATACATTATGGCATTGTTTAGAAAAGCAAAACATCTTTCTTGAAATTCAAATGTCCATCAATATGATATTTGTTAAATAAATGATGGTATGTCCATACTGTGACATTTTTCTCAACCTTTAGAAAAAATAATCTTTGTACAGACATAAAAAAACATTTCTAATAAATATTGCTAAGTGAAAAATGCAAGTTGAAGAACAATAAATTATATATTAACCAACTAATGAAAAAAGCCTCAATTATACAATTTTCCCTTGTGAATATTTACTTATATCAAGCATGTCCAAAGATGTATACCAAATTGGTAACAAGAATTCCCCCTGGGGAGTAGGGCTGGGCTAATGAAAGATTTAAACTTTTAACAGTATATATTTCTGTATTTCACTATTTAAGTTAAAAATATTGACTTTTGTTTAAAATTTTACAAAAGCACACCATGATTACATTCATATAGCACTGGTGTACTTTTGTTAAATTAATCAGTGGAAGAAAATTTTGCTGTACTGAAATGTCTAACTGGTGAAAGACTTAACTTTTTTAAATTTCAAAGATAAAGAAAAAAGTCTTATATGTCTTCAAACAAATTTTATAAAGAGGTGATTTACTGACAAAAGAAAACAAAAAGGACTGTTACTAAGAACCTCTAGATATTAGGAAACAATATAATACTGCCTATATCAGTTCTACCTGATAGAACGTCTATAATAATGGAAATGTTCTATGCTTGTGTTGTCCAATACAGAGGCCACCAGTCACATGTGGCTATCAAGACCTCAACAGCAACCTGAGACATACCCCAAACCGGACAGCTCAAAAATGGAGAAATTGTGACATAAAAGGGCTGGTGGTTCCCCAGAAGACTTAAATAGAAAAAGTGCTAAATAATTGTGGCAGATATTATAGGAAGAAAATGTTAGTCCAACTCCCTAAATCGAAAGAGATGCATCTAGAAAAAAGAGAGTACTAGAATACAATAATATTAATGATGATTACTATGATCACTTTAAATATTTTTTATTATCTTAGGTAAGTCTAAACATATGAGAGTTTATTGTTAATCCTGATATGTCAGTTAAACAATAGGAGCCTAGAGAGTTTACCATTCTCAAGGTCACACATCAAGAAAGTAGGACATCCTTAATTATTCTGTCTCTCATATTAATTAATGAAGACCAAGGAAAAAACATGAAAAAAAGGCGGTGTCAGGAAGAGATACGTTTGCTCTTCATCTTATGTGGAAGGAGAAAAAGCCTGTAGATTTTTCCTAACTCGAAACCATTGAGGTAAAAGTTTTAAAAGTACTTTTAAAATGTAATACCATTTTTAAAAAGACATAAACATGTAAAAATACTACAAATGTAATAGTTACCTAAACTCTGTAATGATTATTTTGAAATAGTTATGTTAATAGAAATTCGTGATTTTTCATTTTAACACGTTAACTGGCTTTTTCCACAGAAAGAGCATAGAAGCAAAGATACCCTTATAGCAATGAGGACACCTGGTGACCAGAGCTTGCTTTCTAAATGCTACCAAAATGAAAAACATAGATCTAAGAGCTGGAGCTGGGAAAGCAGAAAACAAACCTGGGACATATTGTTGTGCCAGTAATTAAGCAAGTTTCAAAAAACAGGGACATAGCAGGGACATAGCAGAATGCACCTGAATGGGATGACACTGGCCAAATTTTAAAGGACTGATTATTAAAAAAGAGAAGAATGACTGTAATTGCTGTTACCACAATGAATAAAATATAATGAGCTAAGGGGAGAGGGGAAGTGAGGAGGGGAGAGAGAGAGGGAGGGAGAGAGGGGAGGTGAGAAGGAATGAGGAGAAAGCAGGTATGGGAAAATATTAATAACTGTTGAATTTAGATAAGGAGTACATGTGTGTTTGTTTTACTATTCCTTTCAAATTTTTTATATAAAGCCTAAAAACTTTAAAGATACGAAAAAAGGAAAACAATAAATAAAATTTATTTAACCAAAAGTAAATAACAAAAATACATACATACATACATACATACATACATACATACATACATACATACATATATCTTAAAGCCAAATGATAAATGAGCTACCTTCTAAAGAGAAAAAAAACCTCTTCATCAAGACCAACAAAGAGTAAACAAGACTGCATTTCAGGACAAAATGGAGTAACTAGGACTGATCATTCCACATGAAATAACAACAAAACCAAATCAAAGGACTAATTATACACAACTCTGATTCTGAGACACTGGACACAGTAAGCTCCTGGATTTGGGGGAATGAAGATGAGCACTGGGAGCTGCCAGGCTGGCGGAGTCCACAGTGCAGAGGGCCAAGCAAGACAGAGAGAGAGAGCTACACAGAGTGAGCTCTGAGGACCTGCAGAGCGTTCTTGTCCAGCATTCGGTTGAACACTGATCGTCATATGTGTTAGGACACTACCAGAGGCTGGAAGAGAACATTTCTCAATACATGTTCTCAATATCCATAGCAGAAACCTCATAATTCACCAATTATGAGCATCAATTAGAGTACTGTATTAGTTTCTTACGGCTGCTGTAACAAATTATCACAAACTGGGTGGCTTAAAACAACAGAAATGCATTCTCCCACAGCTCTGGAAGCTAAAAGTCTTAATGAAGTGTTGGCAGAGACAGTCTCCCTCTGGAGGCTCTCGAAAAAAATCCTTACTGACCTCTCGTAGGTTCTGGTGTTGCCAGCATTTGGCATTCTTTGGCTTGCAGCTGCATCACTCCAATTTCTCCCTCTGTCTTCACATGGCCATCATTCCTGTGTCTGTCTCTGTTATTTTCTTTTTATAAAGTCATCAATCATTGGCTTAGGGTGCACCTATATTCAGCATGATCCCATCTTAATTAATTACATCTGCAAAGATCCTGTTTCCAAATAAAGTCACATTCTGAGGTTCTGGGTTACCATGAATTTGAGGAGGGGGCAATATTCAACGCAATAAAAGTACTAAAAATGATCTTGCCTCAGCAGTGGAGAAAAGTTACCCCTTGACTAAAATGCTGATTTGGTCCCACTTAATAAAGCTTAAAAACAAGTCCAAAAGGTTCAAACTATTTCTAGGTGACTCAAGTGCATCTTAGTACAAAGTTCAAGAATTTTGCTAGTATACAAAAATATCCAATAACTAACAAGGTAAAATTTACTATATCTGGCATCCAATACAAAATTATATTTGAAGAAATAATGTCTAAAACTTTCCCAAATTTGATGAAAACTATAAACCACAGATCCCAGAATCTCAATGAAACCCAAATATAAAAAACATGTTACTTACATCTAGTGATAAGGAGAAAGCGTTTTAAGCATCCAGAAAAAAAAAAGACCCAGATAAAGAACCAAAATAAGAATAACTGCAGATATCAAGGAAGAGTTTTGAAGAGCTTGGAGAAATATCTTTAAAATATTGAGGAAAAACTCTGTCCACCTGGACTTCTTTACCCAGTGAAAAGACCTTTCAAAGACAAAGGCAAAATAATGAGTTTTTGGATATACAAAAGCTGAAAGAATTTTGAGCCATCCTGTACTACAAAAACTGTTAAAAGTAGTCCTTAAAGTAGACAGAAATAATAAAGTCAGAAGAAAAAAAAAGAATGAAAAAGGAAAGAAACACGCTACAGGAAACTTATGAAACCAAAGCTAGTTTTGGGAGAACATTAATAAAATTGACAAATCTCTAGTCAGGCTGAAAAGAAAAAAAAAGTGAGAAGGCACAAATCACCAATATCAGAAATGAATTAGGTGACATCACCACAGATTTTGTAAGTATTAAAAAAATGAACTTTTAATTAAAAATCTTCCCACAATAAAAAATCCTGCCCCAAGTGGCTTCAATAGGAAATTCTACCAAACACTTAAATAAACATTAACACCAAATCTACACAAACTCCTCTAGAAAATCTAAAAGCATAGAATAATTCTCATTTTTTTTCTATGAGGTCAGAATTACCTCATATCAAAACTAGAAAAGGACATTACAGAAAGAAAGAAAGAATGAAAGAAAGAAAGAAAGAAAGAAAGAAAACTACAAACCAATATCTTTCATTAATTTATAGGCAAAATTTTAATTGAAAACTTTAGGGAATCATATCTCATAACATATGAAGAGAAAAAAACATCATAAGCAACAGGAATCCCAGGAATGTAAGCTTGGTTTATCACTTGAAAATCAATCAATGTAATTCACCTTAATAACAAAGTAAAAAGGAAAACAAATAATGATTTCAATAGATACAGGAAAATCATGAGACAAAAGCCAACATCCATTTCTGATAAAGACTTTAAGTACAGTAGAAATAGAAGGGAACATTGCTGACCTGATAAAGGGTAGCTATGAAAAACCTATAGTTAACGTCAGACTTGATAGTGACAGAATGTTTTGTGCCAAGATCAGGAACAAGACAAAGATGTTCAATCTCACTACTCCTATTCAGCCTTGTACTGAGGATTTTAGCCAGTGCAATATGGCAAGACAAGGAAATGAAATACATCCAGATTAGGAAGAAAATATTGTCTTTATTTGCAGAAGACATGATCATGCATATGGAAAATCTAATAAAATCTTCAAAAAAGCAACTAGCTTTTAACAAGAGTAGAGGGTCACACCTTTTGCAGCAGTTTTCCTGGTTTAGTGCTGACTTCCGTGCCCAGAGCACCTTTTCTCTACATCTGACAGTGCAGAGCTCCTGCCAGTCTCAGCTGCCTCAACCCTCCCTATGACTGGGTGCCGCCCCTGACTATTCTGTGAGCTCTGCAGAGCTATACTGCTGGGGCTCCCACAGTGCCTCCCCCCGCCAGGACTTAAAAGATGTGATTAGAGCCCCCCAAACCAATGCCAACCTTCCTTCCACAGTGTCAGCTCCATGACGGAAGGGGCTTTATTGAGTTTACTGCTCTATTCTCAGCAACTACAACAGCATTCTAAGAATAGATGGTTCTATAATCATGGAATAAGTTTCAACCATTTCAGCTCCTGTTTTTGAGTTATAAGGCCATTTCACACTCTCCAGACCCAGGATGTGACACAGAAGTCATAGAATGTCAACACTGAAAAAAAATACTTGACAGCTCCTCCTTTTACAGGTATAAAACCTGAGGTCCAGAGAGACATGCCAGGCTCAAGGTCATGTATCAAGCTGTTAATGGCAGAGCTGGGACAGGAACCAGGTCCCATAAGTCCTGGCCCTGCCTATTCCCTCACAGATTCTCCTCTCAGTAATTTAACAGCTGCAGAATCTCAGTTCCCAGAATGGGTCCAAGGTCAGCAATAAGGATGATGATCAGTATGCTGGTAATGTGCCCAGAGAAAGTCACTGTTAGAGAGCCTCCCCTTCCTCAGACTCACCACTCAGAGCTAAATTCCTGTTGCCAGCTCAGGTTGTAGACTGAAAAAGGAAGAAGGACATTGTCCTGGAGAAGGATGGTTCTTAAAAAAACATGGAAGCTGGGGAGAAAGACTGAGCAGGAAAGCCAGTCAACATAGCTGCCGTCAAATTGGGGGCATGGACCAAATGGGATGAGAGAAGGAGGCAGGAAGCAGTAGAGGAAAGGGGAATAGAGGCAGGGGAGAGAGAAAGGAGCCCCTCTGTATGTCATGCCCCTTATCTACCTAGAGCAGGCAGAGTGGCTCAACAGCCTCATAAGCCTTCAAGTGGAGTTTCCCCCAAATCACTCCTACTCATGACTGAGTCTGTTATTCCAGCATTAGAAATAAGTTGACTTTTCAGTTTCCAGGACTCTCCTATGAGCATGCAAATATTTCTTAGCAGGAATTAGATGCCAGAGGTTCCCAGCCCTGGCTGCTGCTGGAAAACTTTGAAAAAATACAGATGCAGAGCTCTACCGCAGACCAATTACATCAGAAGGGTGGGAGTGGGGAGGAGGGCCCAGACCATAATATTTTAAAGCTCCCCAGGCGTTGTAATCTGAACCAGGGAAGGCTGAGAGCCTAGATTATCTGACTACTTTAAATGTCTGCAGAGAGGGACTTTAGCAATCACTGAAGTCCTTTTTGATGGATGCTGGAGACCAGGCTGCAAGGATGCCAGGGTCCTTCTGCTCCCTCCTGCATAAAGGCTTGCTCTGGAAGCTTTGGGAACATGGTGTTGAAGAAAGGGTGAGGAGAAGCATTGGGTAGATGGGATGTGGCATAATGAGGTTCCTGGCCATGGTGGGACATCAAAACACCAGTGGTTGGCACCAGGGAGAATTGTCCCGTCAGATTCACAATTTTGTCCAGACCACCCTGGCATGCGGGTCTGGTGAGGTTTAGATTTTTGGCAGGAGGCTTCCTCCCTCTCTCCCTTGTTTCCTTCTTTTTTCCTTTCCTTTTTTTTTTCTAGATGCCCTCTATTCAAAGCTTGCCTTTATGGATTTTTTCCCCAGCGATCCAGAAAATCGTATCCTAAAATTGGAACTTTGCAGATGGGGTCGGGAGGGCAGAGAGGTGGGGTGACCTGAACAGCAGGCTCTGCTCCAGGCTGGCAGTTGCAGGCGCTCCTGCGCCAGACAGAGTTCTCCAGCAGTCTTCTCTTTTCCCCCCTGGCTGGAAGTTAAGAAGGACGCTAGGCCCATGGGTGACACTTGCTTTCCCTGTCAGTTGGAGGTGGACGACCGAGCTGGCAGCGGCCAGGTCTCCTGTGTCTATTGGCACAGACTTCTGTCCACACCAACACCCTGGGCACATCATACTCCAGGGAGACGCACTTCTCGGAGCCACCCGGCGTGTCGCCGATCTCCAATTCTCCCAACTGTCATCTGCAAAGCCCTGGGAGAGCAGAGAATCAGGCAGATGGACGGACTGCCCCAACACGGAGCCTCTCGGAGGAGGCGGCAGAGCGCATCAGAAATGCCCCAAGTGTGACACCCAGGGCGGCATGTGCGGGAGGAAGATCAGTGCCCCGCCTGCTGTGGCCACAGAAGAGGTTGAGCCGGGTTGGCAGAGTGGCCCAGAGCTCGGGGGCTGACCACAGGCCAGGGCAGGGCGGGGGCGATGAGGGCCCTCCGCAGGGTGCAGGGCGTAGGGCGCAGGGTGCAGGTGCAGGGTGCAGGTGCAGGGTGCAGGTGGTGCAGGGTGCAGGTGCAGGGTGCAGGGTGCAGGTGGTGCAGAGTGCAGGTGCAGGGTGCAGGGCGCAGGGTGCAGGGCGCAGGGTCCAGGGTGCAGGGCGCAGGGTGCAGGGCGCAGGGCGCAGGGTGCAGGGCGCAGGGCGCAGGGCGCAGGGTGCAGGTCGCAGGGTGCAGGTGCAGAGTGCAGGGCGCAGGGTGCGGGGCGCAGGGCGCGGGGTGCAGGTCGCAGGGTGCAGGTGCAGAGTGCAGGGCGCAGGGCGCTCTCCGCCGCCTGCGCGCTTGGCCGCACCTGCCCGCCGGCTCCGAGCCGTCTCCCGCGGCGGCCACCGAGCGCCCTCTCGCGGCGGCCTGTGCTCCCTGCTGCCTCGGGCCCCGGCCGGCCCCTGACTCTGGACCCAGCACGCGGGTCTGCGAAGTCCCCCGAGGCCCAGAAAGTCCGGCCAGGGCTGGCCCCTGCTCTGTGAAGGGCTTTTTAAAACGATACTTACTACTAGTCCTTTAAAGGTTCAGAATTCCAGGTGGCGTGACATCAGCCGAGGCAGCGGGTACACCCCAGAGAACGGCTCGAGCAAGTTTGCAGCCCGAACGAAGCAAAGCAAGGTGACCGTCGGCTGGCCTCCGCCGCCGTCGGCATAGCAGAGCGAGACCCTGTGCCTTCCTACGTGTTTGTACCATGGACCACACCTCCTGTCAGCCCGCTCAGGGCCTGCCACCGGCTGGGTTCATGCTTGAGCCCTAGGGCATGCCAGGTGGCCTGCCAGTCCTTTGTGACCATCTAGACACCCCCACCCCATTTCTGCTTCAAGCCAGCCTCCTGGCAGGGATCTGGGGGCTCTGGCTGGGATCTGCCTGGCCCCAGGCGGATCTGAACCTCTTTCCCTCTCTCTGGGCTTAGTTTCCTGATCGGTCACAGTTCCTGCCTCACTAAAGTGCCATGTTGTGAAGAATGAGTAAAACCTTTCCGCAACTGGGCTTAACACTTTGTAAGTGGTAAGAATGTGTAAGAGATTGTATTGTTGCCTGTTCCTGGCTGCCCATGTACTTCCGATGGTGAACACCACATGCACTACTGGTCAACACAGAGCAGGGGGCCTCACCTCCTCACCCTCATCAAGGAAGATTTACATACTCAAAGTAAGACTCCAAGACCAGGTTTAATCTGGAAGGCTCAATTGCTGACTTGGCAGTTCTCAAACTTGAGTGAGCATTGGAATCGCCTGGAAGGCTTGTTAGAACCCAGACTGCTTGGACTACTTCAGAATCTGACTCAGTGAGTCTGGGAGGGAGCCTAAGAATGTGCATATCTAACAAGTTGCGAGGAGATTCTCTTTCTGCTGCTCTTGGACCACACTTGGAGAACTACTGAGCTAGCTTTAGGATTTTGAGCACCAGTAGCACTACTTAAAAGAATGAGAAAAATTAAAATAGCTTTCTTGAACCTTCTTAACACCCCTGTACCAGCCACAGAGGTAATCAAATGAGAGCAATGTAAACCACCCACCCCAACCCACCCCATCCCACCCCACCCTGACTCCAGAAAGCCTTGAAAGGTTGAGCTTCCTCCAGCCCTTCTCACACAACCCTTCCACCAAAGCATTAGTGAAGCCCTCACTAGGATCCCCCACAGATGAGTGATAGAAGCAGGTTAGGGAGTAAGTCCACAAGTCATGTGATGCCAGGTACTATTTCTTGGAGGCTAGCTGTGAGGGACAGAAGCTCCATTGGTATCTCCAAGTCTTGGTTCCCAAGAAGGGAGTATGAATCTGACAGCAGGATAGCAGCATCACTAAGACACAACCCCAGAGGCTACAGCAAGGCTGAGGGACAGAACATGATAAGGGAAAGTGGCAAGCATGAGTGTCTTTCAGTGAGGGACGTCCTCTGCCCTGTCCACCCAGATGTTCCCTACATTTATTGCTCCATTAGCACATCTCCCTTCAGTCCCAGGCCCTTCTTTGCAGAAGCACTACAGGGACACCTCAGCCAACAGTGCAGGGGACATTATAATCTTTGTCAGCCTCTGGGTCTAACAATTCCACTGCCACTCTAGATCACTATAGTTTCTAAAGCTCATCCTCCTATCCAGCCTGACCTAGAAGATGCCTTAGTTGGGCCTCATGTTGATGATTGTCCTGTTTAGAAACTAGAAAATTATGGTTCTCCTCGTTTTTACTTAATCACTGATGTCTGCAGTTATCCTAGCTTGCAGATGGAAGTCTTATCAATCATATAAACAGTCCTCTCATCCAAGGCTGCAGGTTGGGGCTCTCAGCACCCTGACCCAGCTAATACCCACCCAGGGCCATCTCTAACAGCCTCACTGCTCATTGCTGAGTTCTTTCATCAGCAAAACCCTCATGCTACCCCTGGGCCTGAGGACATAGCACTGCTCACCTCACTAGCCCCATCCTCACACAGTTTCCTTGTCTTGAATTATGCTCCTCTGGGAGCACTAATCTAGAGGTAAGAAGCCCTATTCCTTGTCTTATCCTCTGTGATGTTCTTACATTTCAATCTGTGTCCCTGTGTATTGCATATTGTCAGGAATCCTTGTCTGGCCTGTCTGTCCATAAAGAGTTACCTTGGCACATTCCAAAGATCTTCAGGCCCTGGACCATTTCCCAGGAGATAAACTCTGAGCCAGTGGAATATCCTGCCTAATAAGAATGTCATTGCATGTCTGAGACCTGTGGCAACACTGAAAGTTTAAGCTAACGATGTGATTGATGGTGAATGCTTGCTTTTGTTTGCCCTGAGCATGGGGGTGGAGGGCTGGATACTGAGTGTCTAAGTTCAATCAGGAGTTTTATCCTACATAACCCCCAATAAAAACTCTGGACACCAAAGTTCATGTGAGCTTTCCTGGTTGGAAATACTTCATACATGTCACACATCATTGCTGGGAAGGTTAAATACTGTCTGCCTAACTCCACTGGGAAAGCACAAGTGTAAGCTGTGCCTGGTCTCTCCTGGACACTTCCACATGTTTCTGTTGGTGATTTTTCATTTGTAACTTTTCATTGAAATAAACCATAATTTTGAACATACCAGGTTTTCTCAATCGCAAGAGTTCATCTTGTGAATCATTGAACTCAAGGGTGACCTGGGGACCCTCAACACTCTGCCTTGCAGGTATAATAATGTCAATGATCATACTTATTCCATATTGTGTTTGATAGTTTTTACAAAGCACTTGAAGAGAGAAGAGGTATCTCTTGGCACTAAGTATGAAGCACATTTTGAAGAAAGCATTGGAGGCAATTGACCCCCAACAAGCCAAAGTGAAGGGATCCACTTCTGCTGTCAGGACTTCGTTCTTCACATTGAACAGACATAAAGGCCCTGAGCACCTAAGACATGCCCTCTTCTGCAATCCATGGGTCAGACCAAGTGACGGGTTTGGAGAGCTATGCTCACATTATCATATTGGGGTTGATTGCTAGAGGGGCTGAGTTGGAGCCTGAAGGAAAACACCAGCTCCTGTCCCACCCTTTCCTTACACTGTTTTATTCTCACACATACACATGAATTCACACATATTGTCAGAACCATGACAACCCAAAACACTGGTTCTCACCAGCGAGTGTTAGGTTCATTTTATAGGAATCACTGGAAAAACTGGTTAAAGCAGTTTCTCAGGCCTCTGTCCAGAGAATTCTAACCAGTAGGGCTAGCCTGGGGCCCAGGAATCTGAAGTTTTAATAGTTCCTCTGGTGCAACAATAGACACTACTAGTGATCCTGTCACACCAAACCAAAGGCACAAACCTTCTCCAACCGAAATAACACACTTTTATACCTAAACCATATATTTAAGCTCTTTCTTATTAAAAAACTTATAGATAATTCACTCTAGTCTCTGTAAACAAAAACATTCCAGAGCAAGTCTGCCTCTCACCATGTGGAGCTTGTTGGAAGGACTAGGCATCATGTGTGTTATGCTGCAAGCTCTTGATCTATGGTGACAAGACCCAGCCCAGAGCCACGAACTTTCACACTGCAGTAATATATGAAAAGCCCATGTAAGTGTTATCAATGAGCAAAAAGAAGAAAAAGGAGAAGGAAGGAAGGAAGGAAGGAAGGAAGGAAGGAAGGAAGGAAGGAAGGAAGGAAGGAAGGAAGAAGAGGGAAAGAGAGAAAGAAAAAAGAAAGGGAGAAAGAAAGAAGGAAAGAGGGTAAAGAAGTTTGCTCTGCTTTCCATAACACCGGTAAGAAAATGTACTTAAGCAGATAACAATGCTGTTGGCATTTACTAAACAGTTAAAGATGGTGATTCAGGAAAAGGATTACCTATAAGACAATGTTTTTAACAGGTTTTTAAAAATTAGTTTCAAGTATACAGTACATTGGTTAGACATCTATATAGTTCATATAACAATACCCCCAATCGCTCCCCTTCCCTCTGTCTAGCCAACATATTAATGCTAACTGTATTCCCTATGCCGTGATCCCCATCCCTGTGACCATCCATCAACAACTAATTTGTACTCTTTTAACCCTTCACCCCATTCTCCCAGCCTCTCAACCTCCCTCCCATCTGTCTGTTCGTAAATTGTCCACTAAATTTGTGAGTCTGTTTTTGGTTAGTTTGTTCTTTTTGCTTCCTAGATTCTGCATATAAGTGAAATCATACAGTGTTTACTTTTCTCTGTCTGACTTAAATACATTTTAGGTCCATCAAAGCAATATATTTTTCTATCCCCTTTCTTTTAGCCTATGTGTGTCTTTTAATTTGAAGTGAGTCTCTTGTAGCCAGCATATGTAGGGGTCTTGTTTTCTTATTAATTCAGCCACTCTATCTTTTGGTTGCAGCACTTCTTTTTCATTTGAGGTACTTGTTGATAGGAATGTAGATGTTACCATTCTTTATTCCTGTTTTTGATACATGTTTTTTCTTCTTAAAGAAGTCCTTCCAGTATTTCTTGTAATACTGGCTTGGTGGTGATAAGTTCCTTATCTTATTTTTGTCTGGAAAGCTCTTTATCTGTCCTTTGACTCTAAGTGATAGCTTTGCTGGATAAAGTATTCTTGGTTGTAGATCCTGGGTCTTTATCACATTGAATATTTTGTTCCAAGCCCTTTTGTCCTGCACATTTGTTTGTTTGTTTGTTTGTTTTAGAACTCAGCTGCCAGGCTTATGGGTGTTTCCTTTTAGGTAACTATCTGCTTTTCTCTCATTGCTTTTAAGATTCTCAATTTGTATGTAACCTTTAGTATTTTAATCATGATGTGTCTTAGTGTGGGCCTCTTTAGATTCCTGGTTTTGGGAATTCTCTGAACTTCCTGGAGCTTTATGTCTATTTTCTTCACCAGGTTAGGGAAGTTTTCCATCATTATTTCTTCACATAGCTGTTCAACATCTTGTTTTTCTTCCAGGAAGCCAGTGAGACAGATGTATCAACCTTTAATAGTGTCCCATAGTGTCCTTAAATTATTTTTATAGTTTTGGCTTCTTTTTTATTGCCATTCTGATTGAGTGTCCTTGGCTTTCCCACCCTTTTCTTTATTCACTTTGTTTATTCCATTTAATATACTTCTTATCTCAGATAATGTGTTCTTCATTTCAGACTGGTTCCTTCTTATAATTTCCATTTCCATTTTTATCTTTTTTTAAAATCTCTTTTTTAAAGTTCTCACTTGAATTTATCTTCACTTCCCATAAGTTCATTGAGCATCTTTATAACCAGTTATTTGAACTCTGCATCTGTTAGATTACTTGTCTCCATTATATCTGGATCTCTGTTCTCTTCTCTCATATGGTTTCTGCTTCTTAGTTTTCCCATTTTGGCTGCCCTTCCATGTCTGTTTCTGTGTGCTAAGCAAAGCTCCTAAGTCTCTTGGTCTTATTAGTGTGGATTTGTGTAGTAGGTGTCCAGTGGCACAGTCCTGAGAGGAGTTCAGCTGCAGGCCAAACTTAGTTCCATCCTTTTCCCCTCTGGGGCCACCTGTTAAGATTCAGCAAGATGCTGAATCCACAGATGCTGTTCTTATAGTTTCCTCAAAAGACCACACCAAAACCCAACGCCAGCTGCCTCCAGTGTGAGTCTAGGCGCTGCTCACCAGGGAGCACCTGACTCACTGAGGATTTACCTAAATGCAGCTTGGGTGAGGCCATGAGTTGGGGGAGGCGGGGTTTCAGGGACCTTTCTGGGTAGAGCGACCTCTGTTATCCAGTTTGATGATGTCACGGCTATGGCAGCACTGTGTCTGCACTCTGGGAGGAGGAAGAGCTCAGCATGGAACAGTGAATACTGCCAACACATCTGTATAGAGCAAGTCTCGTTTTGGCCCTCACTTCGACAGTGTCTCCCTGTAAGTCCCTGGTGCCCCCTGCATGCAGCTGAATTGGTACTGGTGCTCAGAGCAAGCAGGTTTATCACAGTTTAAATCCTCTCACAGATGCACCCTCTTTAAGAGACATCTGCCACTGCCACTACCGCTGCCTCCATCTCACTCAGCTGTTGAGATCGGGCAGCCCCACGAGCTTGTGCCATCCTATCATCTGCCATTGCATGATGATTTCTTAGATTTCTCCCTAGTTGTATGGTTTGTTCATCTAGATCCGAGATGATTTTTCTTTTGTTTGCTCCTTGTTTCCATTGCAACTTTGATTTTGTCACCAGAGAGATGTACAGAGCCTCCATCATCTACACCATTTCCGCCCCCCTCCCCCAGACAATGCTCTTAATGTCAAAGCATTTGATTTGTTTTGAGAAGAGATTCTTCATGGAATTTTTATTATCTGTTCTTTTAAAAAATGTATTTAACATTACTTTTAATCCCCTCCATCTTTAGTTTTCTGTCAAACCTTGAACTTGTCAATTAGGTTGGCAAAACATTTTCAGGTACAGAAAATAGGAAGAATATTTTCTGTTTTTAGGATGAGAGATTACCTGTTTCTCTCTACTTCATCTCTAGGACTGATCCTATTCTATTTATTAATCTGCCAGTTCATTTAGTCTTATTCCTGTACAGACGGTAACACTGTAGGGCAAGACAAGTCCCCTCCTCTCTCAAAACTTTATTTCCTTCCCTTAAAACCAATAGGATTGGCCAACATATCCCCCAAGGCCCATCTCAGTCTGATGTTCTAGGTTCTGAGGCCTTCTCTAAAGTTGACCAAAGGCATTAGCTGGTGAACCAAACAAGAAAATTAGTGTTTTGCCTTTCTCAACTGTAAAATCCAAGTAATAATATTGCCCTATGTGCTACAAAGGGATGTTGGGGCTCTAATGTGCAAGAGGTAATTATAATTAATTTTTATAAATTGAAACTCTAACATGCTTCACAAATGTATCTGGCAAAATATGCTGTTAAGAGTAGACAGAAAACTGCCTTAAAATAACAGTTCTTAATATTTTGATAATTTGATATTTTGAGATAATGTTGAAAGCTTTGAACTCTCTCTTAACCGCAAATGGACATATATGCAAAATTTTGTTCAACAAGGGCTCACATTTTCTTAGATAATAAACCAATGTATTTTCATTTCAAATTATCCCCAATGCATGGCTGTATCAGGCCTATTCTTCACCTATTAAATAAAAAAGTTCGTTACTTCAAAGAGAGAGTGGATGCAGCCTGAGACACAAGGGTCCTTGTTTAGTTCTATATTTCAAATTATACTTTTCTGGGTCAATAAAACTATAGACTTCATTGACAGAGAAAAGGATTTCTAAAGTTCAGTAGCCTCCCAATGGCAAAGCTGGGTGGTCTGATTACAGACATTCATGTGGCTGCCAATGCAGGGAGGTCTTGCCCCACAAGTGGAAGAGCAGGAGCCCTTTTCCCTTTCAGTTATGGAGTTATGTGGGAGAGATTTAGACAGGGGAGAAAAGATAAAAAGAAGAAAACAGGGCTTTGGAATTTTGTGGGAAAAGAGACTATATGCAGGGTGCTCTGTACTAACACATAGTGGCCAGGGTGTGGTAGAAATAGAGCCCAATCCAATGAGGCAGATTGCTCCCCCCATCTCTCTGCAGCCTGGGTGGGGCCTGTAGGAAGTCTGGACATTTATGCAGGCACAACTGCCTGGATCTGAAATCAGTGAAGGGACTGATGGTACAGAAGATGCCTGGGGACAGGATAAAATGGCTACAAAGTATGCCACCCTTGTGCTCATACATTTCTGATTATCAGAGATGGTTTCCAACACGATTAAGTTGATTGCTGAGACCATTAAAGAGATAAAAGATGAGGTATGTTCAAAGAGAAGTCAGCAGTGACCCCGAGGACTGCACACAAGCCAGAGACATCTACCCACTTCACCCCTGCAAATATTCAAACCTGACTGTTTGAAAGAGAGACATAAAACTAAAAGCTTCTGCACAGCAAAGGAAACCATCAACAAAATGAAAAGGCAGCTTATGGAATGGAAAAAATGTTTGCAAATCATATAAGAGGTTAATATCAAAACTATATAAAGAATTCATACAAATCAATAGTATAAAAAGAAAAAAAATTAATGGAGGAATCTAATAGACATTTTTCCAAAGAAGACATAAAAGTGCCTAAGAGGTAAATACAAATCAAAACCACAATGAGATATTACCTCACACTTGTTAGGATGATATTATAAAAAACCAAGAGATAGTAAGTGTTGACAAGAATGTGGAGAAAAAGGAAACTTGTATACTGCTAGTGGGAATGTAAATTGGAATAATCGCTATGAAAACAATATGGAGATTACTCAAAAAGTTAAAAATAAAAAATTACAACATGATACAGCAATTCCACTTTGGGAAGTATGTCTAAAGCAAACAAAATTACTATCTTGAAAGGATATCAGCACTCCTACATTCACTGCAACATTATTCACAATAGCCAAGACAGAGAAACAACTAATGTGTCCATCAATGAATGAATGGATAAAGAAGATGTGGTACATATATACGATGGAATTTTACTCAGCCATGATGAAGAAAGAAATCCTGCTATTTGCTATAGCATGGATGGATCTTTAGGGCATAATGCTAAGTGAAGTAAGTCAGACAAAGACAAATACCATATGATCTCACTAACATGTAAAATCTAAAAAAAATACAACCCTGAATTCATAGGTACAGGAAACAGTTTGGTGGTGTCCAGAAGTGGGGGGTGGGGAGTGGGAGAAATACATGAAAAGGGTCAAAAGGTACACATTTCTAATCATTAATTGCAGGGATGTTATATAGTGGTGACTATAGTTAACAATACTGTATTGTATATTTGAAAACTGGTAAAAGAGTCAATCTTAAAAGTTCTCATCATAAGAACAAAATTGTAATTATGTGATGTAATGAATGTTAATTAGACTTATTGTGGTAATCATTTCACAATACATACAGATATCAAATCATTGTTATTCACCTTGAACTAATAGAATATGTCAACCACTGCTCAATAAAACTGGAAGAAAGAGATGATAGAGAAGAAGTTTGAACATTGAATTACCTATTTACTTAAAAAGATTGCTTTTGAATAAAAAAGACTATGTCACCATGAGCTGTCAAGTTTATTGTCACCTTCCTACCCACCCTTCTTTGGGCACAGGAGCTCCAGAGAAAAAGGAGGTAGAACGGAGAAAATAATGTACACCTCTGCACTTCTGAGACCCTACATCTCAAGTCCACTCTATTTTCATAAAATTGCAACTCATTCGGGGACTCCTGATGACAAGCACAAACTACAGAAAGCCTTTAAGTTAACCTTGCCTTAAACAGATTTGAGATAAATATAGAGAAACAGAGAAACAGTTTTCTCAACTCAAATTTCCTCCCAGCCAAAGCCACCCACAGCAAAATACGCTCATAGATTTCACTCCTGAAACATGGCGTGGAGAAATTCAGATCCCATGAGCACCGGAGTCAGACTTGGGCCAGCCAACACTGCCTCAGCTCTTGCCATGGCCCAGACTGCATTTCTCTCTGCTGTTGGTAAAGGTGGTCGAGACAGGGCTATCTTCCCCTAACTTCTCAGTGATCACAATATCACAAACTGACCACTGAAGCGAAAGTAATACTTTAGAATATCTGAAGAAATCAGAGATGGCTCTTCATACAACTGTCAACTTTCTAATCTTCAGAGTTATTACTTATGATTGACACGTGAAACTGGAGGTCGTGAAACCTGCAGATAAATTATTTTTTTAAATCAAGTAGTGGGTGGCACCAGTAATAGAGAATCTTAGCGCCCATGTATAGTGGGAACCACTGGAGTAGATGGGTGTGGGAATGAGATCAAGGGTGGGTGTCCTGACATCTGACTCCCCTCATTCTTCCCAGAATTTCATGAATCGTAGAGAAGGTCTTTAATGAGTCTTTTTTTTTTTTTTTTTTGACATCTGATATCAACATGTATTTACTTCTGACCCTGTTCAAGCACAGCTTTGAGGTTTAGGAAACATCTCAGTCTTCACAAAATCCCAGCAAAGCAAGTCAAAGAGGTCTGAAATGGCCCTAGAGAAGCTAAGTAACTTGTCTAGATGCACAGTAAAGACAACAGTCAAGGGACAGTGCTTTGGCCTCCTGATTGCCTTCCTAGTGTTGTGATTTGTCTGTAAGGGGTGGCTTGGTTGTTGTGGAAAACTATGAAACTGGAAGCAAAAGAAAACGCAAGCTTGTTTGATTAAACCCATTTCTACTGTAATCAGGGAAGTCCACAGTTTTAAGAATAAAAGTCAAATTGCTGTTTATGGAAACAAACTTGAATACATCAAGGTTTTCTGCTGGGTTTGTAGGTTTGGACAGAAAATCTCCCTCTATTCCTTCATGTATTCCTCATCCTCTTTCTGTAGTGCGGTTGAAAACGAGGGAGGACCCCATGAGGCTGTCAGTGGAGTGGGAACTGCAGGCAGCTGTCTGAGTCATCAGGGATCTTGAGAACTCCAGCTTCACTCATGCATGACACGGGCTCCTCAAAGACATTGCTGCTCACTGTGTACAGAGACATTGCCTTCTTTGCTCTCTTGAGGCTCCATTTTCACATGGAGATTCCAAGAGGGGATCCTTTGTACCTGAAGCCTGCTGCAAAGCCTCAGCCTTCAGGTTAGATAGGAAGTGCTCACTCTGAGCCCCCAGGACTTCCATGGGCAGTTTAAAAAGGCGGGGAAAAGACTCAGTGAGGAACTAGTCAGGAAAGCTTCTCCAAGAACAGCCCTTACACCAACTGAACAAAATTGTAATTTTGTTCCACAACCTGGGCAGAGGGGTTTCCCTGCCAGGTGACATCCTCCTGAGTTGGGGCAAGAGGATGGGCTCAGGAGAACGGGGTGTGGACAAAATGTCTACCCTGATGAGTGGGAAGAGGATGGGGACTCTGCTGCTCCTGAAGCATCTTAGAGCTGCCTGAAGCTGACTATAGGGCCTGGTGAGGGGACCATGGAAGAGCTGTGTCAAAGAAAACCTGTATCAGACAAAACTGAACAGGCTGGGAAGACTTATTCAAGACTATTGCAATAGGGGAAAGGTTGAATTCACTTTGCTGAAATAAAAGGTGGGAGAGCTCTTAAGTGCTGGGGTGAGCTGGTGGAAAAGTCCTGGAGGACACTGAGATGGGCAGGGGGAGGCTGCCCCATGGGATGTATTCAGCACTTCAAGTTAGTCCTGCATTTGCAAAGGTTTTCTCTGTGTTTGCTAACTGGTGCCCATCTAAGTCAGGCTTCTAATCCCTCCCCCAGAAACCGGGAGATGAGGGCACTGTTTTTATTGATGATTACAATCAAAGGACTGACTCTCAGGTCCTCGAGAAAGATTTTTCTGTGTCATGAAATTGGTGAAAGGCTGGAGAAGATTATACATTTCAAAGGGGCAGAGGAAGAATTTCCAATGACAATTTTTTAAAAGTGAACGCTCCAGGAAAAGGGAAGCCAGAGTCAAGAGGGAGCCTGTCTGAAACTGAATGAGGGGAACCAGGATGCAGGCTAGGTCTGCCAACTGCCCCTGAAGCAGGAAGTTCTCCCAATCTGAGGATCCCCTCGGTTGTGATACTTTTGTCTCTTGCTCGCTAGATGGCACTGCCGCAGTGTTTGCTCCTGAAATCCTTTGGAGGAAAGCTCTGGGACCAGAGGCAAAAGGAGTTGTCACACCTCTTTACTCAGTGGTATGCTCTCTGAGGTTCTCTCTACGGTGTCTGTGGGGCCTCCGATTCCATATTTAACCTTGGAGTCTTTTTGGAGCACATTGCTCTGTCCTAACAGAAATCTCAGGCAGGTTGGGGTTTTCCTGGCCATGCCGGCCTGTGAGCTGTGGGCACAGTAACTGGCCTCTGGCAGGCACCCTGGTGGGCAGAATTAACCAGCCCTGGATTCCTAATGATCTTGAGACTGTGGTTGTAACCACAAAGGGTGATCCTTGCTCTTTGCTCCAAAGATCGACCCATTGTATCTGAAGTATATGATCACAAATGTGGACATTGTTTACACAGCTGGATAACCAAGCCCTCCCCTGTATTTTCTGGCATGTGAGCTACTGCTTTGTCTTAGGGGAGAATTATGTCAGGTCATTAATGGAAGGGCTAGAAGCCACTGCTTTTATTCTTTATAAAATCCTGAACTCATAGAAGGGTCTTCACTCACTATCCTGCAACTTAAAGAAGTATCTCTGAAGGCATAGAGAAAGAGATTCTTTTCCGCAGACTCAGAGAAAGTTTGAGTATTGGGAACTCTCTTCCTGACTCATAGATACACCCACATTCTCCTCAGCTGATGAGCACATATATAGAATCTTTAGAAAGTCCTCGCTAAAGAGCTCCTTACCCCTCATGAAGTATCTAAAAGTGGCCTTCAGGGCCTGGATCTGGAGTCCAAGGCTGGAGCCAACTGTTTGTCCTCCTCAAACAGCCAAGGACTCTTAGCCAGCTATGTCCCCAGAGCACAACTCCTTCCCCCAGAGATAAGCCTTCCAGATGGAGAAGTGGCCATTTGTGAAGCGATAAAGAGATAGGAAGGCAATAGATAAAGCCAGCTATCGCTGTGGGCGACTGGAACTTAATCTCATGAGGGAGATTCAGCAAAAGGGCATGGAAAGTCTCCCAAAGTTCTAATGGCTCCAATTTTTCCCACCTGAGAAGGGAGGAGATGAATATTTATTTATACATGACTCTTGTCAGGTATTGTTTGGTGGCTATCGGAGGCCTCCAGGCAAAGAGATGCCAGTATTACGTTTGGAAGTCAGCCCAAACTCTGAAGAGTGGGGCCTGAGGGTTACAGGTAGGCCAATAACAGCACTGATTACCCTCATAATCTTCATCTGCCAGCAAGAAGGCCCTATTGGAAAGGCTACATCAGTTCCTGTGCATCTAAGAGATGGACCAGAGTGTATCCTAGCTGTAGGTACATAGACAGACTGTGGGGCAAATGCTTAACTAAAGAAACATGTTGAAAATAGGTCATCAAAGTAAGTGGCATAGGCAAGAATCTTTGGCCCAGTGTTTTCAAAATGGAATTTAGAACCAAGAAAACTGGGGGCAACAGGGGAGAGTCAGTTACCAGAACAAATTTCAGACTGAAAGCGTCTTGCAGAGGCTCCTGGGGCAGGAGAGGCAGGTACTGAGACCCCCTTCTGATCTGCCCCCTCTAGGGACCTGCATAGGGGTGCTGGCAATAGTGACCAGGAAATAAGCACCATTCTGGGCTATTGCATGTCATCTGGGCTGCGTATGGGGCTTGGGGTGGAAAAATTGAATGAGATAAAGCCAGAGCATGATATTGACATTTAAGACATTTTGGCCATCATTCTTTTTCTAAATTATTACTGTTAGTGTTATTATTAGTGACCGAAAGATTCTTCCATCAAATCACTATGAGTCTTTAACTCACTAGGGATGTTGGTTCCAAGAATGCTGTCTGGCATCAGGTAAGATCTGGGCAAGAACTCTAGCTCTGCAGCTTCTTAAACTCAGGCCCATGGACTCCTAATGCCTCCAACTGTGAAATTCAGAGAGTGAACTTAGATGGAAAAACAAACAAACAAACAAACAAACCATGCCCTTAGTTTCATCTCTAAAAGAAATTTAGCACTTCCTACAAGTATCAAAATACATAACAAGCCACAGTAGATGAAAAGTACCCGTAGCTTTGTCACCAAGAGAAATCATAGCTTCATGTCAAATTATAATTGTGGTAGAAATTTTTAAATATTACCTATACTCATACAACTTGAAATTGTAGTGATTAAACTCACCACTTATATCTTACTTGATGCATTAATAAAAAAAAGTATATGTATATATTTCTATATCATAAATTTGTGTATCTCCATATAAGTGGGTTTCTTTGTAATGCTATGTACTTTATCTTACCCATTTCTAAAACATCGTCCTAAGAAGGGGTCCTTAAGCTTCCACAGAGTGCCACAGACACCACTCCATGGCGTGGAAGAGTTAAAGGAAAAAATCCTCGGCAGTCCCTCAAACATACAAGGTCATCCCAGGCTGCTACCACGTGTCAGACCAGAGGCCGGAGCGCACAGGACGGGTATCCGGCGGCTCTGGTCGCCTCTGACCTGCTCGTGCGCCCCAACCCTGAGGGATCGCTCCCGTGCCACAACCCCAGAGTTTTCCTTGCACTTATTTCACAGGAGGGGAGCGGCCGAAGTCGGTGTCAGGGGCCGGCAGGGGTGCAGCCGCGTCGCCTGGAGCCACCTCCCGGAGGCCTGAACCCCCAGAGCCCAGACCACGTCCTTCCACACATCAGCATCGCACTCCACCCCACTGCGCACCGTGCCACCGCCCTGGACAGCCATAGCAGCCGCTTCACACACCAGGGACAAACCGAGGCGTGGGGAGGACCCCACAGCTCACTGACTCCTCTGCGGGAACCGGGGAGAATGCAATTCTCCGCTCGGGGATGTGACTCCGGCGTCCACCAGAGGACGCGAAAATGCAGGCGCCGGGAACGTCCGCCTGGATTTCTCCTTTTTCTAAAGAGATTTGCTGCAAACATGGAGCTGAGATGACCAGCCCGTTCTCACTGTCTGTTTGTCTCTTCGTTTGCGGATGCCACTCTCTGCTTATCTCTCTCCTGTTCTGTCTTTTTCCCCCCTATCTCTTTTGTCGCTTTTTTTTTGTCTCTCTTCCTTTTTCTCCGAATGTCTCTCTGTTCTCTCTCCAGTCTCTTTACTTCTCCTTGTAGTTCTGTGCTTCCTTCCTTTCCTCTCCTTTTCTTTTTTCTCTTTATATGTGTCTCTTCTGAATCTCCCTGTCCCTTTATGCCTCTCTCTCTCTCTCTTTCCTTCTCCTCCCTTTCTCTCTCCCTCTTCCATTTTCTTTTTACACACACACAATTCCCTCCTGAGGCTGCAGGCAGCTCTTTGGGGCTGGAGGCCACCCTGCAGCTCATAAAACAGGGGCTCTACAGGGGATTGCAGTGGGTAGGCTGTCACTCTTGCAGACTCACACACAAATGATTGCTCCTCCGAGAAGCCTCACTGCCCATAGGATACACCTGCAGCCTAGGCAAGAGTATTGTAAGGCAAACAGGTGCCACCTCTGTCTACCACTGATGACTTAAGTAACCCTGGACAAGCTACTTAACCTCCCTGAGTCTCAGGTTCCTTGTTTAAGTGGGCTTCATAAAATCAGATTAAATATTGGATTTAAGTGGAGTTCTTGTGAGGCCTAAATATGTGTAGTTGGCAGCTTTTGAATGACTCTCAGTGATTGCTGCCTCTTGACATCCAGGCCTTTTTGTACATCTTCCCTGAGCATGGCTGGACTTAGCCACTTGCTTCTAAGAAATGGGTTATGGAAGTGATGGGATTCCATTTCTGAAGGTAGGTTACACAGTACTAGAATTTTCATCTTGCTAGCTCCTGCAAGCTCTGGTGTTCTTGCTTGTTTGTTCTTGTGAGCTGCCCTATAAAGAAGGCCACATGGCATAGAACTGAGGCCTCTGGTCTGTAGCCAACAGCCTGCAGAGAACTGAGGTCCTCGGTTCAATTGAATCATTCCAACAACTGCACATCATGGAAGGAGATTGTTCCTCAGTCATGCTTTGAAATGACTCCAGCCATAGCCAACATCTTAACTGCAGCCCGTGAGAGGCCTTGAAGCAGAGGACCCAGCTACGCTGCCTTCAGAAGCTGACCCACAGAAACTGTGAGCTCATAAAGTGATGTGGTCTTACATCACTCAGCTTTGAGACCATTGCTCATGTATCAATAGATAATTAACACAATATATAAATGATCTTGTATTAGCTGGGTCAGCTAAAGTGCAGTAACAATTAGACACAAACATGGAAGGGCTCAGCAAAACAACTGGTTTGCTGTTCAGGTTGGTGAGATGGTCTCTGTCATGCAATCATTCAGGGACTGAGAATTTTTCCACTTTATGGCTCAACTATCTCTGAGACTCCACTGTCCTCTGCATCCCACCCAGAAGGGGAAAGGGAGACTGGGTGAGGCAATCACACTTCTGAAAAAGCCCAGCCCCAAAGAGATACCCATCATGTCCACTCACACTTTCTTGGGGAAGATTTAGTTACATGGTCACATCTATTTTCAAAAGACATTCAAGACTGTCTAGTCATTCTGGCTAGAATCTTAGAGAGGATGGATGTGGGTAGTATATACCCAGTCTAAAATACTCAGTATATACTGATCAATGAGAGCCTGGCCCTGAGTTCTTATTCAGGTCACCTTTCCTGATACCACAGTTGTCAGGGACTTATCTACTACCATTGTCAGAGACTTATCTCTGAGAGGTTCTTGGCTTTCTCATCCCTGGTCCACTTGCCCTAATGCTGCCTAACCGAGACCTGGGAGTCTCCGCTCTCTTATGGCCTGCTTCTGTTCAGGTTGTGGATTCTACAGAAGGTTATGCCTGCTTTATTCTCAACTCGCCTGCAAAATTATGAGCTCCAGAATGTTCCCACACCGTACCACACTACATCTTCTCCTTCAGGGTTGAACCATTGCTCCAGATATGTTAGTGGTAAAGTTTACTGAATCAGCATACATTTTGATTCTGAATCAGTAAAGATTAGATTTAATGGCATATATCAGAAAACCAAAATAAAACTCAAAATAAACAAAAAGTTCAATTTTTCCTTTCTTTTATCTCATATAAAGAAACTCTTAAATAGGTGATCCAGTGTTAGCATGGTAGCTTCATCAGGAGCCCAAAGCACCTTTATTTTCTGCTCTATTGTTTCCAGAGTCACCCTGTAATTGCAAGATGGTTGCTGCAGCTCCAGCCCTCCTATCCATGTTCTAGGCAGCAGGAAAAGAAGGAACAAGGGCCAAAGTATATATCTCCAAGCTGAATGGGCCTCTTTAAAGAACATTCTCAATAACTTCCACTTATCTCTCATCAGCTGCCTCTATCTGTAAAGAAAGTTGGAAAATATAGTTTCCTAGCTGGGCACTTGGCTGTATACAGCAATAACAAGGTTCTCTCACCAAAAAAGGGGAGATTAAGTAAGCAGGAAGCAGTCTCTTACTTCTTAAGGGAGCAAAAAGATGGATTCTCACAGATCCAAATCCCACTTGGCTTTTCCGTAGTAGTCATCAATAGTATTGATTAAAATTGTCTGCACCATTGTAATTTTATGGTTCCAGCTGAAGAATGCCCCCAGCCATGGTTCCTTTTTTTACAGTTAATAATGGCTGAGTGCAAGAGAATTGCATTGCTATGTCTTGGGCACATGGACAGCCCTTTCCCAAACCCTGGCATCCAGAACTGTCCAGGGCTTCTGCCTGAGATGATTGGATGAGACAACGTCAGTGCAGCATTTTTTAAAAATTTAGTAGTAGTAGACTTATTTCAGAACAGTTTAGGATTTACAAAAAAATTGAGCAGGTAGCACAGAGTTTTCATAATACCACCCCCCCCACACACACACAGACCCTCTATTATTAACTCTTACATTAGTATAACACATTTATTATATTTAATCAATCAATATTGATACATCATTAAGTATACTACATAATTTAGTCAGATTTCTTTCATTCTTTTACCCAATGTGTTTTTTTTTCTGTTTCAGGATTTCATCCAGAATATTCCATTACATTGAGTTGTTCTGTTCCCTTAGGCTCCTCTTCACTAACATTTTCTCAGACTTCTCTTGCTTCTGATGACCTTGACAATTTGAGGAGGACTGGCCAGGCATTGTGTAGGATGCCCTTCTATTGGAATTTGATGTTTTTCTAATGATGAGGCTGAGTTATGAGGTTTTTGGTGGAAGACCACAAAGGTAAAGTGCTATTTTCATTATATCATATCAATGGTATATACCATCAAAATGATTTATGGCTGTCGATGTTGACCTTGATCACCTGGCTTAAGTACTTTTGTCAGGTTTCTTCACTGTAAAGTTATTCTTTTCCCCCTTTCCATACTCAACTCTGGAAGGAATTAAAAATTAAGGAGTGGGGAGTTGTGCTCTCCTCTTTAAATTGAAGTATTTACATAATTTATTTGTAATTCTTTTGTATATGGGATTTGACTCTTTCCATGCAGACATTTTAAAACTCCAAGAGTCTATGATAATTCCTTTTTCTTCTCTCATTGCTAGACCTAAAATAAGCCTGTTCATTTTCCTGAAGGAAAACAAGAAGTTGAAGAGCTATCTAAAGAAATAATGATGGAAAACTTCCCTAACCTGGTGAAGAAATAGACATACAACTTCAGAAAGTGCATAGAGTCCCCAAATAGATTAACCCAAAGAGGCCCACACCAAGACATAACATAATTAAAATGCCAAAGGTAAAATACAAAAAGAGATTCTTAAAAGCAGCAAGAGAAAAGGAGTTAGTTACCTACAAGGGAGCACCCATAAGACTGGCAGCTGATTTCTCAAAGGAAACAATGCAGGACAGAAGGGCTTGGCACAAAATATTTGATATAATGAAAACCCAGGATCTACAACTCAGAATACTTTATCCAGCAAAGCTAACATTTAGAGTCAAAGGATAAAGAGCTTTTCAGACAAAAATAAACTAAAAGAATTTATCAACAACACCAAGCCAGTATCACAGGAAATGTTGCAGGGACTTTTTTAAGAAGAAAAAAACATGTATTAAAAACAGAAATAAAAAATGGTAATAACTGCATTCCTATCAACAATACCTCAAATGGAAAAGAATTAAGAGTTCAACCCAAAGGTAGAGTAGCTGAATGGATAAGAAAACAAGACTCCCACACATGTTGGCTACAAGAGACTCACTTCAGATTAAAAGACACACACAGATTAAAAGTAAGGTAATAGAAAAAGATATTGCCTTGATGGACTCAGAGGATATTACCTGAATGAAATGTTAGATAGAGAAAAAAAAATGTCACATCATTTCACATACATGTGGAATCTAAAGAACAAAATAAAAGACAACAGCAGCAACAACAAAATAAACAAACTCATAGATACAGAGAATATTTTGAAAGCTACTAGATGAGAGGAGGTTTGGGGGAGATGGCAAAAAAGGCAAAGGGATTAAGAAGGACAAATGGATAGTTACAAAATAGACATGAAGATATAAAGAGTAGCATAAGAAAAATAGTTAATAATGTGATAAATATGTAAGAAGAAAGAGGGTTACTAGCTTTAGTGGGATGATCACTTTATGAGTTAAATAGGTCTCTAATCACTATGCTGTAACAAGTGAAACTAATATATTATTGTATGCCAACTACAATAGAGAAAAACACTCATTGAATTGTACAATGTAAATACAAGCAATTGTCTATTATATTTCAGTAAAGCCAGAAAAAGAAAAAGGCATGCATGCGCACACGCATGCACGCACGCACACACACACACACACACACACACACACACACGCTTAGGGATACGTGTTTTGACTTTTCCCATAACTATTAAGCAATTTTTAACAATGCCTTTTATTTTTCTTTGTGAGTTGTCCAATTAAACTATGAACTGTCAAGTGTGGTCTTCCTTTTCAAAAGTGTCATGTAACAAGTATAACTTTCATCTTGCAGCTAGCCCATGCATCTTAATAAAAAAGAACTCTTCTGATACCCACTTTTGTCACTCCAGCACACAGCTAACATTCTTACCAGCGCTGGAGGCTAGGACAGGAAGGTTTACCTAAGAGCAGTGGCATCAGATAAGAATGGGACTGGAAGTAATGTGGAAGGCCACCTACCATGCTTGGACCTCTCCAGGAACAAAACTCAGTTCATCCTGACACCTCCATCTCAGCTTTGGGAGGATGGTTCTATTAGAAAGCAGATTCTTACACTGAACTCAAAGCCATAGCCCTGCTTTCATCCATTTGGCCCCATTCTAACTCTGAGAGAACAGATCCAAAGTATGGTTGTTCTCTCATGGATCTTCTCCCTTCTCCCATGCATCTCTACCCCATAGCCCATCAAATCTTTAATGCAGTGACCACCTCCTCCAAGTTCAATACACTTGGTTTCTTCCTTGACGAGACATGATTTCCAACCTTATCACCACCCCCAGCTGCTCTCCTTTGCGTAGACTTCAAGGTGGCAGGACAATCACTTCATCCTGGATTTGCCATTTCAAGATCCCATTGGCTTCTTTTGGAGACTGCTCACCCAGCCCATTTTATTTTATATTTATATAATATTTTATATTAATATAGTATATACATTGATACAGCTGATTTTTGGACCCAAGTGTAGGAACTTCCATTTATCCCATTAAATTTAATCATGTCATGATCCCATTATGTATTATATATATGAAATTGTAGGTATCTATTTGTAAGGAACAAGTAGGGAAGGGTGGTCACAAACATCTCTAGATGGCCGGATTATTCATGTTATTTTCTTTCTGTTATAACTACTTGTACTTATCACCAATTAGTTTTTAAATTATCAAAAAATGATGGTTTTTGTTTGTTTTTGTTTTTGTTTTTGTTTTTTGCTCTTGTTTGAGTGAGACTATTTTCCTAGCCCCCTAAGGACTCATTGAATGGTTTCAGGAAGAACGAGCCATCTTTTCTTGTGAGTCTTCAAAGTATATACATTTGTTGGCACTTCAAGCTGACAAAGGAGAAGCAGCCATCTGGGGCAGGAGGCCGGGGGTGGTGGCACTGATTGCTCTGCATCAGCTTCTGTCTCCCTGAGTTGAAGGCTGCCCCAGAGCCTGGGGGCGTCAGTGAGTCTCTGCTCCTCTGTTACCTGAGGATCCACGTCAGAAAACCCAGATACAGTCCTGTAGCAGTTTGGCCCTCTTTCTCCTCTGTGTCTGCAGCTTTCCTATTAGAACAGAGGCAGCAAAGCAGAACCACTGGATAGGTAGTACTGCCTGTTGGTTATGAACAAGCACTTTTGAGTGGCACAGACTGAGTCTGAAACCAAACCTGCATCTTGCAGACTCCATGATAATAGGACAGGTTCTTGATCTCTCTGAGCCAGCCCTTAAATGCCTTTGTGAAAGTAGTCATGTGCTCAGATAATGGTGGTGATTATAGTTATGGTGACAATTACACTTCTCTACCCGGCTTCAGGCACAGTGCTGGCTCTGTCCTGACAGCATCTCTCACCAAATATCAAAGTTAGCACCTGATAAAGAAACCAGCCCACCAACAACAGAAATCCCAGGAAAGCAATAAAAACAAAAAATACTAAAAAAAACAAACCCACCCTGGGTTTGAGAGAAGCACTCTACTATACTTACCTTCCCCAACTTCTAGCCACTGGTGCACAACCTCCTCACCCTTCTAGATAATTCTTTTGGGCACAAAACAATTTTTAAAAAGTGGATAATTTAAAACAAAACCAAAAAACAAACAAATTCCTACCACCACAGCAGAAGCACTGACTATTTCCTCCTTGGAGGTGACACCTTTCTTCTACCAAGATGTAATCACTCATGTTTATCTCACAGCAGGCAAGAGCTGGGACGATTGTCACATGCACTGGGAGAGCCTAGGAGAGCGTAGGTGCTCCATTAGGGTCAAGAGCAGCTCAGAGTCAGGATGTGGATGGCCTAAGCACAGAGTTGATGGGAAGGAGGAGTTTCTGGTTTCTCTCTCCCCAGGCTCCTGTCCTGTAGAGATCGGGTTTCCTCTGTTGTCACTTGTGTTGAGCCCAGTACTGTGCTGGTTACTGATTAGAACCTCACAGAAACTCTCCAAGAAGACATGCAGGTTTACTCCAGGTGCCAGAGCAGCAACAGCTCTCTCTGAAAGAGGTCCAGAAGCAGCCCTGAGAAGCACTTCGCATCTCATTAATCCAGGCAAGTTCACAGTAGGTTAGGGTTCGGCTTGTGGGTGCAAAGGGAAGATGAATTATAAAACAGTGGCAAGGAAATGCACTTTCCATGCCCATTGGGACCAGCACTTTCCTCTGGTTTCCCCCTTGGCACCAGGTTGGGGAGACTCTTCAAAGAACATTTAAGAAGTAGGCATAAATAGCAAAGTGGTACAATGCATATCAAGGGGAGAATCTCTGAGACACTTACAAGCCGTGCAATTAAGTAGCTTTGTGCTTCAACTCTTCATTTTCTAAGCCTTGTTCTTTTGAGCAAAGGTACAGGTAACTTTAACTCAAGTATCAGGAATTCCAAATTGAAGAGGTTGTGACTTGTAATGATGCAGAGAAATTCAGAAATGTGAACTTGGGCACCAGAAACTTGGTTTTGTTGACTTGGGTCAAGGGCAAAAATGTCTGGAGGAAATGTAAAATCTGAGCAGTGTGTACACCCTTTTTTGTTATCTGCATGGTAAGATTATAAACAGCATTCTTTATAAAATATTTCTACAGAAACTTCACCATCTAAAGTTCATGCGGATGCCCAAAGCTCACCAGAAGCCCCACTTGTCCTGCCTTTCCAAGCGGGATTCCATACTGGATGAGAATTCAGTCTCCCGGGATGGAGAGAAGGTTCACAGTGGTAGCTACCAATGATCTGATAAAGTTCACCAAGAATCCACACACCTCACTCTGACCAACGCATTCCCAAGTCTTGCTTAATGAGTTTTTCTTCGCATCAAAAACTGGAAAGAAAAATCTTGTGTTTTCCACTTAGGTAGTTTTATTCTTTCCCACATATTGTAACAAGGTTGGGGATGACCCAAAGCTGAGCAATTAAAAGAAAGTCAAGAGTTGAAAATAAGCTTCGGCAGATATAACTGTTTTCTCATAGGAATGAGAGTGGTAAGTGGCCCTTTGGAGCCATGTCCCTGGGAACGCTCAAAAACAAGCTCACAGGTGACCCAAGTTGCACTTCTCCCACTGGTGCTGCAAGGGCAGCTGGGGCTCCTCTGACTCCTGCAGTGGCTAGATGTTTGCCAGATTTTCAAATTTTAACATATAATATAATATAATTCTGGATTGTCTGGATGACCAAGGTGGCACTGATCGTGAATTTGAGACATGGGTTTGTGTTTGTGTCACAGTAGCATTGGCACTAAATGTCAATTCTACAGTGATTGTCACAGGTGAAATAGAAGAGGGTAGAGACTGTAATATGTGTTGGCCACCCAGAAAGGGAGTGAAATATAGAGCAGGATTTCTATATGCTTAGCTATTGTTAGCTATGTCCTAGGAAGGCAATAAGTGCTCAATAAATATGTGCTGAATGAATGAATGGTAAATAAATACTTAACAAATGCCTGGAGCACAGAAAAGTGGTGGGAGAACTGAGTTATCCCCAGGTACAGAAGAACCTCTGCTGGAAGTATGTGTCATCACCACATCCCAAGCAGTAGCAATTTCTTTTCAGCAAGCAACTACTGCCACCAGGTTAAATAAATGTTGTTACTTAAGTTTCATTGACTTCTTAGATTTGTTTGTATTGACTTGTAAATTTATTTTATAGTTGTAATGGGCCTATGAGGAAAAGCCATTTTATGTTTATACATATTTGAGAAACACTACAATAAAAAATAAATTAGGTCAACCTTAAAGGTCTATGAGGAATGTTGTTTCATAGTAGGGTTTGGACTATTACTTTTCTTCAGAAACACTGGATAAACATTTTTCACAATATATGCCCAATCCTGTGGCAAAATGGGACATGGCTTTTTTAGCCAAGAAAATTAACCATTTCTCTGAGAAGCAAAACTGAACTGTCTACCCATAAAGCTGCTGCCTATGGAATATAGGTTGTTTCTCTCTGTTACAACTGGCAGAGTTAAAGCTTCAAGGAGGGGCACTGACTTTGAGGCACACTGCTGATTATCGGGCAGTTGATCTTGTTTTCAGAGCTCCAGAGGGCCAGGTGGACTTTGCTTGGCTTACTGTCAGAAAGAGTTTTCTGCCTTAGAACAAGTGGTCTCTAAACTTCATCAAGAAGAAATGGGATGATTACCTGGACAGGTCAGTGGGCATCCAAAAGGAGAGTGGATTAGATAATATATTGGTCCTGGAGCAATATGAGCTCTCGACCATTTATTAAGGATGCTGATAACTAGCTAGGCCTGGCAGTCTTCCATGTTCTGCAACTATCAGCAGCATCAATGATCCCTGCCTGGCTTTCTTAGTTTCTCAACTTGGCTCTTTATGCTTAGGCAGTGCTGGGAGCCTGTGGCGATAGGCAGCAGATGAAGTCAACCTGGGAGCCTCAATGCACAATCCAGCCATCAGCGGGAGCCTCTTTGGAGACATAACACTGGACTCCACAAATATGCCAAGATTCATATTTATGTCAATAGGCATAGACTCCATTTCATGACTGCCAAAGCTTTAGGGGTGGGGAGGCCCAATACATTGTGTCTATAAACTTTAAAGACTAAAGATCATGATATTCATCATGCATTTACTTACTCAATGTGTGTTAGTGCCTTCTTCTCTCGCTCCCTCCTTCCCACCATTCTTCCCTCCCAAGAAGTCTTAAAAAGCAAACCACAGGTTATGTGCCCACATATATTTGTTGAACTGAAATAGACCTCTAGAGTTTGGGGCCCACCATCAAGCCCCATATGCAGGTCTAGGAAACTTGCCTGGTAAGTGAGAAAGCAGAGTGGCCAAGAGGCTAGTATTTGTGATTAAGGGAAGAGAAAGGAGCAGCTGATTAGGAGCTGATGATCTGCCAGCCTGACTGCTGATCCGGAGCTCAAATCAAAACAAGAGGCTGAAATGCTGGCTGTGAATGGGGGTCGTAACCTGAGTCTGACCACCTGGCAGTTCCCAGACTTCACAGGCACCTTCCAAACCCATCTCTGCCCTGGCCACCTGTCACTCAGCCTGTCTCAGAGCCCCACTCACAAGTAAAGTGGAAGAGAAACAGCATGTGCAAATCATGGACAAGCCCCTCACTGCATAGCCACAGGCTCCCAGCCCTTTGTGAACTGGGATACCTTTCAAGAATGGTGGGAAATAATAGCAGATGAAAATAAGTGGCTTCAGAAACCCAAATGAAAAGGCTTGGAGTGGCTGAAGATGGTGGCTTCAGGCCCAAACTGTGCTTTCCCAGTCTTTTCTTTCTTCTCTAGCCACCGGAATAAGTATCAAGAACACATCAGAGAAATAACACACATAGATTCAAAGACATCAGCTTTAGTGGCTTGGACATGTATCAGGAATACCATCTGTGATATTTTTGGGGGCATATAAATTGAGGAGAAAAATTAGAGAAAATAGAAATAACCACGACAGGAGAATAGGGAGTGCCAGGGTGAGGTGGATAGAGGGAGCCATAGCAGCAAAGGTTGTCAGAACTCAGCTGCCTCTACAGCATCCATCTATGGCGGTTGAGCATGAGAGGCAGTAGACTGATCTGTCACTTCTCAAACTACACACGGTGTTGGCTTTCAACATCTGCTCAAGAAGTGTGAGATTTCCACGAGCCACAGGCTTGAAGCTTGCTGCCCAGTCTCAGGCAGAGATGTAGGTCTCTGGAACTTCTAGATTCCCCTGAAGGACTGGACCCAAGGCTCCCCTAGGGCCCTGCTTCTCTTTTTCTCTCCTTTCTCTCTGGCGTTATTAATTCTCGTTTTTGCCTTGGCCCTTGGCCTACCACCCCTACTGCCTTCAGACCTACTGCGACCCTGCAGGGCAAAGAGGATGCTGACTGAGAATACTAGCCTCATTAGTCTCTCCAGGTAACCTTGACTTTGGGAGGAAGACCAGGTGAGTGTCACAGCTGCTGCCAATATGAAGGGACAGACCAGGCCTCCTGGATGCTGAACCAAGGGCTGGAGCCAAGACTGGAAGCACGTGTACTGGTGCCTGGAGGCAAAAATCCTCCCACCTGTGAACCAGCTTCCCTACCCCCCTCCCCAAACAAGGAAACCACCCAAAAATCATGCTCTGCCACTGGGTGACACCGAGGGAGTGCTTCTCTGATGAGTTCTGGGACACTTTCTGCTGCTGCATTTTAGGAGTACAGCCTTGGAATACGAGTGAACCCAAAGTGTCATGAGCATGCTGACCACTTTGGGTGTGGGCTCCCATTGAATCAGCATGGACATAGGTTTGAACTTTGTGGGAGAACACAACAGGTCTTTGGGCTCATTCCCTGCAGGAGGAAGGATCCCACCGAGAGCCTCACTGGGATTTGGGCTCAGAGTATTAGCTAATGGTAAAAGAAGATGGTTTTCTTTGAACTTCTACTTTCAGACCCACACAGGAAAAAAAATAAGAGAATTAAAAAAAATGACATGCATAGGACAGGGAATGACTCAGTCAGAGCAGGGCTCCGCCCCTCGTACCACCTGTGATATTATCTCAGTGTCTCCCTGGACCCCACATGAGATCCTGCAGATCTTGAGCTTTTTTTTATTTCACAGTTACTCTGACACTCTGATATTTAAGTCTGACAAATGCATTACTAAACAGGAGCATTTCCCATCAATGTGCTTGTAGAACCCAAAAGAAAAATGGCAACTGATAAGTGTATCTGTGTGTCGTGTGACACCAAACAAGATGGGCCTTCTTGACCTCCTCGAAGTAAAGAGGCACAGGGCTGTCATAGCCATGCATCCTTGACAGAAGGCCTTGAGTCTTTTCTGATTCCACATTTCCAGGAACAGAAGGGGCAGATGCTGCCACCACAGGCTCCATGGTCTCTAGGCGTGGGAGCTGCTGCCCGACAGCAGGGGTGGTGGACCAGTATAGCTCAGCCAGATCACCCTGACCCTCTTCTTCCTTACAGGTCTGCACCAGCCTGACTGTCCTAATCCTGGGTAAATGGGGTTTAGTAATCAAGTGTCAAATTCATCCTGCTTTGGGGTGCGATAGGGGGGCGGTGGTTGTAAGAGCAGGTTGGCTTTGTCCCAGCTGCAAGCTGAGAGGGCTTTTGCCTTTAATAAGTTCAAATCCAAGCCAAAGGAGCCTCTGCCATGTTTCAGGAACTGCCCTGGATTCTGGAGAAATCAAGAAGCAAACAAGGCTGCTTTGGGGAGTGCTCACATGTATTTATTTCACAAGGGGGAGATGGTGTGGGGATGGCCACCAACAGGATGCCACCCACGATACACTGCGAACCCCAAGCTAGGCAACTACAGGTTCTGGTTCTGGTTCTGAGCAGGGCTTGGCCTGTGGGGACAGCACTAGGGGGAGATATGAGAAGTGGCAGAAGGGACAGCCTTCCATTTGGGGGACCATTTGGAGCAAGACTGAGCCACATCCTCCTGGCCAGCAAAGCATGGCCACTCCCACACCAAGCTTCTTAGCAGCCTTGCCCTGATCCAGGCGAGCAATGAAGGGGCAAGCCCAAGGCTACACACATCTGCTCTACCACACACTCAGATACACCCAGACACACATGCACACACACGCATGCAGCCACACACACCCTGCCAAGCACACCACACATACTCCTATGCATGCACACAAGTTCATATATTAACTCTGATTTATAAATGCACCCTAACCAGAGGGCAATTGGAAAAAAATTATTACTCTTCAGAGAGGAATCAACTGCCTTCTCTCCTGACAGCCATCAGAGCATGGGCTGAAATGAGATGAGCACAGACCATCCTCAAGGGTCCTGGCTCCCTTTGCTGTGTTGGCTCCAGTCCTTAAGCTCCAGGTGGAGGCCCCTTGCTGCTCCCATATGGCAGCATCTGTGAGTCAGTGTTCCCTGTTACCCCCAGGCAGGCAGAGCTGCACTAGTCTGCCTCTAGCTTGGGGGCCCCTCATAACTCTGACCAGCCTGTGTGTCCAGTCTATTCCTGCCTCAGCTCCCTTCAGACAGAGGCAGAAGAGCTTCCCCTGTGCCCAGGTAACTGTGGAAGTGTCAGATCTTTATAAGCCATCTTAGGGAGGGTCTGAAAAACTGCAGAGCTGTAGCCGCCAAAGCTACCTGATGGACGGGTGTGGGGTGGAGGCTGTCTTGGGTTGTGAACAAACATTTGGATAGAAGCAACCTAGGGGAAACTGAGTCTCTGGGCTTTGATGCCTCCTCTGAGGAGGGGAAGCTAGGATGTGGCTGAACTCCACTCCTACACTTTGTTGAGGGCTGGAGTGGAATTCAGAAGCTGTTGCTGCAAGAGAGAGATGAGAGAGGAGAGAGGCCCCCGCCAGTCCCAGTCCTGACAGTGCATGGAAAGATGACAAGGAGGAGATGTGCATGTTTTTCTCATTGGTACCAGACCCACACACAGGCTGCAGAAGAAATGGCTTCTGGGGTCTCAGAGAAGGGTTAGGGGGTGCTTTTCCAAGGTGCATGAGCCTCATAGCAGCTGAGTGCCTGATGTGGGCACAAAGTCTCCATCTGGGGCCCCTGTACTGCCCTGGAGAACCCTGGAGTCCCATGAGCTCTTGCTTGGCTCTGCTGTCTCTCCACCAGTGTGGCTGATCTGAAGGACAGGAAGACCCTGCCCCAGGGGTCAGGCTCCAGGGTCCCCAGCTTCTCCCACTACTTGATAGAGTTCTTAATCGTCCACCTCTGTCCTGTGCAGCTGCGGAGGATGAGGTCAATGCCAGCCAAGCCATGGTTTTCCACCTCCAGGCAGCGCCCCGTGCCCTTATTCATGATAGCTCCATTCTGGGAGGAGACAGGGGTAAAAGGAGGAGAGAGAAACAGAGGGGGAAGGAGGGAGAAATGGGGAGAAGGGGGGAAAGGGGGAGGGAGAGAGGGAGAGAGAGAGAGAATGAGGCTTAAACACCATAGTGTCCAGCACATGGACTCTCATGGGAACAATCCCATTGAAATTCTTTGCACAGGGGGAAGAGTCATTGGGGCCACCTCTGGAAACCCTAAAGTCAGAGCATAAATAAGCTTCACCAAATTTGAGAGGCTGAACCAGGTGATGAACATTGGTGGGGGATGGTGTCAGAATAGGAAATTTCCAGGGATATTCCTAATCTTACTGGCTGTAGGTACTTAGCAGATTTCAGAAAAATCACTTTCACACTTCCCTCCCAGGATTTATCAGATTCAACCCAGCCTAGTGCTGCTATAGAGATCTGAAAGGCTGTCTCCCATGGAAACACCCCCATTAGTTCACCCCAAATATTCTTTGAGTCCATCCCCTTGGTCCAAGGCTGGGAGACCTTTGGTGCACTTTGGTGCACTTTGGGAAGCCAAATAGCCCTGAGGCCTGCAGTATCCTCACTGGCTCAGGGGTGCTGTTCCTGTCCATGAAGCACTTACTTGGATGAAGTTCCAGCGCTTGTACAGGCTGCTCTTAACCTTGTCACAGTCAAGGAGCTGGGGTAACCGACTCTTAGAGTTGTCCACCAAGCAGCGGGTGTCCGGGAGGAGTGTGGTTGTCCCCAGAGCTCCCAAGTGCAGAAAACCTTCCTTGGTGTATCGGGCGAGCTGGAGAGAGAGCAGAGCAGCAGAGGAGCAGGAGCCAATGTAGGGGTGACACAAGGAAGAGAATCAGAGCTCAGATCTGCAATTCTCACTCATGGCTCTGTCACTGCTGCAGTCCTAGCCACCATCTCAGGCCCTATCACACCTCCCACCCTCACACCCCACTCACAGGTGAGCCCTCTCCAGGAGGCCCTCCCCTCTTGCTTGCTAGGCCTGGATGCAGGTTCCCCAGGGCCACTCTGATTTTTCCCTAAGTACGTCAGTGTTTCAGGAGTCAAGCCTTCTGTCCAATAACACGGGGGTGGGGACGGGGCGGAGGGGTGGGGGAGGAATAAGTGAAAGAGCGGGACAGCTGATTTCTGCTTGGCTCTGCTTTCACCTGGCTGGGCCACCTTGAGTAATCAGTCTCTCTGAACTTCCGTGTTTCCTCCTTATTTGTAAATTGGGATTAATTAAATCTGCCCTGCTGCAAAGGGCCCAAAGAGGCAGTGAATGAAAGAAGAAACAGACATATTAAAAAGCATTAAACCTCACAGGTATAAAAATAAATAAAACTAAAACTGCAATGAGATACCACATATTAAAAAAGAATTTCTTCCCATTGTGCCAAGATTAGTATAAGATAGAGTGGAGGGAGGATAAAGTACTACAACCTTGCACAAAGGGGATTTCAAAGCACATATGTAGTGCTTTAAAAATGTTTCTCTCCTTTGACTCAATAAATCCACTTTTAGAAATCTATCCCAAGGAAATGATCAGAACTGTGAACAAAGTTTACATATGGGCTATTTGTTGCAACATTATTTATAATGATGAAAAAGCAGAAATATCTTAAATGTGCAACCCAGTACTGGTGCTTGCTTTCTGCTCCGTGTGCAGCAAGGAGTGCTAGGAGATTGTGGTAGAATGCGAGAACAGCCACACTCCTTCACTCCTCCTTCTAAATACCCTCTGTAACGTGACTGGGCAGCAATTTCCATCAGGGGTAGTCTATTTCCCCACCCCTTGATATTGGTGACTTGCTTTGGCCCACAAAACGTGGCAAAAGTAAGGATGTGCTCGTTCCTGGGTTAGACCTTTCATACTTCCACCGTCTTGGAACCACCATGGCCACAAGTTCAGGGCGTCCTGCTAGCAGATAGGAGACGTGTGAGACATGTAGCCCAACCACCAGACAAGTGGATGAGGTTATCCAAGATGAGGTAGCCCACGCCAATCTGCTAGATGATAAGAAGTTTATGAATGAATCCAGCCCAAATCAGCTGAGCCTGGTCCAGATCACAGAACCGTCCAGCTAGCCTATATACTCATGAGCAATAATAAATGCACGTTGTTTTATGCCACTGAATTTTGGGGTAGTTGTTATGCAGCAACGGCTAACTGATACAGAAACGGTGTTGCCTGCCAACATTTTCCCAACAGGGCCCACACTAATTCAGTGGCCTCCCCTCTTTTGCCTGTGCATGTTGTTTCAAACTCTGTATTCTAACTTTTAAACAAATGCATTCTCCTGTCATTCACACTCCTTTAGGGTCAGGGACTGTGTCTAATTTATTTCATTCCTTGCTAGGAGAGAAGTCACAAGCCAAGTGCTTAAAACATGTTTGTGGATGAGCAAATTGTAAATGTGGTAAACATCACCCTTTTAAAAAACTGCAACATTATTTATAATGATGAAAAAGGAGGAACAACTTAAATGTGCGAGACAGTACTGGTGCTTGCTTTCTGCTCCGTGTATTTCTTTAAACTTTATAAGCCTCTTTTGAGGAATCCCTCTGTGTACCCACCCTGAGGACAGGCTTCTGGGAATATAAGGAGGGGGATGTGTTCCCACTGAGATGACTCCAGTGTGAGTGATAAGGGCAATGAGAGAGGTAAGCATGATCTTCCTGTTTGTTCTTACACTTCTAAGAGATGGCTGGGGTGGGAGTGACGATCAATATATAGGTAGTTCCTAATAAAATTTTTTAAAATTACCAGCTTGCATGTATCAAGGGCATATATGCTGCATCTGTGTCTTAGCATTGTACAGAGGATAAACTGAGATTTTCATAACAACCCTGTGAGATAGGTGCTATTACTCTACCCATTACAAAGATAAGGAAACTGAAGCATCTGGTCACCTGACTGGGTCCTGGCCTCTCTTCTCGGTCCCTCAAGACCCAGAGGTTGGTGGCCCTGGCCCAGCAGGAGCACCACAGATGGGCCTCTTTCTAAGTACCTGGGCAACTCTGGTTAGAAATGGAGCAGGAAGTCAGTTCTGCTTACGGACATGAGTGCCTCTTCTCCAGGGGTTAAGATTCTCTGCAGGGGCTCTTGTCTACTGGTAGAAGCTACTCAGAAACTCTCTTTTCTGATCCCCAAAGAGGGACCTGCCTGGTCTCCCCCTGAATCAAGTGACAGAGAGCTTATTAAGTGCCCTTGAGAGATATGTGGTTAACATGTGTTTTAAACCCAAATTAGTTCCAAATCAGAGTAATTGTTAGAGGCAAAATGATAAGAAAATCAGAAACCCTCCCCATGCCTCCCTAAACAATGTCTCTGAACATATTTAAATTCACCAAATGCAAAGTGATGAATGACAGCAAGCTGCCTTTATGTTCGGGGAAAGATATACACAGCTGCTTATTGAAATTATGAATCAATCTATTATCCAGCAGGCAAACGAGAAGCACTAAGAACATTAATTAACTGAATTATCTGTGACCCAGATGTTTAAAGACGGAAGCTAAATGCCACTGGGAGTTAGTCTCTCCTTTCTGAAGTCTGTCAGGACGTGAAAACAATGAGACCCAGACTGCTAGGATCTGCAAAGGCCACACACCAGCCCCAAGCCATGCAGGCACCAGGTGGGCAGGGTAAGTGAGGGGAGTCTGCAAGATTCCTGCTCTGGGGGAAGGCTGTTTTTTTGCATCAAAATACAAGACCACCTGTATAGGCTCTGCTGGCCTGGTCAAGGGGCCAGGTTTAGGGAAACAGTGCTGTGGTCTGAAAGGACCATGGGGTCTAAGTTAGGCCAACAGGGCTTCTCCTCAACAAGGCAGCCGGGTGCAACGTGCTGGGACCTAATGTCAACCACATCCCCCTTTTTGCTCCAGTCCTGGATTAGGAGTCTCCTAGTCCTCTGCCTACCACGCCCCCACCATGTTCCCTCCTTAAGGACCTTTGCTCCCTGCTCTCTGCATGTCCAACAGATTTGCCTGCCTTCAGGGTTTCACTCCAGCTCTTTCCCTGACTGGAAATGCTATTTATGAGCTTTCCTCTAGACCTTTCTGGCTTCAGTGTCCCTAGACCTCAGTGTAATTCCCTCCATTCCACCATGTCTTCTCTAACTCATCCCCTGTCATCTCCTGTCAAGTCTTTGGCATAACTCAGATCCATACGCTGTAGTGCCTCTTTTCAAGGCATGAGTGTCTCACTTCCTGTTGTCCACTTTGTCCCCATTCACTAGCTGATGAATGTTTGGTTTGTTTCCACTTCAGGCTATTATGAGAATATGCTGCTATGAGCATTCATATATAAGTTTTTGTGTGAATATACATCTTAAATTCTCTTAGATATATATCTAGGAGCTGGATTGCTAATTATTGGGTCACATGCTAAGTCTATATCTAACTTTTTGAGAAACTGTCAGATTTTTCAAAGCAGCTGCACTATTTTTTTATTCCCACTGGCAATGACCCAGGGTTTCAATTTATCTACATCCATCCAACTCTTGTTGTTGTGGTTTTAAAAAAAATTCTAGCCATCCTAGTGGGTATGAAGTGCTAACTCCCTGTAGTTTTGCTTTGCATTTCCTTAATTACTAATGATAGTGAGCATTATTAGCTATTTGTATATCTTCTTTGGAGAAATGTCTGTTCAGATTTTTTTGCCTATCTTTTAAATTGTGTTGTGTTTTTATTGTTGAGTTGCAAGACTTCTTTATATTTCTTAATGCTAGACCTATTTCAGATATATGATTTGTTAATATCTTCTCTGATTCTGTGGGCTGTTTTTGACTTTCTTATAGTGTCCTTTGAAGTTTAAATTTTTAAATTTTGATAAGTACAGTTTATCTATTTTTTCTTTGGTTGCTTGTGCTTTTGATGTCATATCTAAGAAACCATTGCCAAATCCAAGATCATGAAGGTTTATCCCTGTGTTTTCTAAAAATTTTATAGTTTTAGCTCTTATATTTAAGTCATTGATCCATTTAGAGTTAATTTTTATATATAATGTAAGGTATGGGTCCAAATTTATTCTTTTTCATGTGGATATCTGGTTGTCTCAGTATCATTTGTTAAAAACACTATTCTTTCCCTATTGAATTGTCTCATTGTCTTTGTTCAAAATCAACTGACTATAAATGTGAGGGTTATCTTCTGGTCTCTCAATACTATTCCATTGATCTATGTGTCTATCCTTATGTTGGTACCACATTGTCTTAATTATTACAGCTTTTTGGTAAGTTTTAATTCTTCTTTTTCAATATTGTCCTGGCTACTCAGGATCTCTTGCATTTTCACATGGATTTTAGGATCAGCTTTTCCATTTCTGCAAAAAAGGAAGTTGGAATTTTGATGGTGATTGCATTGAATCTGTAGATCAGCTTGGGGAGTGCTGGCTTCTTAACAGTGGTGAATCTTCCAATCCATGAACACAGGATATCTTTTTTTTTAGGTCTTTCTTTTCTTTCAATAATGTTTTGTAGTTTTCAGCGTATGCGTCTTACATTTCTTTAGTTACATTCCTAAGTATTTTATCCTTTTTGATGCTATTGTTAATGATGTTGTTTTCTTCAGTTCCTTTTCAGGATGTTCATCACTAGTGCAAGCAGTGTCCTTTTTTGTGAACCACAGGCTGCCATCCTGGTACCTCGTGGTCACTCATAGCTGCAGGCTCTGCAAATTCCCTTGGTTCCTGCTTCCACAGAGCCAGGCCCAGATGTTTACTGCCACACCCACTACAGAGCCACCCATATTTCACTGCACCTGGCCTCACCCCAGTTCACTCTTTTCATTCATGGTATGTGACTCTCTGCCAGCCAATGCCCTTCACATTCTGCCAGGGTCCAGATTTCAAAAATGTCTCCTTCCTCTCAATCCCTAGCCTGGTGTCCTGGGCCTTCACTGCCCTCAGAGAATCTGGCTTCCCACTTTGTCAAGAAGTTATCTCTCCTACTCCTCAAAATCTGACTTCCTTCACATTTCCTCAATTCTTTTCAGTGTCTGCCCCCTCCTCACTCTGCAGGTATCTTAAGCCATTATTTCTCCCTTCTCTTTTACTTTTTCCAAGCTACAAACATAACCAGATATTTAAGCCCAGAAAATCTTTTCTAGCCACAGCTCTTATTACCTCCTAATTTTGTCTTTGAATTTCCTCTCTTGAATTCTTTAGTGCCTTGCAATTTTCTACCATTACTATTTGTTCAAATTGCTCTCTTGAAGGTCAACAAAATCCATTAATTATCAACTTCAATAGCTTTTTCTTAGTCTTTATATTGGGCACCGACTGTGGTCCAGATGCTGTGCTGGGTGCAGGTGATACCACTCACCTCTCCTCTCTAAACCCACTGTTTTGGAAAACTTGCCATTCTCAGAGTTTTCAGCGGCATCTATATGCTAACTTTTCTAATTGTGCCAAATTTCCATCTCCAAACCAAACTTTCTAGATTTGTATCTCTAACACCTCATTTAACATCCACTTGGATGTCTAATAAGCATTTCGAATTTATGTGACCCAAACCAAAATCCTCCTTTCCTTTGCACCCTCCCCTCTCCTAACACTCATCCGACATTTGTTCCATCTCAGTAATGACAACACCATCCTTCCAGCTGCTTTGGCCAAACACTGTGGCTTAACCCCTTGTTTGTCTCTTCCTCTGACCTACCATTCAGTCCATTAGCAAAGCATGTCCTGATTTCACCTGCATTGTCACAAGTCACCTTCATCTCTCAACTAGATTAGTGCAATGGCCTCCTAATTTGTCTCACAGCTCTCACTCTTGCCTACATTGGTCTTTTTTCAATATAGCATTCAGAGTGATTGCTTTTAAAATATATTATTAAAATTATATTACTTTAAATTGAAACCAAGCCATGCCAAAACCCTACTATGAACTACAAGACCAACGCAATTTAATAATAGCTTCCTGAGCTCAAATCCACCACTCTGCCCCTTTTTCATTTTTTACTCCAGCCACACTGGTCTCCTTGTTGGTCTGTTATCAGGCCACATTTGTTCTTGCTCAGAGCCCTGTTTCTCCTCTCTTGAACACTCTCCCCCAGATAAATGAATAGCCTACTTTCTCGCCTCTTTGAAGTTTCTGCCTAAATGTAATCTTCTTGGTGATTCTTTCTCTTGACTTATTTAAAATTTCACCTCTACCACTTGCTTCTTATCTTTCCCCCTGCTTTATTCCTCTCCAAGCACACAGTAACTTCTAATAGACTATATATTTTTCTGATTTATAGAGTTTGTTTTCCGGCTCCCTCCACTAGAATGTGAGAGGCATGAAGGCAGAAGTTTTGTCTTTTTTGCTCAGAGCCCTATTCCTAGCTCACAAAAGAGTGCCTGGCAATAGTGGGTGCTTGATAAATTCTTGTGTACATCATTAGTGAATACACAGTCCATGCCTTCAAGGAGCACACACCTTACTCAGGTAGGCAGGCAAATAAAGAGGCAAGGATGACAATGTGAAATAGTGCCATAAAATATGCTAAATGTTTCTAGAGCCAGAGCGAGAGGGGCCCTCATTCAGAAAAGGGAAGACAGAGAAGGCTTTCCAGAGGAGGCAGCATTTAAGCCAAACGAAAGAGGAGTAGAGTGCAGACCAGACTAGACAACAGTGGCAGCACGTCCAAAGGCCTGGAGACCAGAGAAGATGTCAGTGTAAAAGCTGCGATGGGGCAGAAGGGTGGGTGCAGTGCAGACGAGACTGTGCCACACCGACACATCATGTTCAGGAGTCTGGGCTTTTTTGTGAGGAGCCATCTGAATTGTAGGACAACCGCACTGGCTGCTGAGTGGGGAATGAACAGTGGTGGGGCATGATGGAAGTCCAGGGGCTGACAAAGGACTGAACTTGAGCAGCAACACTGAAGGAAGAGAGAACGTGACAAATTTGAAAGGTGCATCCAAGTTAAGAATGACCCTATTTTCCTGGTGAGTTGAGTCTTTCATCATCATAAAATGACACAATTCATCTTTAACAATGAACTTTGTGTGGAAGGTTACTTTGTTTTGTTTTAGTGTAGTTACTTCAGTTTCCTGCTTTTTAGCATTTGCCAGTCGTTCTCTTTTTCATCCTTTTACTTTCAACATTTCCCTCTTCTTGTGTTTTAAATGTGTCTCTTGAAAACTGGATTTTTAAAAATTCAAGGTGATAGTCTCTGTCTCTTAACCAGAAAGATTAGTTCAGTTGTTTTTATTATAATTAATGTTATATTTGGACTTATTTCTACTATTTCCCTTTGTGCTTCTGTGTGTCCAGTCAACCCTTTTCCCTTTTCCTCCTTTATTTGCCTTTGTTTGGATTGGCTTCCTGTGATATACTCGTAGCCCTGATCTCTCCCCAGGCTCTAGGTTTGCACATTTGAATCACTTTTTCTCTCTCCCTCCCTCTTATCCACAAAGTTACTCGTCTCCTCTTGCCTCCACATATTTCTCTCACATATTGCCTCCTAATATCCCAGGTGAGACTCTTCTGTAACCTGAACTGCTGCCACAGCTCAATAATTAGTCCTCCTACCTCTGGGCCTTCCCAGTTCCCATCTGTCCTATCCAATCCTGTAGGTTTGAATCATATCCTTCCCTGACCCAGCCTTCAGTTGCTCCCACCGCCCACTGATTTAAGAGTAAATTTTTATGATGTCATTCACTATGGGGCTCCAACTTATCTTTTCAGGCTTAGCTCTTAGTTTTTTGGCTTAGTCTTACAGATAACTCGAGATTTCCTCAAAGCAGTCTTCCCTATATGGTAGATATCTCCACTCTACACCTACCTTCTCCACTGGTCCCCAAAGCCTTCACCCAGATGGAACCTCTTTGATTTACATAATTGTGTATTTATAAATGTGTGTCTTTGTCTGCTACAAGCTTTTGTTATTGTTTAAGAACGGTGGTATCCTAGCCATTTTTTTTTTCACATAGCATAAGGACCAAGAAAAGTATCTTACAAAAAGCAAATGCTCTATAAATGTCTTTTGAATTGAATGAGATTATTCTAGTTTTGACTGTTGAGCCCAAGAGGAGAAACAAACGTCATTATCCACAACACTAATGCATTAGGAAAAAACCTCTAAGCTCAAATACAGTTAATTCTCATTTAGGAGAAAAAAAGAATTTTCTGTTTGAGATGATCTAAGAGGCACACACAACTATTAACTCATATTTAACAGCCTTGAGGGAAAGCTAAAACATTCAGGATATATCCAGATAAACAAAACCCAGCCAAATATTTGTGGAATGACTCCGGAACACGGCAAAATCCATCAAATTATCAATAAAAAGATGGCTTGCAATTGCTTTCATATTAAGAGTCTTTCTCATCACTTTTGAATCAGGCCTAGTCAGTGTAGGAAACCAAGGTTAAATGAAGAGTGCAGTTTACCCACCTTCTACACAGGACACAGAGAGATGGGATCCATTGATTCAAACCTGCTTTGGGGTGAATTTGTTCATTGCTTGGCTGAAGCCACAAGAGTCATTTCTGGTGACTATATGTGTGCAGTACATTCTTAAAAACAAATAACCTTTCTCTGTTACTGTCCAGGGCATGCCAGATCTCAAACTGAATATAGGGGAAAAAAAAGTCTCCAAACTATATCTCAAAGTGGATGATAAGTGGACTCCTTGGAGTTAGAGCTGAAAAAAGGGGGCAGGAGGAAACTTTGGGAGGGAGGGATGGAAATGCTCTGCATCTTGATTGGGAAGGCAGTATCACAGATGTCTGCACATGTCAAAACTCATCAAATGTATACTTTAAACAGATGCAGTTCATTGTATTTACCTTATTTATCTTATTCTTACTTTAGCCCTATGGGACTCTGTTTCCTCATCTTCAAAGTGGGGATAATTTTAATATTTGCCTCATAGAGTAGTTATGCATTTAAATAAATGAGTGAGAAGAGGATATGGCATATAGTAAGTCCTGTATATTTGTTAATTAAATAAAGTTAATTTAAAAAATATATATCTGGGAGCTTAGAAGGCATGCTAGAGAACCAAATATGGTTTTGTTTGTTTAGTTTAGTTTTGTTTTGTTTTTGCAGAGAGCCAGTTCCTGAGGTGGGAGGTCCCAAGGGCCTCCCTCTTCAGTCTTCTCCCTTCTGTCATTAATGACTCATCATGCTAGATTAAAGCATGATGTTTCCAGAACACACATTTTCTACTTAGAATGAATGAGGACACATATTTGTGCCATAAAACCTCTCATCAATTTCCTCACAGAGATAGGTGCAGGCGTAGGTGGGTAGATCAGGGTCAGTCCATTGGAGGTGGTAGTAGCAGAGTCCAGCCACATAGCTTTAGGGAGATGGCTAGAGGGGAGGGGTCCTAAGTGTGAGAGCATCAGCATGAAGGCCAGAAGTGCAAGTGGGAGAGGGAATGGTGAGCAGCTGAGATGATTTCAACTTCCTAGGGATCGGGAAGAAATTCCTAAGCATGCCTTCTAAGCTCCCCCTGACTGTTAGAGGAGCAAATTGGTTAGAGGAGCAAAGACTCTATTTCTCAGTAAGACAGACTCTATTTTTCAGCAAACAGGTGCATTTCTTCCTTGTCTCTCTGTGAGAAATCGGAAGGTAAGATTATATCCCTGTACAGCACAGAAGTGCTGGCAAACACTTTGCTCCCTTTTTAGCACAATCTTAGTTAAATCTGTCTCACTTTCTCACTTTGCCAATTTAACATAGCATCCCTGGTGTTGTGCTGTGTCATCAAAGAGGCAGAATATATTTTATGGTTAAGGACTTGGACTCTAAAGCCTGCTTAAGAAGTCCAAGCTCTGTCACTAATGGTTTTACGACCCTGAGCCAGTTACTTTAACCCTATGGAGCTCTGCTTCCTCATCTTCAAAATGGGGATAATTTTAGGATTTGCCTTATAGGCTAGTTAAATAAATGAGTGAGTGAGACGAGGACATGGTATATATTAAATCCTATTATTCATATTTCCCTGCCTCATGAAATAGTAGAGGACAGGGCCTTGCTTCTACTTCCAAAGACTTTTCTTCTTTCTTGTAGCCTCCCATGTGGTCAGCATTTTCAGGTCCTAGCTCCTTCCCAGCATTCAGCCACTCTAGGATTCCTGTTCTCTCCCAGAGCCATTTGTCCCCCAGAACACGTTTTGCTATCCCAAGCACTTCACCAGTACTACTGAGCAGCTGAGTAACTGCAGGCAGCTAACCAGTATCCAGGGCTCTCTTGGGCTGGGTCCATGGTTTCTTGTGTTGGACCCCTGACCCAGGGAAGGCTGGGGTCTGCCTATTGCTGTGCTCCTGCCCTTCTACTTTCCTCCCTCACTTCACTTCCCTAGTTTGATCCAGATCCCAAATGCCCTTTCTAGGAATGGGCCAAATTACTGGAAGGCTGAGGGCTTGCATTAGACTGTTGGTACTTAGCTCTGTATCCCCAATGCCACTGATGCCCCGAGGTCCTTAGCTCTCATGGCCTCTCATCTCTGATTTGCACCTCTCCTTTATACCTCTGCAGTGGGGGGAGAAGACCTCAGCCTGTTTTCTGCTCTTGGCATGTTCCCCAATGAGTCTCAGGCAAACCATCTACTTGATCAGCCTCAACCACCCAGAGCCTTAACAGAGGAGTTAGAAGTAGCCCTGGGTATGAAATTCATGGGAAAATGCTCTGAAATGGAACCAGCCCCGGAGATTCAGGTCTAGGTTTCCAACATCACCAAATAGCCATTTTATTCCAGGCCATGTCTGGGTCTGTTTATTTGCATAATGTTATCTAACTAATGACAATGACACTAAAAATGTAGAGACACTTCCCCTTTTATAATTTCCTCTGAAGAGACTATGTTTTTTTTTTTTCTATTCTAGAAGCCAAAACTCCCATTGGCACAGTGGCATCTCCCTCCTTATTTTGTGGACCTCTTCAACTAGACTAGTTCCTTTCATACTGCCATCTCCTCCCACCCATCTGAGCCCAGGAACTTATCCTGGAGCCTGTGGCAGGCCATGGCCACCCAGAGCTGACCACACAGCCATAACACTGGCCTGGCAAAAAATCCAAGCTCTTCCTCACCAGCAGCTAATACACCATTTATGACTCTTCATTCAACATTAAACATTTGTAGATGGCCTGCCATGTGCCCCAACCTCCTTGATTGGAGAGAATACTTCCTTGGAACCTGAGACCTTCATCACTGTAAGCCATGCTGGGTGAGCTAGAAATTGTGGTTCTCAGAGGGCCAAATCTGGGCTGGAAGTTCAGTCAATTTCTATGTTTCTGTTGAGATAAATTCACAACTTTCTCTCAGAGAGTTGCAGAAAGGCTTTTCACTTCTTAGGATTCACCTTCAAGATTTGCCTGATTGACGCATCAGTCTCCAAGAGGGGCCACAGACAGGCCTTGCAGGAATTTTACAGACACGAACCTAGTCTTTTAGGAGCAGAATCAGGCAGTCCAGACGATTGATATGAGTCTTTTGAAAACCCATCATCTATGAAATTCAACTCCTGAACATATAGGAGGAAGCCATGAGGAGGCCACGCAACCATTGTCAGTGTGTACATGGCAGTAGTCCCTATGTGGGTGAAGTACCAGCAAGTTGTCCGATCCATGGCACTTTGCCTAACCCCTAGCTCCTGAGTCAGGCAGGTGATGAGGACAGTCTAGGTGTTCTACTACCCATGTCTGGTCTTCCTCTGGCCTCCTTTAGTGGAAACCCAGACTGCGGAGACCCTGACATCCTGTAGCAGTGGTCTGAACTCTACTAGCCCTAAATTCTTCCAGATCCAACCTTAATTCTTATTGACCATGTCCTCAGACCCCCTCCGTTCTAAACAAGCACCATATTTCAAAATAATCATTCAACAGACATTGCTGCTCCAAATAAAAATAAAAACTCTGAACTAAATGTCTAACTAACATTTTGCAGTAACTCTACTGTGCCTTGTAGTGCTATGGACCTAAATACCTTTTCACAAGCAGCCTTCCCCTTCCCCTTCCCCTTCTTGTTCTTTAGAAGTGGTGGTGTTTTTTCTTTATTAATTTGGTATAAAAATAACCTAAGAAACTACGATATTTCTTAAAAAAAAAAAAGACTGAAAATAAGCCTCAGAAATGGCAATAGTTGTGTCAGGGAAGTAGGAATATAGATGATTTAAATTTGTATTTTTCAAACCCACTGTAAAGCTGTTGTGTCTTCAGAAAAAAAAAAAAAAAAGATTAGCAGTGACTTTTCTTTGAATGTGACAGCTCTGAGGAAGGTAGAAATGTTCAGTTGATAATGTGGCTACCACCACGTTGTTCAGTCTAAATTCCTTATTCCAAAGCCTAACATTAACACAAAAGCTGCCTGGGTCACTTTTTGTGTCTGGAGAAAAATCAACTAAACTTCTAAGAAGATAGAAAACTTTTAACTAAGAATCTCACCTGGAAAACTCTACTGGAATAATTTATGATTGTAATTCTGAGTTTCTGGAAAGAATAGATCATTCCAGCAAGAAGAAAGTAGTACAATAATTCCTCAACCTGGAGTCCTCTTTGAGCAAGATCAATGACGTATGCATTTACTTCTGTATGTAGACTAGGAAATCAAGCATTGCAGCTCCATCTATGTGGATTTTGAGAGCTGCTTGTTAGAGATAATTAGAAAGAGAGAACCGGACATTGGAAATTGAAAAGGGAAGCAAAGCAGATAGATGAGAAAGAGGCTAAAGGCCCCGAAAGCCTGTAGAAGGTCTCAGGATGCAGAAAGACAGCAATCCCACCTCCCATGGAGGTCTGGGAGGAGGGCAGGCGCCAGAGACATGCTCCCACACCATACAGAGGCTGGCCCAGGAATCAGTGACCAACAAGCTCGAAATAATACAATCAGAAACGTTTTGAATATTTTTAGAGAAGATGAGTCAGAGGAACTAAAAAAGCCTCTTAATATTCCTGCTATTTGCAACATGGCAAAATGAATTTATGACCAGCTCACTGGAATGCAGGGTGAAAATTTTAAAATATTGCATACAACACGGGAAATGGGAAATGGAAATGAGCAGTACAGAACCTCCGCGGTGTCTCACTTCAGATGCATAAAACAGCACCGGTGTTTTCTCTCCTGCTTTTCCTTGTCTCTCTGTGTATATGGTGGGTTTTCCTGACATGAGAAGTCTCTGTCCTCAATCTTCCAACGCTGTTTGCCCAAAAGACTAAAGTTTCCTGCTTGACCTCATGGAATTGGAAGGTATTAGTGGGTTTGCTTCCTACCAAATGTGGGAAGTTCTTTCCCAGAATGACAGGCCTGTTTTGGGAGGCACAACCATCTTTCTTTGGGTGTTAACTCTGATATGCTTTTGATGGCTCCATCCCCTGAGGCCCAACATTTACATGACTTTGGAAGCCAAGAGGCTGCTGGATGTCATTAACTTTTGCGTTCTCTAAGCACCTTTCACATGCTAATAGCTTGGAGCCCTGTCACTCCAGTGGGGCACTAGTGCTTTATTGGCACAATGCATCATTATGACAAGGTGTTGGGTGATGTATGTATCACTTAAAAGACGAAGCCATCAGAGAGTAAATTCAAGATCAGATTAAGTTTAATTATGGGATAAAAGAATTCTTATCTGTCATTCTTGTGATGAATTAATTGAGGGAAGGAAATTGAGCATCTCAGAAAACAGGAGAGAGGAAGAATAAAATATATTGACAGAAGGACAAATGGAAGGGAGACCTGCAGTACTCTCCCTGCAGCCCACCGAGTCAGAAAAGTTCTCAGCATAGAGCCTGATGCCCCTCTACTCCTCTCCGCAGAGCACACATCTTAAGGATATGTATTTGTTTCAGAGTGGCCTTGAAAGTCCCCAGGGCTACTTTGTTTGAAACCTTTCCTGGTCATGCCCTGTCCATGACATAGGGTACCAGGGGGCTGTGATCCTCAACTCTGTGAGGAGCCCACACCAGAATCCACAGGGATGTTTTATGTTTGCACTTATGGGGCCATGTAGGGACTTCCCATGCACACTCCCAGTTAAGTTGGTCCTCAAATTTGATGTGTATAATTTGATGTGGGACAGAGGGAGGGATTAACAGCAAAGGAACTCAGGGGAATGTTGAGGTGGCAGAATTGCTCTATCAGTGGTGGGGTTACTTCACCACATGTGTCTGTCAAAACTTGCAAAGCTATACATTATAAAGAGTGAATTTTACCTTAAAAACCTGAACTTATATAAAAACTGAAATAGTACTATAAATTAAAAAAAAAAATTAGGCTAGGACACTAGGCATAACCTGGGCCTGTCCTGGGCAAACAAGGACATACCATCATTAATATATACCTAACATGTAGCTTTGCCCATAAGAGATGCTCAATGATTGTGTTGATTGAAAAGAAAAGCACTTAGAGATGACCATTAACATGTAGATTGCAGATTCCTGGGCCCCACTGTCAGTAGGTCTGGGTGGGACTCCGGGATCAGCATTTTCAATGGGTCCCGTTAACCACACTTAAGGTCCTAGGTAGGGAGCCTGGGAGCTCTCAGTACTCTGTCCTTGCTGACCACCCTGGACCACTTGCCATGGCCAACTGCTTTATTCGCCCCCAAACATGGTGTAAGCCACCCTACCACCTCTGTATCTTTACTCTGACATTTTACTTGCTTAACATTGGCCCTACACTTGCTCAAGTCTTTCTGCAAATGGCGTGCTGTGGGCTCAAGAACATTTGGGGGCTCGAAAATATGAGACATGCTCCCCAGATGTCCAAGGTCAAGAATCACAGGACTTTAGTTTGAAAAGTGGGACGGCACTACCTGAATTTCAATTTTCTCATCAGTAAAGGGGGTAGTCACTGTCTGCTTGATTGAATTATATGTGTTACTAGAATCAGAAATGGGTCTGTCATCATCAGCCCAGCGACGCCCCAGCAAATAGGGAGCCATTGGGCAATAGCTCAGGTGAGCAGATTGAAAGCAGCCCAAGAGCCACTGGAAGGGTTAAGGGGTAAGGAAGCTGTTCCTTGCCCCAGAGCCTCCAGGGGCAGCACTGCCCACCCCTTTGTCTCTTCTTGACCTTTGCCTTTAAGGGAAATCAGAAGCAGAGGCTGAGGAGGATTGATGGGGTGGGCTGGAAGAGAAGGCAGGAGAGGGCTGTCAGAGGAAGCCATTCCCAATCCCTCTGTGGGGCGACCTTGGCTGCTCCAGTTTGGGAACTCACCAGACCTAGGCCCAAGATGACAATGGCCTGAAGAGGGGTAGAAAGCTGTGGCTCCTTAGACAAAACCTTGCTCTAAATGAGGTCAAACTGACACTGAAGGTTGCTGCTGAGTCCTTGACATACTATTTTTAAGTAAAATTCATGTTGAAAAAGGAAACAGATGTTTGTCTAATCCAAATTAGAGACCAGAAAAAATCAAGGCTGGTCATGAGCTCACAGACAGACACTTAAAAGGGAGCAAACTCTCAGTGGCTGGAAACCATTTTCATCTTGTTGACAAACACACATTGTAAGACAGAAAATCACCCTCCTCAGTGCCTATTTTATCTCTGTTTAATTGCTGTTTGATAATAAATTACAACCAAGTCCATTAATTAAGCTAACAATGTTCGTGGAACACCAATTCCTTCTTCTGGGAGTTGCCTTGTTATAGGAGCCTCGATCCAGTCCCTGGCAGCCCACAGCACTTTATGAAGCAATTTAAAAAGATGTCAAGGAAGGTGAGTGGTGGGGAATGATGCCTAGCATAGAGGGAGTGGTTTAGGAGGAAGGGAAGAAATCTTGATGAGTGAGGGGAGGGGCCACCTGGAGGCTGGAAAGCAGTACCAAGGGGCACTCTAATTCTGAACATGTGGTAAAACAAAAATCAACGTTAGATTTATGTTTAAAAATTCAGCCGATGGAAGACAACCATGGCTGACTTATAGGTATGTGTCCTAGAACTGGAGGGAGCAATGAACTGCCTAATTTGGTCTGCCACTCCATAATCAGCTATGCGGCAGGGGCATGCATTTGGGAAAGTTCTCATGCAGGTGGAAGTGCTGAAATATAAATTCTAGTTGTTTCCAGCAAAGGCCTGGGTCCTGGGCTGTGAATACTGCTAAGCTCCTAGCAGGACAGGGAAACTTGGTGCCTGGGTCCTGTCTGGGCAGAGAGTAAACAAGTGGCCATCGTCAGGGTGAAAACTCTCAATAAATTTTGACCTTCTTGTCTGGGAGATAGGTCACCTGGGCATTCCTGCTATATCAATTTAGGACCCTGAGGGAAGGACACAATAAGAGTAAAGACTCTGGACAGAAGGGTGAGGAAGGTCAAGGTCACAGGGGTCTGTCCTAGACTATGTTTGGAGCTTTGCACATCATAGGGCATTAGAGGGTGCCCTGAGTAGCCAGAGCAGATGGGGAGGACAGGGGACTTTGGAGGAGGTGGCCACAGGTCCACATTAAAGAGAGAGAGCCACCTCAATGCACTGATCCTCAGTTCTGCCAAGAGCTTCCCAGTGGCTTAGAAAACTTTCCATGAAACAGTCAAGTAAAAAGCCACTGCCTAGAGCCATCTGAGGAAGCCTTCAGAGTTCCGGGAGACATCATTAAACTATCCTTACTCCCTTTCTCATTCACAGAAGTTGGATCCGCAGGCCAGTTTTGGATTATACAAATATCTAAATGTGATAGTGTCTATTATGTCATAGTTAGTAAGTACTCAGTTCAAATGTCCCTTATTTAGAAGATTGGACAAAGAAGCCTGGGAATTAAGTATTCTTTTAAAGCTACTTCTGATGCTTCCTCATCAACGATCATGTACAGACAGCAATATGGCTTAGAAGTGGACACCCCCACGGCTCAGTGTCCAGGCTCCCACTCTCCTCCTGGCCCAATACTAACACGTCCCCATCTCCCTCTCCCAATGTCTTGCCCCAGAGTAGGTGTGGTCAATTATTGGCTTGTCATTTGGCCTATCCCAAGGTGCAGCCTCTTAAACAGTTAACTATTCCATGCAGACCTCAGCTCCCTACACCCATATCTCCAGTCACTTCAAGGTACTTCACTCCTCAGACTCCAGGAGGGAAAAACTGCAGTAAGAAGAGGTCAAAGGCCAGGATCCATCCCTCTATGAACTTATCCAGGGTTCCCCAGGCAAACCCTTCAGTGGTCCTCACTGTTCTCAGGGTCAAGTCCCAGCATCATTGGCATCATCTAGGGACTTGTTAGAAATGCAGAATCTCAGGCCCTACACCTGCCTCCTAGCTCAGAAACTCTAGGATGGGGCCCAGCAGTTGGTACTTTCACAAGTCTTCCAGGTGATTCTGCTGCACACTGAAATGTGAGCACCAGTGCCTTGGAGCATACCTTATTAGGCCATTGGGATCTGCCTCTTCATCTGCCTTCCATCTTACCTCTCAGTACTTACTTTTCTCCTGCATTCTAAGCTCCTGCCAAACAGAAACTCCTCCGTTTCCTAGCACCCCACACCCTGGGCTACCTTGCTCTTTCCACACTCACTGTGCTGTAGGTTTCCTGCCTCTTTACTTGTCTCTGCTCCTCAAGTGTAAACCACTTGAGAGCAGGAATTATATCTTATCAGCTGCCTTATGTAATTATGACTAGCATCTGTAGTAGGTGATCAAAACATCTTTGTTGAGAGAATGAGTAAATGAATGGATTAAGAAAATCCCTAGATGCCTTAATACATATTGTCTTTGATGCTAATGCACCATTGCCCAATGGGAAAGAGCCAGTCTAAGCTTCCCAGTCATTCTCCTGCTCCCCATGGGCACTTTTAGTCAATTGTGAATGGGGCTAGGGTTCAGTGAATAATCTTGAATTAAAAATCCTTTGGTTGTGCTAGAGGGCCTGAGTTCTAGTCTGCTTTGCTAACAGGCACTTGTCCCTCTGAGCCTCAGTTTCTTCATGCTTCCTGCTACCTCTTGGAGTGGCTACAAGCATCAAAGGATTCAGGCTTTGACCTGTCTGACATTTCTCATCTGCCTTTGGAGGACCCATAACATTGAAGGGAGGCTGAGATTCTAGGCTTCAGGAACTTCTCACTGTAATAGTAGAGGGAACACAACTCTTCTCTTTCCAGGTAATGGCTTAATGGGAAAGCAAAGTGCTATAAGCAGAGAAAACCCATGAGCCTTTATGAATGCATGTGTGAGTATGTGTGTATGAATGTGAGTTTGCATGTGAACATGTGCGTTTACAGGAGCTGAGATAGACAGAGACAATGGGAGTGTACAGGGAATTTTGTCCAGTGTCTTCCTTTCACAGGAGAGAGAATCTGTGAGTCTGGCTTTGAACCAACTGTCTGGTGCTCTTCTAGGATTGAATAATGAATGTTTTCCCAATTTGTAGCTTGCCTTTTATTACTACTGGTTGACATAAAAATGTTTTAAATTTTTATAAATGTCAAGTGGAATGACATTTTTGGATATGTTTATTCCAAATCTAAGAGAATTTTTGCTAAACTCGTGCACATGCACATATATGCACACACACACACACACACAGAGTTGGCTAGCACAAAGTTGTCAAATGAAATTCATTTCTCAGTCTATTTTCACTTCATTGGTTGATCATTTTGTCCTTTTTGAGTTATTTAATGTATTCTTCTGAAGGACCAGAGAACACTTGTGTTCTCTGACATATACTACAAGCACCTTCCTTCTTCCCAGTTGGTGCTTGGCTCTCATACCGGTGCTTTCAGAACATGTCATACTTACTGATGATGGCTTTTCAGGGTGGACATGTCAATCAGACTTGCATGAGGGAATCTGTCTCTCTTTGAAGTTGTAAGCAGGTGTATTTGGTTATAAATACAACATACGCACATGTGATATATACTTGCCTATTAGCATTTTTCTTTCACTTTGACACATGCCCATTTATCCTGTTAATATCTGTGCTGATGCAACTACTTGTTTTCCTTAACTCATAAAATAACAACTAGATAGCCCCCACCTTCTCAGAACAGGTAACAACGACCAAAGTAAAGAAGAATAGAAGTTGCTGGAAGTCCCACAGATCACTTTAGGCCAGTAAATTTACCCTTTTCCTGGTTAGAGATGGGCTCCTACCTGGGGTCCCCAGCCATGGCATGGGTATAATATTGCTGTGTGGTTCTCCAGTGGCCCCTGGTCCAAGCAGACGTCTTTTGCCTTGTTGTTGCGAAGCTGCAGGAAAAGACAAAACATACCCATCAGAGATCATCTGGTGGAGCTGCTGCCCAACCACTGGCCTACTATGTCTTGGTCCCAGTCTCTCAATGCAAAGACCATGGGGTGCCCCACATAATGACCAAAACTTGAGTCTGTGAGGTGATCACTTTAGCAAGAGAGAGAGGGTCCATTATTGGATGCTGGGGGCACCAATCCTCTGCCTGTGACACCCACAGACACAGCTCCTTTATCACTAACATACAAAAAAAGATCTTGGGAAGCTTTTGGACATATGAACACTAGTCACCCATTGGTTATCCAAAGTGGGCTTCGGCACCAACATTGATTTTAATAACCCTGGCAATCACAGTTCAGCTTCTCAGCTCATTACTGGCATAGAGGCATGAAGAACAGTAATCAAAAAAGCACACAAAAACCTTGCCATCATGCATCTAGCAACACTTATTTATGTATTCAAAAAGCATTTACTGAATGCCTACACTGTGCCAGGCACCATTCTAGGTGTTTGGACTGCACCTGTGGAAGAATATACAAAAGTCCCTCAGACAAAACCCTGGGACCGAGGCATATCTCTTTGGGAGCTTGTAAGAACTCATCTAATTCGGCTTCCAGGTGCATTCTTATTCTATATTGGTGTCCATCCTGCCCACCACCCTGAAGCCTCAACTAGAGGGAAAATGGCAATGGTGGTCTTTCCCATATATTCATGGTCCCCTCCAGATTATATTCTGCATGAAAACCAAACTAACCAGGGATACATTAAGATGAGGGGGAAGTGACACTGCTTTTGTGCACAAAATTGAGTCTAGGTTCAAACAACTGAGAAAATTTTAAATGACTTTTTTTTGGAGACTATAAAAATAACACCATCTCATCAAAATAGTTTGGAAAATACAGAAGAAAGTAACAATTGTTCACAATCCTGTCACACAATCAGTTAATTTTTTCACAGTTTGGGGGCAATTTAGTGTTGTTCAGTTTTTACTAAGATAAACAACTTTAAGATGTATATAATGTTTTGTTCACATTTAAGATTTTCTTGAATAAAATCCTAGAACTAGGATTACAGTACCAAGGAGTTCAGTATCAAAGCTGCCCAGCTGCTTCCTGGATGCTTTGAAGTAGTTTATATCCGATTTATAAGGTATGTAAATACCTATCAGTTCTGAGGTTCACCATCTGAAAATACTGTACTGGTTAAAGGGTACAAACTTCCAGTAATGAGATGAATAAATTCTAAGTATCTATCGTGGGGTACGATGATGGTAGCTAATAATATTGTATTATATACTGGAAAGTTGCTAAGTGAGTAGATCTTAAATGTTCTCACCACAAAAAGAAATGGTAATTATGTGAGGTATTAGAGGTGTTAGCTTACACTACAGTGGTAATCATTTTACAATATATAAGTGTATCAAATCAACGCCTTGTACACCTCAAACATGTACAATGTTATATGTCAATTATATCTCAATAGAGGAAGAGAGAAAAATAAAAAACACCAGATAGGGAAGAAGTTCAATGGTAAAGCATTCCATTGAACACAAAGTACCAAAAGTTTATAGAGGGGTGTAGAGAGAAGTGATGAATTAGCTATGTTGCCTAACATTCCCCAAAATGATCCAAAGCCAGCTATCTCTAAGGAGTTGCAAAGCTGGCATAGGAGACTAACACCAAAACCATGGTTCTTTTATAGATGCTTTAAGGGCATGCCTGTTGCCAATGCTTTCAATGATGCAAAGGACAGATTATATAGGAAAAAAACAGACAATTTCTAAGTCAAAAAGTAATTCAGAGAGTTAGATTTTGAAAGTGATAAAATTTAAGAACTACCTTTGCCAGCATACTTTGCTTGTATTTTCCTTTTTGTATATACATAAGAGCAATATGATAAAAATGTATCTAATAAAGTCTAACAAAGCTTTTAAAATAAATATAAAATAAAAAAATGATAGATGATTAAAATGATTTAAAATATTATTGTTTGGGGAGGTAAATAAAAAGATCTTTATTTTATAAATTTATAATTAATAGTAAATTAAAATGTTTTATGTTTAGTAATTATTTCCATTTTTGAGAATGATCAGTTTATTTCCCCACTGAGATCTCAAGTGGCTTTCTTATAGGTTTGCTAGAGCCCTTTCCATATTAAGGAGATTAATGACTTTATAGCATATTCCATGTCATGATTTCAAAATGCTTCTAATGTTTATGCAATTGAATCTATCACTCAGGAATTTAACAAATATTTATTGAGGTCCTAGTAAGTGCCTGGTAGTGTACTAAGTTTAACAACTACGAAGATTAAAAAAATAGTCCCTGCCCTGAAGCAGTCTGAGGTCAGGGGAAAAGACACAGGAAGAGCGAGTACAACGGCTGAATTATGCCAGGCAGTGAGGAGATAATTTACGTCATCTGAGGGGTTCAAAGACTAAGCGGATGTGATTCCTGAGTTAAATGTTAAAAAGGATAAGTGCGAGTGATGCTGTCAATGTTCTATTTTTTACCCAGGTGGTATCTACATAGGCTTTGCTTTATGTTACTATGTTGCACATGTGTGCTGTATGCACACTGTATGAGTGTTATATTTCATGTAAATAATGCATAAAGAAAAAAAGTGAGCAAAAGTAAACTAGGAACCAGGACCAGTTCAGGCTGTAAGCTGACCATAACATTGTGGGCTAAAGTATTAGTGGCCCAATGTTGTTGTACTCACTCAAGTGCTTTTGCATGTAGGAAGGCGATATTTCATATATTTAAGAGTCAGAACATAAAACATACACATATCTTTTAAAAAAATATTTTAAGATGTTCCAGCTAAAAGAGATTAATAGGACTTTAAAAATCAAGGAAAAGTGACATATTATCTAAATGGGCCTGAGCACTGATACTGGATGTAGAGAGAAGCAAAAACGCTAGAGCTGACAACTGCTCAGAGGTATTTGTCTTCCTTCCTCACTGTACTGGGTTCTGGTGTGGTGACAAAAACTAGTAGAAGTGAGCATTAATATACAATTGTCTGAACACTGGTAAATTTTGTCACCAAACTGAATTGACTATAAAGTTATTCTTAAGAAAGGTGTAAAATGCAAATAAAGTATAATAATGTTTAGGTCTAAAATCCCAGATAATATTAACAAAGACTGAAAAGTTGATGAAGACATCAGGAGAAAGTGTTAAAGTTTTTGTATTGCACACCATTTGACCTTTCAGTTTGGGGTTCAGAAATATTTTTTTTTTGTTTTTTGTTTTTAGAGATTACCACAACATTATCAAGAGCAAGACATATACAATTTGAATGACCAGAAGGCTTTTAAAAGCCAAAAAATGAGCTAGGTTAAAAAAAAAAAAAGAAGAAGAGAACAAGGAGCATAAAAACCAGAAATATTCATTGGCCTAGGAAAGACTCTCAAGCAGAACTGTACATGAAAATGAAGGATGCAAACTGCATGTATAGTATGAATTCATTTTGTCTTCTTTTTCCACTGCTCAGGGGTCTGGCTGTGAGGAAAAGAACTAGCAGGAATGAGTGTTAAAAGTAGAGTTAAAAGAGATGATTGGATAAAGAAGCTGTGGTACTTACATACTATGGAATATTACTCAGCTATAAGAAGAGATGAAATATTGCCATTTGCGACAACCTGATGGACCTTGAGATAATCATGCTAAGTGAAATAAGCCAGATAGAAAAAAGTTGAAAACCACATGATATCATTTATACATGGGATATGAGCTGAAAAGCAACAAACAAACATGGCAAGCAAAGAGAGACTCATGGACATGGACTATAAACTAGTGGTTACCAGAGGGTAGGGGGGAAGGAAGGAGGTAGAAGGGGTAAAAGGGATCAAATATGTGGTGACAGACAGAAACCTAACTATGGGTGGTGAACATACAATGCAATATATATATGACTTATTGTTGCGTTGTATACTTGAAACTGGATTTCATTAACCAATGTCAACATAACAAAAACAAAAGCATTCTAGTGATCAAAAAATAAAAAGAGTTGTCTAAATAATGGTAGCTTTTGTTACCAAACTGAATTTGATTAGATTTTTTTCATTTAATGCTATTGTCCTTCTGACATATATTTCAGTATATGATGAACTCCGTAAACAGAGGAGTAATAGGGAATGCCTAAAATGTTAACACTGATCATATCTGGGAATTGGGAATTAGAGTAAGTTTTGTTTTCACCTTTATATTTTCTATAGAATATATGCATTAAATTTATTACTTTAAAGAGATAGAAAACTTTGGAAAAACAAGACTTCCTACCTCCAAAAATCAGACTATAAGCTTCATGTTACCTCCAAGGCCACCCACTTTTCAGCTCCAGAGATATCATTTTCAACGTGCTTCACGTGAATAGCAGGCCATGGAGTTGTGCAGTGCACAGCCTGTGGAACGGTGCCCTGGTCATCTTCTAGCATCTTTCCTTTTTTATTCTTTCTTTGTTAATACTACTTTTTCTTCTAATTATAATATCACATAAACACTAGTGATAATTGAGAAACTAGACAAAGTACCTACACAAAAACTGTCTGCTCTCCCCAGAGGTAACTAAAACTATCACGTTCATTCCCCATGCTATTCTCTCACTTGCTTCCAGTCTCAAGTAGTAACTAATCCAATTTAAAATCCTGAATTTTTCCTTTTAAGAATTATATTATCAATGTTTTCTCATTAAACTTTTGTACACAGCTTTTAAAATGGCTGCAAAATATTTCAAACCATTAATATAGTGTATTTTACTAACCTTGAAGTTAGATTCAAAATTTTGATCCAAAACAAAAAATCACTGAGATGAAAAATTTTGCTCTCAAATCTCATTTCAGATTATCTGTTTAGGATAAGAGTGAAATGACTATCATTAAGTCTTTTAATACATGTGGTTCAAATTGCTTTTTTAAAAGCTTATTTCAATTTGTGCTCTCACCAGAGGATATGTGGGTTTTCGTATTATCAAGACCTTGCTGGCAAAATACCAACATATATTCCAAAAATGAATATTTGTTCATTTGGCAGTAGGAAAAAAGCTATCTCAATGTATTTTTAAATTAGTTTTAATTTCTTCGATTGTAAAATAAATTAAAATTTTAATGTGTTTTTCAACTATTTGTATTTTCTCCTGTACCTTATTTTTTCTTTTGGAATTTTTAATTCTTTAATGCTGATTAATTTCTAAAAAACAATTTGCAGGGCTCATTATGTATTAATGGTATTATTGATTCATCTACAATATTTATGGCATACATATTTCCAGTTTGGCATATTATTTCTCTATTCAGTTGATATATAGTTACTTTAATATTTATGAGCTCAGACCTAGTATCCTTTTCCTTTGTATTTTCTTCCACAGCTTTCATTCTTAGAAAGCCCTTCCCCTTTCAGAGATCAGATTCATATCTATTTCTGTATGGTTCTATTATAGTTTCTTTTCTTTCATTTAATGCTATAGCTCATCTAAATACACTTTGGGATTTTGTGAGCTATAAGAATCTAAATTGTTTCTTTTCCAAAGAGGTAGGTAATTTACCCGACTGTCTTACAAATAATCCAACCTCTGCCTATCATTTTTCAATGCTTCCTTCATATTTGATCATATTTTGATAATGAAAACAATAATAACAACAACAACAACAAAACCCCAACCAAACGAAAAACCCCAAACCATGTATTTATTTTGAAGAAGAAAAGACAAAGCAGTTTGGACCTATTAATAGTTACTGCTGCATGCCAGGCATTGTTCTAAGATCTCTGCACATTGCAGTTCATTTCTTCTTCCCAACAATCCTATGCAGGAAGCATTTTCCTTCCCCCATTTTACAGTGTGGGAATGGGAGCCGAGAAGAGCCACTAAGGTGGCTCCAGAGTTTTCACATTTCCCTAACTACTATACAGACTGCACCTGCAAGAAGCAAGCTTCCCATTCCAGATTCCAGCTTAGGAGGGGGCATCTCCCCAAACCCTGATGTTTAACCTACGGCTTATTTACTATAAAAGGGATCAGGCATAAAGTAAGAAAATTCACAGCTGTAGAAAAAATAAACACTCTAAGTCAAAGAGAGCCTTCCTAGCTTCAGCCTGGTTGCCACAGGTTGCTGCAGGCAGCCCTGGAAGAAACCCAAATACCTAGCTAATGGGATGTCTCTTCCAGGTCCAGAGCACCCACTTGGCTCCCTACGCCCTGGCCTGACTCTGTGCCACTGACTCCTCATTCAAACACATATGGGAAGGCAGGTACAAGGCTTATATACGAGCACGTTCACAGCAGTGGTGCTTATGGTATTTTAAAAATGGAAACAACATAAATGTCTATACTTCCAAGCCAAACAAAGCATACACAAAAGGTAGCATCATATGTGACCATTAATAATGTTGCTGAAAAATGTTTAATGACACAATAAAATATTCTCTGTAATTACTGAGTAACATTTTAAGTTATTAGACATATGGACAACATGGTTTCAGTAATGTATCAATTATCTAGATCTAGGTGACTATATATCTATATATCTCTACATATGTAGATCTAGAGATATAGATGTTTTTGTATAAAAAGGATATATTTGTGTATATAAAATGCGTATCTTTTTTATTGTACACACACACACACACACACACACACACACACACTAAAGAAGACCATACATCAAAATGCACATATTATCTATGGAATCAGAATGTCTTTGTTCAATCCTGGCTTCATGACTTATAGGCTGTGAGACCTTAGGTAATTTATTTAATTTCTCAAGGCCTCAGCTCTCTTATCAAAAAGCTCTTAGAATAGCGTGTAGCATATCAAAAGCACTCAGTAAGTGTCCATTGCTACTATTATTATTTTCATATTTTGCATATTTATAGCATTTTATTAAAAGTCTATTGTTTTAATGTTTAGAAAGGTGATACAATCTCATCACAGAAAATCCAAGAAGCATCTGCACCCTTTCTTTGGTGGTAAGTGGCTCTGCCCACAGCACTGAGCAATGGAAAGTTCTAGTTTCCACCTCTCTTTATAAATATCCAACTTCCTACTCAATGTCACACTTAAGGGTGCCAGTGGACCTCAAAATCAAAACAGAATGCATTATCCTTTCCACACCCCAGGCAAAAGGATGGCCTATTCCCCATTGTAACACGACATTTGTCCCCTATACCAGCTGGTGAGAGCTTCTCTCTCAGGCACCACACCATCAAAAACCACTTATGAAACAAGTAAATGAATGAAGGAATGAATGAAGGAATGATGAATGTCTCTGTTCTTTATTTTCCCCCATCAAAGTGATCCACAACCCACTGCACAGCCATCCAAGCTGAGAGCATGTGTAGTCTTAATTACCTCCCCATATGCAACGGTGTTATTATATCTTCTCATTTCTGGATAAACGTGGTCCAGGTACCACTGGAAATTCTTACACTTTAAACTTTTCCTTAAGGCTCTTCTTTCAGAGACATCACCTATGTCAATTCCTGGGTTCTGAAAATAGAAGCAAAGGGCATTAGTGACTGGGGACCTCTGGCTGAAGAGAAGGACAGGCGGTGTCACCCTTGGGAAAACCATCAGAGAGAAATCTTAATCTCTGTGCATGCTTGCTCTGAAGTTTGGATTAAGGGGACCAGGCTAGATACTTCTGTCCCCTGAGTGCATTATGCAGTCCCTATTGTTAACTGCCCTTTTTATTGCCATGCGAAAGGGATCCTGGAACACACTGGTGTGACAACCTATGTTCTCAGCTCTATCTCCTCCACATTTCCTCAGTGACTATCTGAGCCAATTATTAGAGTAATTATTTCATTAAGACAAGAAAATAGATGCCTATAAACCACCTCTTGTCTTTCTTTTCTACACATGTGTAATTTCCCCCTTTCCAGCTCTTTGTGAAGTTCATTTATGCAGAAGTGAAAATAATTTTCCATTGAAAAGCTTGTAATGATGTTCTAATGAATAATTCACTCTGCTTTTACAGAAATGAACCTATAATGGGCTGCTGTGTGCTGACAAGGGGAAATAAAGTAGCTGAAATATGACTCCACTGACTCAGCCACAGGATGGCCATGGACTAGCAGAGCTAGGATGCTCTCTCTGTACAGGCAGGCAGCCAGGCAGCATCTTGGTGGACCAAGAAAAGAGTTCAAGTTATTTCATTAAGCCAAACAATGATTTCAAAGGAAAATCCTCTTAAATGTCAAACATTGTAATTCAAAGGCAAACCTGGGCAGCAATATTTAACTCTTATTTTTCTTTTTTGGTTGAAAGAATTTTTATTATTTTTATGTACAGAAAGCTTGACAGTACGCAAGCCAGTTTGGTGGCCAGTTCTTTAGCCTTTGCCTTTTCCAGCTTGACATTACGAGCCACTGGTTTTGGGCTCCAGGTGTTGCCTCCCCAATGATGGCAGATCTCATCATATCTGTCATTATAATTGCTCCAGACAGCTTCTCCTTGCTTACCCAGTGCTCCTTTGCCTTCTGAGTTAACCTGTGTGAAGGTGACAGTGGTGCAGGTCTTCCTGGGGACCAGATTCCTCAGCCTGGCCTTTCCCCTTGATAATGCAGTAGGGAACCATCTTATGGCACAGGGCAGGCAGGAATACAACCAGCTCAGTGGGATCCACATCATGTGCAATCACTATCAGATCAGGCTTTTTTTTTTTTTAATGCCTACAGCACCTGGTCTTCCTAGGTGCTCTCCCATCCAAGTATTAATCAGGCCTGACCCTGCTTAGCTTCCAAGATCACACATTGGACTTGTTCAGGGTGGCATGGCCATAGACCATGGATCATGGCTGCACTGGGGTGTGAACCCAGGACCTTCTGCATGTAAAGCAGACGTGCTAACCTCTACACTATGGAACCACATCCTCAGCTGAGACTTTGCTTTTCACCAAAGTGATGACAGAATTAATCCCTGTTCAAAGGACAGTTGGCCCTTGGTGGGGACATCCCATTTGCCAGCTCCCTTTTTCTCAGTCTGAGCCAACAATCTCTGCTTCTTCTCTTGCTTTGTCTCTGGTCTGTACTTGTGGGCCAGCTTGAGCAATTAAGTAGCTGTTTCATGGTCCAAGGCCTGAGTGAACTGGTTAATTACAGGAGGTACTTTCAGATGCTTATAGAGAATAGCCTTTTGCAACTGCAGCCAAATGCAGAGGGGCCGTTTGACAAAGAGGGTGAGGTCCCTTTTGGGCTGGATGTCCTGTCCAATGCCAAAATTCTTGGCCTCCTGCTTCTTCATGACAGCAGGGGGCCAGGGCCACCTTTTTCACCTTGGCCTTCTTTCCCTTAGGCATCTTGGGCAGAGGGAAGGCAAAAAATAAAACTAACTCTTTGTTTTAATAAACATTGCATGATTAATGAGAAAGGTCATTTGTGAAAAGTGTGGTAGGGTACACTGGCATTAGGGACCACAGGATGTTTGTATTGCTGCAGAAAGCACTGAGTTAGAGTCAGTAGCCCTGAGTTCTTACAACTCTGAATAACACCGCCACTCTAGACCACAACTCTTCATCTGTAAACAAGAAAAATAACATTTATTCCACTGAATCGCATGAGGAAACTGAGGCAGGTGGTTCCTGAGTCATAAGGTTGTCGAGTGTTAAATGAGATATTGCAAATAAGGAACTTATCTAGTGCTTAAGACATGGTAAGGGCTCAACGAGTGTTGCCTATCTTTATATCATAACATGTAAAATCATTCATGGCATAACAGCTACATGGCCATAGGAGGATTTTCAATGCTTAGAACATTATTTCCATAATTCTAACAACAATAATATAAATTATTTTATCCTCTTTATCTGCAGACTTGCACACATTCAACTGCATTTCTGCTGTTCTGAGCTTTCTCCTAGACTATATTCTGGGCAGGCTATGGAAGAGAGTTGAAGAGCCATGTAAACAAGGGATTCAGCAGGTGAGGCATATGTCACAGGAGCTCCACGGAAGGGCACACAGTGAGAGTAGATGACAAGGTCTGATGCCAAAACCTTTACGCAAGAATCTTCTGGTCACAATGTATATTCAGGAGAAGGGCATCCAGTTAATATAATAAGACTTGGATTAACACAATATGACCCTTCTAATCTTAGTAAATAGAGTTCGAGATTTCCATTGTCATAGACCCCCTATACAGCAGAGATTCCAAAACCTGGAAATCCGTGAATTCCTCAAAATGCAATTATAATTTTGCAAGTGTTAGCATATTTATGGAGAGGAACCATCAGCTTGTTAAAGATATCAGTGACCTGTCAAACACAAGGACCACCGTACTAGGGAGACGGTGAGGGCTGGTGGGTAGTACCTCCAGAGGCAGGTTCCACGCTATGTACACATGAGACTTGTAATCATCCATCCAGACCTCAGCCACCCGGAGAGCATTCCTCTTGGTGTAGAAACCAATGTTGCTGTTGTATGGTTTCTTCTTCCGCTCAATATGGGCCACCCTCGAGCAAGGCAAGACCTCCATGCTGCCCCCGCAGAGCCACACCTGGAGGTATAAGAACTTCATTAGCTTGACAGAGAAATTCTCAGAGGCCACTGCCCTTCCCTGAGGCCCAAAGGCAGTGGCTCAAGAGATTTAGTATGAGTGAGAAATACATATTAATATACAAAGCCACTGAGATTTCAGGGTTGGCTTGTTCCTGAAGCAGAACCTAACCTCACTTAACTAAAATACAATAGTTTAGGATATCAAAATCCAGCTCTGGGTATGAGAGGAGCATAAAACTGTTAACACATGGATTTTCTTACTTCTCGGTAGTGTACAATTGGCATTCATGAAGATTTTCTTTCCTACTTGGTTGAAGCTATGCCCTCTATACCTAGACTGGAAAATTCAAACTAAAAAACAGACTAGCTTTATTTCTATCAGCACAAAGTGTACAGTGGTCTAGTTTTACATTGTTAATATGCTCTATTTTGGAGTCCTGAAAACACAGATACCCAGTCTTCTGGAAGCATCTGTCCCAACATGATCATGTGCAAGTGTTGCTTGTTGGAATATTCAGGTAGAAGGCTGAAACGATAGATGCCTTTGAGAGATGCCAAAGCCCAAAGAAGTGACACTTGCAATCCTCTGCCTAGGCATGGCACAGATTCTGGCTCAAAGGCCCTGCTCCCAGAGGAGAGCTAGACCATCTAACTACTCTAAGTCCCAGGGAGGAAGAACAAAACATTTCCTTTCTTTTACCTTTTTTTTTAAATTAAAATTACTGGTTAATAAAATCCAGTAGGTTTCACACGAAACATTTCTGATTATCCAGGACTAATATGTGAAAAATAAATGTCCTGGTACCAGTGGGGAGAGAAGAAGAGGACACAGAGAAGTTTTGGGGACTTGTGGGACTATCCTGCTGTGAGGGTCCTGTATACTCTCCATAAATGAGAATGCACTGGTGAACTACCTTTAGTCTCCCAGAAACCTCCACCTCCAGAATACTGGGACACTTTTGAGTATTTTTATACTTCTCCTTGGCCTTTATTGATTAAATTTGGTGGCACAATTCGTGCATGTATGATCTTTTGTTTCTGTTTCCCAATTCTGGTTATACCACAGGGAAATGAGTCAGCTGGAAAATTCTCCCCATCTCCAAGAATCCTCTCTCACATTGCTCATTTCTTCAAGAAAGAGACTGGGAGCTAAGAGATTGGTGGACAGTGGATGGTCCAAACTAATTTGAATTGGGACCGATAACTAGGTGCCCCCATTGGTTGGGGCAGATCCAGGTAGAAGGAAGCCAAGTCACAGAGGTAAATTTTGGCAAGAAGCTTATGGGGAATAGGAGCAAGAAACCTTACAGGGTAAAGCAAAGTGGCTTAATTTCTAGGGATGGGCAATATACAAAGACACAAAGTTTCACAATCACATAACATTTTGTAGTTTCAAGATTCAGGGAATGAATGAAAAGAATCTCATGTTTATGCACTAGAAAATTTACTTTTGTTGAGATGTCAATACTCCCCAAATTAATCTGAAGAATCAACTTTCAACAAGGGTGCCGAGACAATACAATGAGGAAAGAATAGTCTTTTCAACACATTGTGCTGGGATGACATGCAGAAGAATACATTTGAACCTCTACCTCACAACATACACAAAAATTAACTTGAAATGGATCAAAGACCTAAATGTTAAAGCTAAAACTACAGAACTACTAGAGAAAAACACAAGGGTACGTTTTCATGACCTTGAAGTAAGCAACTGTTCATCACCTGATGAATGGATAAATAAATGTTGTATATACACAATGAAATATTATTTAGCAATAAAAATAAATGGAATATTGATACATGCTACAATGTGGATGAACCTTGAAAACGTTATGCTAAGTGAAAGAGGCCAGTTATATAGGACCACGTATTATAAAATTCTATTTATATGAGATGTCCAGAATAAGGAAATCTATAGAGACAGAAAGTAAGTTGATAGTTGCCTAGGGCTGGGGGTAGGGTTGGAGGAATATAGATTTGGAATTTCCTTTTAGGGGGATGAAAATGTTCTAAAATTGAGTTGTGATCCCTGCACAACTCTTTGAAAGTACTAAAAATCACTGAGTTGTATATTTTAATTGGATGAACTATATGGTGTGTGAACAACAAAGCTATGACAAAAATAAATAAATCAATAGACAGATAGATAAAAAAAAAAAAACCCATAGAGCGATGGGGGAAAAAAATTACAGGGATAGATAGATTCCAGGCTGGGGAGGCTCAGGAGGACTAATGAAAGCAAAGCAGTACTCTATGAGTGTGGGGTACATAGCAGGAATCACAGATGCAGATATGTGAGGGGCCTCAGCGAAAGCTGGAAATTTAGTCATGAGAACAGAGCCTACAGGTGGGAATAGACAGAAAATAACATAACTGCAATACTTAAGTGGCACACTACTCTGGAACTATCAGTCAGAAGAGATCATTCAAAGATTTAAAAAAATGAAGGAGGGAAAGAAAAAGAGAAGAAGTAGGAAGGTAGGAGGGAGGGAAAGAAAAAGAAACACACACACAAACACCCAGTGAGCATGGGAGGCAAATGAGCTCAGTCCCTTGGGCCCTGAGGGTCAGCCCCAGTCCTGAAACAGGTTCAGGGAACTCCTCTCTGTCTTATTCTTCTCCATTCTCCACTTCCACAGTCACCTTCCCTCAGAGAGGTGAGTGGCCTCATTCTGCCTGTTCTAGACTCCAGGACCAGCCAAATAGTTACAACCAAACACCAAACACCAAATATCAGCTGCTTAATGGAATCCTCACAGATGAGGAAATGAAGGTCTTAGAGTAAGTTGCTAATAATCCCCTCAGTAAGTGAAGGAGCCAGAACCACAATCTTAGCCACATGCCATATAATGGGCCAGCCTTTGCCAGCTAGGCACTGCAAATCTGACCCCTGCTATCCAGGGCAAGGTGACCTGTAGCCATGTACCCTCAAATTTTTCTTCCTCAGCTATAGCTTGTACCTCACTCAGGGTTGGATGAATGAGGGGAAAAGGGTATGTGCACATGGCCCAAGGTAGCTCAGTGGATCAGAGGTGGTACCAACACCCTCAAGGTCAGGACTGTCATTGTTTGGGGTGTCAAGGTTAGCCACCTACTGCACCAAGTGACCTGGCAGCATGGCACTGCAAGGGAAAGTGGAAAGAGCCAGTGAATCTGGCAATTCTCAAGTCCCAGAAGGTTGTGCTTTGAGTGGTCAGGAGTGGTCACAGCAGAGCTCATGTGCTGTCCCCAAGTGGTGATGAGGTGATATGAAATCTGTCCATGGTTAAGTGACTGATCCTAGATAGTAGAAGTGAAGAAATTCAAGAGAGCGGACCGAATGCTTTAGAAACAAAATAACACATTAGCTAAGGCAGCTGCCAGGGGCATTCCGGAAGAATTCACCTCTCTTCTGACTCTACCTAAGAGGTGTGAAAGCAAAAAGGGAGCTCCCCAAACAGGGAACAATCCACTTTATCCTTCCAGGAGATGTAAAGACTAGCTACATGTGTCCCAGGTACAACTGACCCCAAGGAAGCATCCCAAAGATTTGTTCTCCACATCACTGTTTATCAGCCAAAATGGTGAGGTCTTAAAGAGACTAGAAGAAACAATACCAAAGGGAAACCAACAAAAGGTTAAAATGAAAGAATGACTGACACATCTCTGAAGCTAGGAAGAAGAGAGAGAACTAGCTCCCTGGAAAAGCACTCTGGTCCCAGGACTCTTCCACAGTGGAGGGAGCAGACCCTCCAGATGGGCTGAAATGGGCCAGAAGAAGGCACATTATGAGCTCTGGGACCAGTCCCTAGAGCAATGAACTCATGACACTGTTCTTGGTGACTCCCTGTTAGGGAAGTGAGATGAGAGCCATGGTTAAACGGCAATGGGCCATCAGGAGGTGTGATGGCTCCAGAAACAGGTATTAACTTATTCATCCAGAAAACACCCAACCAGGGCCCACTTTTCAGCATGGGAATAAAATGGGTAGTGTGAACAGATGGGTTCTTCCTCTCATGAAGTTGACAATCTTACAAGGGAAACACATTATTAATTGAAATTAATTAATTTTGATTAACTAAATCACCACAGACCATCAGAAAGGAAGCTAACCTCCATGAAAGAAAGCAACACAGTGCTAGAAAAATTAGCATTCAACAAAGGGATGTGGCCAATAGGCTCAGAAAAAGCATTCTTAGGGTGGGACACTTAAAGTGAAATAGGAAGGGCTAGACTAAGCTAACTTAGTTAAAGAAGTGGAGAGAGTGGACAAGACCCCCCAGCACAGAGGCAGCTAGTATAGCTGCAATAACCTTGTGTGGGAGAAAAGATGATGTAGCGGACTGAATTCAAAGATGGCAGCAACATTCCTCCCATAGACCTCTGCAAAGTGACTTTTTTGCTCCTCCCATCAAAAGGTTGGATCTGTTCTACTTTCTCTTGAATCTGGGCTGGTTTTATGACTTGGACTGATTAAGAGAATATAGTAAAAGTGATGCATTGCACCGTCTAAGACCAGGTCTTAGGGGGCTTTGCAATTTTCAGCTTATCTCTCTTAGAATGCTGACTCTGGCATTCTCTGAAGGAGCTGAGAGTAAAAGGCCATAGAGTGAGGGAGGTCCAGCCCTTATAGTCCTCCCAGTTGAGACCCAAGGCATGTGAGTTAGGCCATGAAGGGGCAGACCTCCCCATCCAATGTCACAGAGAGAGAAGAAACACCCATTTGATGCCAGCCCAAACTGCCAAACTCCATAATTGTGAGTAAATTGACTGTTGTTATTTTAAGCCATTAAATTTGGGCTTATGTAAACTTATGTGATACACATAAGGTATTCAAGAAACTCAAAGAGCAGTCATGTGGCTAGAACTCAGGCATGGAAGAGGAGAAGTGTGAAAGGAAGCTGGAGGGGTAGATGGAGTTCACACCAGCAGAGTCTGTAGGTCACATTAAGAAAACTGGTCTTTGTTCTAAATGAGAAGCTGCTAAAGGATTTGGATTAAAAGATAAAGTATAGGGAACATATTAGCAGTGAGGAGAGGGGAGACAGAGAAAACAGGAGGGTCTTACTATCATCCAGGAGAGAAACATCAGTAGCTTTGGCTAGGGCAGCAGAATAGAAATAGGGATGTGGACAGACTGGAGGGCTGTTTATAGGTAAAATCATCAGTAACATATTGGATAGGGCAGGGAGGAAAAAGAAGGGTCAAGAATGATGCCTAGATTTCTTGTTGTGTAGCTTGCATTCACTTGTTTGTGGTAGCGTTATTCACTGGTCCAGAAGGCCTGCCCAAACCTACCCAGGAATCTGGAGGCAAAAGAGACCATTCGCATTCAATAATTAAAATGAGTATATACCATGACTAAGTAAGATTTATCCCAGGGCTACAAGGATGGTTCAATATCTATAAGATAGTCAATGCGATACAGCATTTGACAAAATCCAACAACCTTGTATGATAAAAACTCTCTCAGTAAAGTGGGTATAGAAAAAGCATACCTAAACATGACAAAGGCCGTGTGTGTGTGTGTGTGTGAGTGTGTGTGTATCTTGCAACTTTACTAAATTCATTTATTAGTTCTAATAATTTTTGGTGGTGTCAGGGTTTTCTATATATAGTATCACATCTGCAAATAGTAAGAGTTTTACTCTTTCTTTTCTGATTTGGGTGCCTTTTCTTATCTGATTGCTGTGACTAGGACTTTCAGTAATATGTTGAGTAGAAGTAGCGATAGTGGGAATACTTGTCTTGCTCTTGATCTTAGAGGGAAAGCTTTCAGCTTTTCACCATTAAGTATAATATCTGCTGTGGGTTCCCATATATATCACTACAATCCCAATTAAAATACCAATGGCATCCTTCTCAGAATTAGAATCAATAATCCTAAAATTTATATGGAACCATAAAAATTGCAAATAGCCAAAGAAATCTTGAGAAAGAATAAAGTGAGAGGTATCATGCTCCCTGATTTCAAAGTATACTGCAAAGCTACAATAATCAAGGCAGTATGACATAAAAACTAATATATAAATCAATGGAATAGAAAACCCAGAAATAAATACTCACTTATATGGTCAATTAATCTATAACAAAGGAGGCAAAGACATACTCGGGGTAAAGACAGTCTCTTCAATAAGTAGTGTTGGAAAACCTGAACAAATACATGAAAAAAATGTTCTTACACCATCTACCAAAATAGACTTAACATGGCATAAAGACTTAAATGTAAGACTTGAAACCATAAAACTCCTTGAAGAAAATATAGGCAGTTAACTGTTTGACATCAATCTTAACAATATCTTTTTGTATATGTCTCCTCAGGCAAGGGCAACAAAAAAAAGTGAACAACTGGGACTACATCAAACTAAAAAGTTTTTGAACAGCAAAGGAAATCTTCAACAAAATGAAAAGACAACCTAACTTAATAAATGAGAGAAGGTATTCATAAATGGTACATCTAATAAAGAGTTAATATCCAAAATACATAAGAAACTATACAACTTAGCACCAAAAACAAATCCAGTTAAAAAATTGGCATAGAACCTGAATAGACATTTTGCTAGAGAGGATATACAGATGACTAAAAGATATATGAAAAGATGCTCAGCATCATTAATCATCAGGGAGGTACAAATCAAAACCACAATAAGATATCACCTCATACCTGTCAGAACAGTTATCATCCAAAAATCAACAAAGTTTGTCAAGGATGTGGAGAAAAGGGAACCCTTGTGCACTGCTGATAGGATTGCAAATTGGGGCAGCCACTATGGAAAACAGTATGGAGGTTCCTCAAAAGATTAAAAATAGAGCTGACATGTGACCCAGAATTGCACCTCTGGATATTTAATCAAATTAAATAAAATAAAGACACACATTTAAAAAGATATATGCACCCCTATGTTCACCACAGCATATAGAAAAAGCCTAGGTGTCTATCAAGAGACAATTAGATAAAGAAGATGTGGCAATATATACAATGGAATATTACTCAGGAATAAAAAAGAATGAAATCTTGCCATTTGCAAGAACATGGAAGGCTATAGAAGGCATTATGATAAGAGAAATAAATCAGACAAAGACAAAAACTGTATTTTACCTATATTCGGAATTTAAAAAAAAAAATCCCAAAGTAAATGAACAAAACAAATCAAACAGTCCCATAGATAGTGTGAACAAGCTGATGGTTGCCAAAGGTGAGGAAAGTGGGGGATGGGTAAAAAGAGAAGAGAAGAGAGAGAGAGAGAGAGAGAGACAGACAGACACAGACAGAGAGAGTTGATGCCCTAGAAGAAGAGGACACTATGGAAGAGGGATGTCAGAGGGTGGGACTGATATCTCCATCATCACCAGAGAGAGAGAGAGTCTTCTAGGGTGCACTAGTTTAATTCCACCTTTGAGGCATGTTTCATTTATTTATTCAATTCATATCATTTAATAAATATTTCACTAACTCCTTAGAGCCTTAAAGACTGTGGAAAATATTTTACCAAACTAGGAAAAATTGGTATTTCCAGAATTACCCCTGAATCTCAGCCTGGATGATGGTCTCCTTGATTGTCCTCTATATTTTCCCTTTTATTTAAGGGCAGGATGAAAAGCTGCCTGAGATCTCTGGTTCTTAATCTGTCTGTGCTACTGAATTACTAAGGGAACTCTTTAAAACTACAAATGTCTGGATTCCACCTCAGACCTAGGGGTACCACTGGATATTTAAAAATTTCTCCCATTTTTTATATTGTGATGTGTAGCCAGGTTAGGAAACATTAATACCTTTTCCAAGGTTTTGGTTTTATGACTCAATATTACAGGGGCTGAAAGAAGCTAGGATGTGCCTGGCCAAAGCCAAGACAGCCCAGCAGTGGTTCCAGGGTGTTGAGAAGAGGTACAGACATCTAACCTACCAGATGCTGCCCGGCCACACTCTACCCAGTACCTCTGTCACTGAGGATTGGGGTTGGGAAGGGAGAAAATTGTAGGAGCCTGAAGCCATTGCCTCAGTAAAGGTGAAAGGCCATGGGGGGGAACCAAGAAGCCAAAGCCAACGTGACGGCTTTGCTTATGTCAGCTATTCTTGTAGGCAGTGGCTGCCAAACATTTTTGATATACATTTACATCTAGAAAAAAATTAAAGCACATCCTCCAATATTTTTACTTTATACATTTCAAATTATATGCATATGCTACTGTACTAATAAATTTACATATATAGAGAAATTTAAATGATATAAAAAGTTAAGCACCTCTCATACCCCAATGGATCGCCTCGTGTGGTCCACTTTGGAAACCACTGCAAGAATTCAAACATTCCAGGTACAGTCTTATCTCACCATTTTTAGAGTCCAGCTGTTTATCGAAAGCAGCAGGAAGTATTATTCAGGAATGAGTAAGTTTGAGACCAAAGTCTCAAACTTTGAAAACGTCTCACTGAACCTGTTGAGAATGTTCAACTCTGTAATTAGAATGTGAACACTGAGCGCCATGATTCTGTGAAAGCCACTTTTCCTGAGATGCTCCAGGCACCATGCAGGCCAATGTTCTCTGGAAAGAGCCACCCTCCCCACTCCATGCTACTGCAGAAGAAGGCCCAGAGTCCTCTCCCCACCCTACATTTTGATCGTTCATATTGAATAGGAAGCTACAAGAACCAGAATTAAACTCAGGTGCCATCCTGAGGACTCTGATTTTTAGCACCTGCCAATCCATCGCCAAATCCAACAAACAATGCCTTTTACCCATGGTTCAACTCCACTTCCCTTCATACACACCATGACCACTAGACCAACTCCTTCTCTACCATCACTTTAGGCTGCCACCACCTGGACCACAGAACCACTTCTCCACAGTCACATCCATCCTCCCTCCACTTAGTAGCAAATGATCCGACCATGCCACACCCCTGAACACTTCACTGGCTCCCCTGCTCTGAGAATAAAGTCCAAAATCTTAATGGGACTTTCAAGGACTTGCATCTCTTCACCCCACCAGCATCATCTCTGCAGATTCATTCCCTCCACAATCCTGCTTCCTAGTTTTCTATGCAGCACAGTCCTTCCAGCCTCAGAGCCTTTCTGACCCTCTGCCTGAAACATCCCCCTCCTCTCCACCTAGTTAACTCCTGCTGCAACCTTTAGTTCAATCACTGCTTCCTCAGGGAAGCTCCCCCATAAAGTCAGAGCCCCTATTACACGCTCGAGTAGCACTTACCACAATTATGACTTTGTGAGCATATTATTTTCTTCTTCACTATAAGCTTGATGAAGGCAGGACCTACAACATCCTTTGTCCCCACTGCCCAGCACTGTGCTTGGGACACAAGTAAGCACCCAATAAATTCTTGTTCAATGATTAGGTATGTGAATATATTAATAAATAGAGGGAGGCTGGAAGGCAGATATATGGAAAATGTCTGGAGAGGGGACAGACAAGGGAAGGAAGGAAGGACAAAATAAAAGAAAAAATGGAAATTGTCTAGAAGATACAACATGATTGGCAGAGAAAGGAAAATCAGATTGACCAAGCGTCTTTACTATAGGGCTCAACAACAGAAAATCTAAGTCTCTCTAAATTCTCCTCCCGCAAACCCAGAACCAGGCCCCTACTTCTGGGAACATGCTGTTCCTCAGCACCCCGACCGGGGATGTGAATCCACCCTGCAGTGGTCACCACCAACTGGCCAGCCTACCCTGGACCCAGTTGGGTGACATGCTCAAGCACAAACCGAGATACTGAAGTAGGAGTCGACCACGGTATTCTCAAGTGAGGAAAGGCCACAGGCTCCACTTCCCCCAGGATTTAGACACATGCATTCTCCCCCCAAACTCCAATTTTCTCATCTAAAAATGAGGAGTAGGTTATCTCTGAGGCTCCTTTCAGCTCTAGTGTTTTGAGTCTGTGATTCTCTACACTACAGACCACAGACCCAGGCTGTAGGCCCAGGGGGCATCACTACTGGTGGACACCAGCTTTCTTAGGCTGCCCGCCGAGGTGGTAGCTTTCTTGAGGAATAATCTCGAGACCACCAGGAATCCCCCAACTAATGAATCAGGCATATTGTCTAGACCTCTGGTATATCTTTGAATTCAGTCTCCAGGATGCCTTGGGTTTCCCATGTGCATCCTCTCTCACATCCTCTAGGCATATATTCAAGCTCTATTTTCACCTGATGAGCCAGTCAACATCCATGGTGCTACTTACTGAACAAATTTCTTGAATGGCATTTTCTTGTCTCTGCGTAAGAGAGACACTACTGGTCTCAGATCTAAATCAGTGCTTGAATGTGTCAATCCTACTTTTAATTTGTTCCAAACTGCTTTCTGGCCAGTGTGGGTTAAATCAAATAGAGCCCTTCCACACACACCAGAGGCAAAGAAGACTGCTGGGTCAGCAGCCCCAAGGAGGACAATAAACAAAGCTTTCCCTGGGCTGCGTTTGCCCCCAAGAACACTTCCCATTGCTCCCATGGGCACTATGTATCCCTTTGGCTATTCCTATGGACGTTATCTCTCTGCTCCACTGGAAGACACAGCTGGTCCGGTCCTCCCCAACACTAGTTAGACAGTGTGTCAGGCTCTCAGGCTCTCATCAATGGGGGAAGACCCTTGTTCCCCAGGCTGAGGCACTCCTCCTCTCTTCTGCTCAAAATTAAAACAATGCTTGCTCTGTGCTGGCTGCCTTCTCCTGCAGCTCCAACTGACCAAGTGCTGAAGTCTCACTGTACTGTGAGTAATAAATGGCACGTCTCACTCCACTGGCCCTCCTGATGGTTTTTTCAAAATGTTCAAGGCCCAGGTGCAAGTTCCTGGCCTGGAGTTCCCACATTACAGCTAGCAACCATCACTTTCTTAGATTTACTTCTTTCGTTCTATTATCAGTTGTATAGTTGGCTTCCTTTTGAAAGCCATTTTTCATACTCCCCAGAAGAGGTACTATCACGCCTTAGAATGTTAAAGTGAATAGAAAGCAAGAAGTTGGTTTGGGCTGAGATGCTGGTCTTCCTCACTCACCATGGGGCACCCAGTCCACCAGTCTTTCCTGCTGAGGTGCACACAGGCCAAGATGACCCAACTCATGACGATGTGTGCCAGTGCTCAGTGTCACCCACACAGAGTCAAAACTGTGCATGTTAAAGTGTGGGATGTCAATTTCTTTTGTTTGGGGGTGTGTGTGGACTTTTCTTGATTTGTGAAAGCTAATTAAGAAAGAAATTAATTAAGATAAATTAATTCATTTTCTTCTGAATCCTCACCTAGCCCAGACCAAAGTCCATATCTTGTGCAGGCCCTGTCAAAGATACCATGTGAGCTGGTGGGCCTGCCTACTGCTTTTGGGGTAGGAAATGAGTAGGTATGTTGGGTGGCAGAAGCAAACTGTCAGGGGCAGTACTGGGCTTGTTTGAACGTGCACCACAGAGAGTAGAGGAGGAATCAAAGTAACTACTGGATAATTAATTCAGTCCAAAAGAGACTAAAAATTCCTGCAGAATGTTTTGGTGACAAATAATCAAGCAGCACAAAATATGGAATGAGTTTACTCAAAGAACCACAGGCCGAGGGTCACAGGTATGGCTGAAAAGGCAGTCTGAGTAGGCTGAGGTGTTTGGTTTTTGTTTGTTTATTTAACATTTTTATAGAGATATAATATACAGACTTTTAAATTTACCTGTTTAAAGTGTATAATTCAATGGTTTAATATATTCAGAGTTGTACAACCATGATGACAATAAATTTCAGAACATTTTCATCACTCAACGAGAAACCCCATACCCATTAGCAGTCAGCCCCTTAATACTTGCCACTCTCCCCAAGTTCTAGGTAATCACTAATCTTTTTCTGTCTCTATGGATTTGCCTATTCTGGACATTTCATGTAAATGGAATTATACAATACGTGGCCTTTTGTGGCTGATTTCTTCCATCTAACATAGTGCTTTCAAGATTTATTCATGTTGTAGCATGTATCAGTATTCCACTCCTTTTTGTGGCTGAATACTTTTCCACTCTATGGCTATACTACATTTTGTTTATCTGTTCATTAGGTGATGGACATCGAGTTGTTTTCATTTTAGCTGTTATGAATGATGCTGCTACAAACATTTATGTACAAGTTTTTATATGGACATATGTTTTCATTTCTGTGAGGTTTGTACCTTAGGAGTAGACTCACTGGATCATGTAATAACTCTCTATTTAACCTTTGGAGGAACCACCAGATTTAATCAAAGTGGTTGCATCATTTTACATTCCCTCCAGCAGTGTAATGAGGGTTCTAATTCCTCCACATCCTTACTATACTTTGTTATTGTCCATTTTATTGATTATAGCCATCCTGGTGGATGTGAAGTAGCACATAGTTTTGATTTTTATTTCTCTGATGGCTAATGAAGTTGAGCATGTTTTCATATGCTTATTGGCCATTTCTCTATCTTCTTTGGATAAATGTCTATTCAGATCCTTTGCCCCATTTTTAATCGAGTAATTTGTTTTTCATCATTAGTTTAGGCCTTATGGTGAAAATAAAGTTGGCTTCAAGTACCATATGTCTCTCTCCTCGCTCTTCATCATCTCTTTGGGTTCCCTTGTTCAAAGTCTCTCAAACCCTTTCTTCTGGGTAGTGCCTTCTCAGGCTCTGTGCAGAGCTGGCGTGTAGGTGGCTGTGAGGTGCCGGGGAATTAAATGTGTAGCAGAGGCTGATACTCTTGTTCTACCTCCCCAAAATTCTTGCTGTGTGATGTGAAGCAAGTCATTTTTCCTCTTCTCTTCCCAGGCTTCAGTTCTTCTTCACCTATAAGATGGAGTGATACAACCTACCTGCCCACATCACAAAACTGTTGTGAGGGTCACTGAGGTTGTGGATGTGAAATATTGGGACACCAAATAGTCCTCAAGCCTTTTAAAGATTGACAGTGATGTGGTACGCAGGTTTGGACCTGGTTTTAGACTGCCTACTTGTGGCTCTGGCTCCACTATTTATTAGTTGACCTTGGGCAACTTAGTCCAATGTCCTCATATGTACAGTAAAGAATAACAACAGGCCCTGTCTCTCAGCATCCTTATCCTGTCTCTTCCCACTTAGGTCTTAGTCATGGTCACTGTAGGAAACCAAATATGCCACTCCAAAATATGCCTCTTTGACATAAAGATTGTTTTAACCTGATTACTTTGAGAAAGAGCAGACACAGGAAAAGCTGTGACAACAGAGTAGAAGGCCTTCTTTTGTAAGGCAAATTAACATTTATGGAAGGAATCTCCATTTGTAAGGGGGTCTCCCCATCTCTATCAAGATGGATGATTCTAAATCACAAAAGACTCTTATCCAAGGAGAAGACAGACAAATCTGCATAACAAACATTGCTGTGTTTAAGGGTACTTTCCCTGGTCCCCTTCCCATTGCTGGTCTCTTCCATCTCTCTCTTCCTTTGTTTTAGCTGAAGATGGTAGTTAAGCCCCAATTCTAATGTACCCCTTTAAATTACTCATCCCTGAGTTTCTCCCAGGCATTATGAGATACACATGCTAATAAATATCTGTTTGATTTTCTTTTGTTAATCTGTCTTTTGTTACAGTGGCCTCAGCCAAGAACCTAGAAGGATAAAAGGAAAGACTTTTCTCCTCTATACCACCCTCACCCACAAGGTCTGTAACTGCTCCAATGGTAAGCAAGGGTGCACCAAGTTATCCTCCGATGTCTTAAAGAATGTCATTGTTCACAAGCTATGCTATCTTCACAAGTTATGTTTAGCTTTCTACCTGTGAAAGTACAAGGGGCTACATAGCAGACCACAAGCCCAGGGGCCTACATGGCAGGACTAACAATTTCAGTGACCAAGAATAACCACTCAGGATGATTTGCTTATAAATTCCTAACTGGGCAGGTCATGATGGGTAGTCACCTCCCAAGCCTATAGCTTCTTTCTCAAAGGTCATGCTTTACCTTAAGTGATCTCTGTCCACTGTTCTTATGCATCTTGAATAACATACCTATGAAATGTCAGAGTAATTTTTTTACATACCTATCTGAGGAACAACTAACTGCTGGCACCAGAGCACAAGACAATGAAATTCCCCATTGTTACCTTGTTGTCTACATATCATCTCTACTTACCATAGATGTTAAATGTTAATTATCCTGTACCCACCAATTAGAAGTACGTGTTTCTCCATTTTGCTTTTTATCCAGTCTTAGAGATTTCCCTGCTTTACTTTCTCCTGCCTCCTTAATCTGCCTCCAATGGATTTCATGTATCTTCCTTATGTTTTCTCCTTTGATTCTAAATATATAAAAATAATTACAAAACTGCCATTCTCCAGAGCATTGTCTCAATCCATTGAGATCTTGCTTCCTGGCCTATCCTTAGAATGGGCTCAAACTCTTATGAAATTTCTCTGTGGGTCTGGACTTTCTTTTGTCAACACTCCACATGAGAATGATAAAGACTAAGACTCGAATAGAGGAATGTGAGGGAGTTGACAGGTCAGGTACCCAGAAAGCAGAGAGAAAAATAAAACTTCTCCATGAAGGTCTCCAGCCTATACTTTCAGCAAATTTTCTTCCAAACTCACATACCTGAAAAAAAAAAAAACCAGGAGATTTCACTGGCATCTCTCAGAAGAAGACATAAATTTCTGTATATTTTGTCATATAGTTTTCAAGAATAAGAGGCAAAAAAAAAAAGCTTGCTCCTTAAAAAAAAAAGTGGGAAGAGAGGAGTCAAAGTCCAGAATTAAACGTCAGCCATCCTAACATTCTGGACTATAAGGCATTCCAGGGCCACAAACACTCCTGAAGCCCCTGCAGGCATCCTGTGAGGGGAGGTGGACGTATCTGACCTTTCAAGGTCTGACCTGTGGATCTGACCCCACAGAACCTGGAAGGCCTGTGCTGGGGCCTCTCCTATCCTACCCCTTAGGGAGAGAAACCCTACCACTGTGGAGTCTCTCAGATGCCTCCTGTTCATAGACAGGTATTCTTCCTGGTGTCAGGCCAAAGTCACTTCAGAAGCTATGTAACCCCATTTACATTGTTAGAAACAACATTACAGGAACATCCAACACAGAAATTACATAAATAATCCCATTCAATAACCTTACTGCAGGAGAATCTTAGCCTTTTGTGTGCTGGCAAAATCTGTGCAAAACAACACAAATATCTAAGAGAGCATTTGATTTGTTGCTCCCATCCTATCAATCTTTTCAGAGACTACCTGGTAATCTACTTCCCAGAAGCCTGGGCTCATCTTTCTGAAAATCAGGGCTCCAAGAGGTGCCACTGTTTCTCTGTGCTCCCCTCTGCCATCCTGGGAACAGAGAGCTGGCTTTCCCAAGTTTAAATGCACGTTCTATCTCACGAAATTGGACAGACACATATGGCTTTTCTCCTAAAGTCCTTTTACAAAATTTCATTTTCAATCTTCTCCTTTATTTATTACTGTTTCTCAGAAATAGGATTTACAAATATGGACCTCAAGACATATCTCAATTTAACTACTGCAGTGACAAGAAGCTCTAAATACCTGGATTCTATTGCAAGTCAATGCAAGTCATTTCTCTTAATACAAGATGAGGAATTAAAATGAAGCTTGTAAATGACATGTGATTCACAGGAGGAAAGAAATGCACACTGAAAGCAGCTTGATTTATCGAGCATGGAAGACGTGTTGGGAGAGCTTATTTCTTCTCTTTTGATTTTTGTTGCTGTTGCTTATGCACTTAAAAGTATAATATTGGCAGGGAAAATAATATCAGGTCTATGCTCATCAGTTTAAAATTTACCCCAGCCTTACTCCCCAGCCTGTTATCCTGTTATTGTCAGAGAAGACATGGGCTTCTATGTTAGAAAAATAGCCCAAAGCAGCCTCAGTCAGGCACATTATGGTTGGTTGGGCTCTGTCTTCTCCCCATTCCTTTGCCTTCCTCTCTTTCCCCATGCTCCTTCTTTTCCTACCACAGTGGGCTTCCCCATGTCAGCTTCTTTTGCTCCTGTTTAGTCCCACCTCTGCCCTGTTCACAGACGCCTTGTTTTGGACAGTTCCTATGGTGTGGGAGCAGCTCTAACTAAGTAGGTATTAAGCATTTTATCCCTCTTTGCATTCCCAGCACCTCAGCCTGATTAATGCCTTTAACTTGTAAACAATTTACCTTCTTGAATCATTCAATTCAACACCATATACATGTTTACCAAGACCATAGCACAGACCTAAATGTTGTGAGGGATAGATAGATAATTTAGACAGGGATCCCACTCATAGTCTTTGCTCTTTCCTTAGAGCTTAAAATTAGAATTTTAGGAAAGTGTAGTATGAAGACCACCTTAGAACCTTGGTATATGAAAGCAGCCAGAAGAAGGGCAGGTGATAACATTGCCTTCATTCCCTTATCCATGCCTCCACATTCTACTGACTCGTAGTCTCCATTTTGCCTAGGTTTAAAAGGAGTTGGTAGGCTGTAATTATAGATAAACTATGCTTAAGCACAGGAGGAGAATGAATTGTATTTAATTGTGTCTTTGACAACAAAGGGCCAGAGCTTTGCAATCATGTACAGCGATCTGGAAGGAGACTGGCATGTCCACTTGCTCCAGAGCATATCACATCACTATGTTTCAGAGGGCCTTCAGAAGTTGTGATCACTCTCTCTAGTGCCCGAGCTCCCTCCCTGAAACCAGCTTGGTCAGCACTAAGTAAAGGGCCTTACAAATTACTACTTCCAGAAATCTGCAGAAGGGTACAGCAGCTACAGGGTTACTGGTAGTTGGAACTGGGACTAGGGCGAGGCCAGGACTGATCAGCCCACCATATTGCCACCATATTGAAACATCTGTCCAATGCCTATCACCTAATGTGAACCTCCCATTCATTATAATGCAGCCAGGAGAGGCTGCCTGAGATATGCTTTTGAAAAAACTTTGGCTAGCTACTTATCTAACTCTTCTCTCTTCCTCAGGGAAGGCCAGAGAGAGGACCACTCTCCTTCCTCATTGGACACAGAGATGTGAGAACCTCTCACTCAAAGTCACAAAGCTTGAGTCCAGAGGTTGCACACCAGTATCTGGATCAGTGGAGATGTCTTGATTGGGACAGAACTTGAGAAGCCCCGCACAACAAACTGTTAAGTTCAAGCACCCAAGACCAGGATCTGAGGCCAAGACAAAGCCGATGGCAGTGGGAAAGCTGGGAAGTCAAGGGAGAGGCACAGTGGTGAGAGCTGGTAAACAGATGGGAGGATGGGAGGAAGTGGATCAGGAGGATCCTGAAAAGCACCACCCAGGCCTGAGCACCAGTGTTCTACTGGGCCCACTGGCTCTGTGCTTCTCATAAGCTATTTCTGTGACAGCTGCAGAGCATGACATTATGAATGGTCAGTGCTAGATTTGGTCTCACGTCAGGCTCTGTTATATGGCAGCTTGGCTGCTCTCATCTCTGAGGTTTGGTTTCCTCAACTGTGAAGTACAGTGGACAACTTGTAGCATCTGATCTTAGTGTTTCAGTGAGGAGGAAACCAGGAAATATATATATTTAAAAGTCTTTAGCATAATGGTGGCTCATAGTAAATGCTGGGAAAAAAACAAACAAACAAGTTAGCTATTATTTGCTGACCATAAGTACAGCAATGAAGTGAGCTGTGTTCTGAGCAGTGACATCATCATGATCTCTGTGTGGCACCCACAGAAGGGATAGGTTGGGGATGATAGCCTGATGACTATGGGAAAAGTGAGGCCTAACGATACTGGTGTAGGGTTGCAGGGCTCACCATTTGGGCACCACAAGGCCCTTTGTGCACATTCAGGCTTTTGCCCATGGCAGAGACCTGCGATTGAATGTGGGCTCTCTAGTGGTCTGGCCCCGCCCTGCCCATTGGGCAGACCCTTGGCCCTCTTGTTCTACATCAGGGGGTCAGGCCTGAGGATTTCCTAGGGTAGTGGCATTCGGCATTCACGAAGGCTCAGAGAGAACAACCACTTAGGAGAAACTCAGAGGGACCCTGAGCACTACTTTAACTATGACATGAGAATAGTTCTCCTGAGTCTGTAAATATAGACACCTCCTGGGAAATGCAGATAAGGCAACACTATGGGTGAAATGCTCACAGAAGGAGGTATTGTGTGTTTTTAGGGACTGGCATGAAGCTAACTTGTCTCTGCTCAGCTGTCTTAACCTAGAGTCCATGTGGGCAATTGGCCCGCTAGGCAGAGGTGGAAAGGGAGCAACAGGGTACATAAGAAGTTGTCACTCACATTCTTCCTCTTCAGTTCCTGTAGAAGCAGGAGGAATTAGGTGGAGTACTAGCCCTCTAACCAGTCACCCATCCCTGTCACCATCTATAAATAACATTTGGATGTCCCTAAAGGGATGGCATCACCAAACGCACTGGTAAGGGATCATGAAGAAGCATTGTCCAGGTGTAGAAAGGTTTCAATTTCTCCCTCTGTTGCTCCTGCAGCTGAGATGAGGGACATGATCACTTTCCTTGCCCTGCGAACTGGCACATACAAGGAACCATATTGATAAGTGAGCACACAGTCAAGTTTCCAGGCTCAGCAAAGAAAAAGAGTGAGAAGAATAACTTTAAGTTAAATTTAAACAGAAGGCGAGCCCACCTCCCATTCTGCTTAGAAGATATAAAGATACTGAGTCCTTTGCAGTAGCCGATTAAAGAGAAGTTTCTTGACCAAGGCTGGTCCTGCCTTTCTGAACCGGGTAACCCACTTTGGCATTTCTGAAGCTGATGATGAGCTGTAAGCCAGCAAAGGGACAGAGATGATGTTTTGTGTTGCAGGATGGAGAATCAGGGTCCAGGGACTCAGGACAAAATGTTTGACTCAGTAGTTACTGACAGTCAACAGGGACCTGGGCAGGTGGTTTTGGGGTACAGAAGGTAAGCTGTCCCAAAGGAGAGTCTGAAGACCAGAAATTCTAAGCCTTCATGTGATGCAGTGCTCTTGAGGTTGTGTGATAATTTAAATTATGGGAAAGGCAAATACAGATCCTGGTTCACTTGGATCTAGGCACAAAATGAAACTCAGAACCATTAGATGACCTTCATAAGTGAATCAGGGTCTACAGCTGGTAGCTTGCAGCTTGATGAGTTATACACCAGTAGGTTTCACAGTCTCATCAACTTTTTAAAAAATGTAAACATTAGAGCTTTGGTCAGGAAAGGATCCTCACAACTGGAGGAGAGATTCATGCTAAGAAAATGATAAATCTCAGTCCCTGTCATTAAATTCTAATTTCTGTTTTGGTCCCCAAATCATATGATGCTCTCCTTGGGCCCATAGTCACCCGTTGACAAACCGAACCCATATATGGCCCACCCAAGGGAAAGATCTGAGTCAACTTGTAGCAGTGTCAGCACCAGTGCCTGCCGACTCTCTGAGGCAAAGGCCGCAATGTGGGCACCCACACGCCAGCCTCCCTCACAGCTAGGTGAGTAGTAAGACTACCTCAGTGCATGTGAGCCTAGGGGAGGTGTGGTTGGGATGCTGTGTGCCTTTTCTACTCTCTCTTCCACTGTACAGGGAGCTTGGAAGTCACTTGCTGAAGATGGAAGAGCCACATATGGAAGGAAACGAGGGACTCAAATGACCACATGGAAGGCTGCTTGCCAATCATGAACATCTACAATGGGTTTTCACTAAAATCACAATTAGTCACTGAGGTTCGGAGGTTTGCTTGTTCCAGGGGCCAGAGTACCTTGCCCCAGGTACTCTCTGTCCCCTTTTTAAACTTGTAAATGTGTAGAATTTAAGAATGTATATGGGAATTTAACTTTTCAAATTAGTTGTCCTAAATCAAGCACCTTTCCTGAGTTTTTTCTTTTTTTTTCATATTTGATAATCTTATGTCTGTGTCTGTCCCAGAAAACAATTCATTCCTCAGCTTTCATGGAAGCTATTTATTGCACCTGGATATCAAAAACGTCACTAATCTGCCCATCTCATTCTATTCTCTTCCCTGCTTGGGGCCAATTTCATGTTTTGGAAATTGCTGGAATAGTAGCCAGCAGCAGACCTGATAAAGGGAAATGGTCTTTTAAATTTTTAAACAGTTCTTTCTGGAGCTGCTTTGTTCATGCTCCCTTAACACTGTGTCCGGTATTTTTTTCCAGGCCTGGATTCTATTTGAACAATGCTAAATGTCATCCCCTACCTGCTGACTTCTGCTGCTGAAAGCAGCTTGCAGCCTGGCTCCCACAGAGCTTGTGTGCACACCGCTTGTTCACAGAAAACTCAGTCAAAAAGAGTCGGCTTGACCAAAATATGTTGATCTGCTTTCTAGCTCAGTGAAAGCATAAGAATGATGCTGTATTATCTTAAATGCACACCCTTTTTTTCTTTTGTAAAAATCTTGCGTGTGCTGGGTTGGGTTTAGCTCGTTCTTAGACAGAATGCCATTGAAACCTTAAAGAACTGTCAGCTTGGGGTTTCTTCAGAGGTTACTTTTTTTCCTGGAGAATTTGGAGCACAATTTATTTTGTGATTGAATTTCATTATGTCTGATATTCCCAGTAGATGCCCTGTGCTCTTATATATTTTTTTGCCATCCCTGGGTCTTATGAAAAGTGCTTAGGAGGCAGAAAGAAATCATGTCTATTACGGGCTGAATTGTATCCTTCTCAAGTTCATATGTTGAAGTCCTAACCCCTAGTGCTTCAAAATGTGACTGTATTTGGAGATAAGGTCCTTAAAGAGAGAATTAAGGCCAACTGAGGTCATTGAGGTGGGCCTTAATGAAAAAGGGGTCTTCATCAGAAGAGTTTAAGACACAGCCACACACAGAGGGAAGACCATCTAAGGACACAGAGAGAAGACAGCCATCAACAAGTCAAGGAGAGAAGTGTCAGAGAAAATCAACTCTGCCAACACCTTGATCTCATACTTCTAGCCTCCTGAACTGTGAGAGAATAAATGTCTGTTGTTTGAACCACCCAGGCTGCAGTGTTTTGTTATGGCAGCTCTAGCCTACTAGGATAACATCCTGCCTATATTCCCTAGGTGAACCCAGCTAGAACCAACTAAAAGAAGGTTCTAGAGAATCTAGAAGAGGGTCTGTAAAAGCAAACATTTATTCAAAGAATTTAATATGAAAGACTTGAGGCAGTCAGTGCCCATGAAACTGCGCCACTTTATTGTCTTGGAGGCCTGCTTTAAGAAAACATCCCTAATCTCCTCACAGAAACAGAAGAGACTTAAAATGTTCCCATACAGGGAAAAAAAAAAAAAGCTTCTGGACCTCAGAAAGGAAGGGGCTTCTTGGCAGAATGAACACTTGGTTCCATGCAAAGAGTGGGGCAGCCAGGAGTGACACAACACTCTCAGGATCACAGAAGGGGCACTAGCAGACAGCCACGTACTCCTGGTGACCTGGCAGCCCCATCTCAGGGGCAGCAGACAGCTGATGTTGGGAACACTACGCACAACTCTTCTAACTCAGCTGCACTGTCACTTGCAGGAGAAATGCCCAACCAAGCTTTGGAAAGCAGGTCTTGCTGTCAATCGACAAGTCCCACTTTCTTTCTCAGCCTTGGAATTGCTGCTGACTCACAAGCAACATTATCGTCATCATCATTAATGAAGGCATCTGAGACTTACTGTGCATCCGTCACTCTGCAAAGTGCTCTATGTTATTTTACTTCATTCTCACAACAGGCCCATTAGGCAGGTCTTCCTCAAGTTATGGATGAGGAAGTTGAGGCTCAGGGAGGTACTGATCATGCCCCAGGCATACATGTTAGGAGAGGGGCCCAAGTGCCAACTAGGCTCCGTTTATCCCCCACATTCTGCCCTCAGATAAAATTCCAGAAGTCTCTCTATGATGGAGCCTCTCAGCAATGGCACCAATCCCCCAATTCTGAAGTCCTGGTTATTGAGATATAGATGATTTAAGTCTAAGTTTTCTCTGACCTGGGCTTGCTGCACATCCATCACCTGGGGAGATTTTGAAAAATATATACATCCCATAACCAAGTACCTGCAGTGCTCATTTTGCAGGTTTGGGGAGGGGCCTTGGAATCTGCATTTCAACAAGCTTATGGAATCTACTTGTCTGGAACAGGGCAGAAATCTTTAAACATTCATGCCAGGAATACCTGTGCCATCTGGTGCGGCCTATGGATCTCTTCTCAGAATAAAAATGTTTTAAAGAAAACAAAATGCACAGAATTATAAGGGAACCCAATTATCTTGAAATATAGTTATCAAATTAATAAAAAGTCATGATATAGTAATATATATGCTCCTTTAGCACATTAAATAACAACACCTAATCTGATTTAATAACTATCATAAATTTTAAAGAAGACAGGAGGATACCTAGGTCTTCCAAGATATCTACAAGAACTAGGATGTACGTGTGCCTTTGATTAGTACTGAAAACAAAAGGGCAGGTATGGCTAATGCTATGGAGATCTGTGGCCTGCTTTCATAATTGAAACAATACCAGTTCAAGATCAATGAAAATCAGCGTGCATTTGTATATTCCTGACCAAGTTTATAGACCCCTTGATTCTATCACAGACTCTTTGGAGATTTGTGGATCCCAGGCTAAGAACCCTTGTTTGGGGGCGTTGGCTAACTATAAAATCTAATAAGTAGAATGTAGATTTCAAGACTTTTTTCATTTCTCCAGAAACCGATTTTCCAAGCGGTAAAATCAAGCCAAAGAAGTATTTAATTTTCACTGGCAATGCAAAGTCTGCATGGATATTTTGATATTTTCTTCCAGGCAAAGGGACTATTTTAAATGATTGATTTAAAAATTAAGCATCACTAGTGGAATAGTAACCATAAGAAATCACAGTCATGCAAATCTCACAGGAGAAAATGTTGCATGATTTATCTTTCTGTCAACACTCTGACATTCTAAGATGAAAGTTATTTTTTCCCCTATTCTTTCTTTGTTTTGTGCTTATCTTAATTTGCTAAATGACACGGTTTCCAGATTGTGAGAAATGATTATCCTTATTCAGAGCAAATGGTGCCAAAGATATATTCATGTAAAAAGGCTGCATTCTTCCTGTAATCAACTACCTTCTCCTTGGCCTTGTAAGAACACATCCCCCTCTGATGAGATCACCTGAAGGTTCAGCTGGATAAGGCAATAACGAAGAACTCCACATTGCAACTACGAACGAAGCTTTATGAGCACCAGAAAGTTTGTGGTGCTTAGCTTTTCAATAGATACTGGGGTAATAGGATTTTGTGCATGCTCACCAAGCGTCTAATAGCTTAAAGCATTTCTTGCTGGCAACTTTCTGTTGTGTGCTGCAGTTTACGTGGCTTTCAATGTTTCCCAGGCCACTCTCAATGATTCATCTCCTTGGCAGAAGCAACAGGAAATTAAGCGTCTCCTGCTGGAGTAAGCTGAGCCATCCCCAAGGCCTTGCTAGTGATGGAATAGAGACACCAGCCTCTGATGAGGCTGATGGACAGCTGTCATCTCCAGGACACTGGTGGGCACAGCCCAGGTCACCCAGGAGGAGAAAGTGGAGCCTCTCTTCCAGGTGTGTGCACTAGAGATGAGAGTGCAGTTCTCTCAGACACAGCTTTGTCCTTGGGAGGGTCTTATCAACGTGCCCAGTACCATTCAAGTCATGTCAAATGTTTTTCTGTTGACTCTTTTTGAAGTAACTGTTCATCTGTCACATAGCATCATGGTCCTTTGGACCCAGAATCCAGACTTCTAGGCCTCACCTGTATACTTGGGGCAGTACCAAAAAGAATATCAAAAGGCCCATTTTATTACTTTCAACTGTTACTCTGGCCCAAGCCTCCACTCTCAGGCTTATGTCTCCCACCATCCCTACTAGACTTCACCACACGTTCTGCCCATTCTGACCTTAATGACCGTTCACACTGTGCCCACACCAGGATACCCCATCCTGTCCTCTCTGCTCATCCCAATCCCACTTATATTTCAAGGCCTGAGGACCCTCTCCAGGAAGCACTTTTGTAACCCTAAAAGAGAGAGACAGGGGCTGCCCCCTTTCTTCATCTGTTACAATATTCCATGTTTGTTACACCGTTTCACAGATGGAGCAGATGGTCAAAAATGCCGGCTGTGCATGGGGACATTGTGCATGATTCTAATTTGTGAGCCGCAGGCTGAGCCAGTACTGAGAAATGTCCCAACCTTCCTGTCTCTACTGACCCTCATCCTCCACAACAATCCCCTGTTCCCACAGTTACCCCCTGGGTAAGTTCGGAACGGCCCACTCTGACCTCAGGCTCTTTTTCTTCTCTGCTGGCTCTCTCATTCAGAAGGAGGACCTCTGGCCACTTAATGCCTTTATAAATAAAATAATAATAACAAAGTAATGACAGCTAACACTTAACTATGTTTTAAGCACTTTACATTTACTAACACATTACTAACTCGATCACATAATGAGATAATCACATAATCACATTATGAGGGATGTGCTTTATGCTCTCCATTTTAGAAACAAAGAAATTGAGGCAAAGAGAGTTTAAGCAAATTTCACAAAGACACTCAGTGTCCTATGTTTTCTTTGATTCTATATCTCTTTGGAAGTCATTAGTCACAGGGCCAAACTAAAACCAAAGTGGTTTACATCTCACCAGTGATCTAGACCCCATGCTGAACCACCTTCTTACCTAATTCGCACATGCCATGCCAATATTCTCCCTACCCTAAATCACCCAGGGCCACCAGACAAGTGGGATAGTCCTTAAGCTCCAGGTGTGCTGGAATTCTTCAAACCAGTCCATCCTAAGCTGTTTACCTGCCCTGCCTTGCCTTCCCCACAGAAACCCCAGTGAAGGCTCTGGTCTAGGCATTCCCTTTGCTCCTTCTGCCCTCTGACCAAACATAGTGTTTCCCCTTGAGAGCTTGCATGGCATGGCATACCTCTCATTTCTACGGGAACTATGAACAATATTAAGCTTTTCTTTCAGTGGCATTGACCTCTCTGTGTTATTGCTCAACCACCTTTATAAATTAAGACCCAGGCACAAACCACCCAGGTAAGTAGGTGGTAGCAGAACTGGAATTTGAACTCTGGCAGTCTGTGTGTACTGCCCCTTCTTTGCACCCTTCTGCTGTGCTATGCCTAGTTCTTGCTTTCTCTTCCAATACATGTAAGGCTCATAACCCTCTCTTTGCACCACTGCCCTTCCATTGCACTTTCTTGGCAAAACTACAAACTTGGATTGGACCAACAGTCTGCACTTTCAGGACCAAACCCGAACTGCTAAATACTACTAGAGGAAAATCTAGTACTAGTTGTCACCCTCCTAAATATCTGTCCTCAAAGCTCAGGGGGGCCTTTCGGATACATGCTAATTCTCCTTGGAAAGCTCCTTCTTTCTTCCTCATTGTGGTTGTTTGTCTTCCCATTCTCCTCACATCTCTAGCCACCCTCATTTTCAGCTGATGACATGGCCTGCATGTACTCAAGCAAACAGAAGCCACCAGATAGGAAGCTGTTCAGCCCTCCCTCACCCATCTAGCTTGCTTCTAACCTCACCACCCCACCTTCCTCCAGTTACAGGGGAGATGCACTCTCCCTAGTGTGAGGGATGTCACCTTGCTGCTGAGTCCAAGGGCACTTTTAACCCCTTCTATGACTGCAGTTCTCAGTCCCATTGACCCAATCCACTCATTCATCTATTGAGTACCTACCATCAATGAAAAAAATGGAAGATCCCTGCCCTGTGAAGCTGTACTTTAGCAAAGGCAGGTAGATATTAAGGAATACATACAGTAAATAAGTAAATTGTGTAGTACACTGGAAGGTGGTGAGTCTACAGAAAAAAGGTGTAAAGCAGGGTGGGAACTCCACAGGGCTGGGATGTGGGCAAGGGGAGGGAAAGGCTGTGTAGCGTGAGATGAAGTCAGTTCCTGGAGGTCTGAAGGGGACTGAACAGACTTTTGCTTTTACTTTGAATGAACTGGGGAGCCATGGAAAGTTTTGGAGCAGAGTTAAGCCATGATCTGACTTAAAGTATTAAGAGTTTCAGTCTGCTATGTCGAGATGGACTGTAAGGGGCAGAGAAGATGCTGGAAGACTAGTGAGAAGGCTCCTGCAGTGATCCAGGCAGGAGGTAAAGGTGAATTAGGCAAGAAGGGAGCAGGGATATAGTTGAGGCAGTTGGATTCTTACAACTTTCTCCTTCCTTGGCTCTCCCCTTGTCTCTTTCTGTCACTCTAGCTACTCTTTCTCAGTCTCCCTAGAGGGTTTCTCCTTTGTACTTTAAAAGTTGGGGCTCCCCAGAAGGATGATGAACTGCGGAAGTGGCAGCAGGGATAGAAAGAAGCAGATACTTTCTGAAGCTGTTTCAGAGGGAAGGTCATCAGATCCTGGTGATAAATTGGCTTTGATATTGAAGGAGAATGAAGTGTCCCAGGTTTCTTCTATGAACAACTGTGTGAGTTCCTGGGTATCATCCACTGAGCTGTCAGCTTGACTACCACACAGGACAGAAAAAGGCCCTGTTGGAAAGAGCATTTAAGAGAGAAAATAAAATTTTGTGAAACAATGCTGTTTGTAAACAGGCACCGAGAGTTACAGGTCTTGGAACAAAACGGCATCTGGCTGATTTAGCCTGGTCCTTTGCATCTGTGCCTAGGTCAGTCCTCCAGGGAAAGCATGAAGAGGGCGAGTGCCCAGGAACAAAGGTATTTGTCAACAATCCTGCAGCTTATAAAATGTAATATGGTGCCACTGGCGAGAGGGCAGCTGAAGGGCTGGACAGGTCCAGGCATGAAGTCTGAGGAGAGGTGTAAAAAGCGCATGGGCCAGTGCACCAGCTTTCCAGGAAGACCGGTCTATCCAAATGGCCACCTCACCAGTGCCTACTTGCACACTGCTGAAGGCATCACATCCCAAGGAAGCTTGCCCTTTCTTCCAAGGCCTTTGTTAAAAAGCACTCACTTGAAGGGGGTGTGGATGGCATGGGCTGCTCCTAAGGGCACAATTCCAGGAAGGTCTAGGATTTGGGTTGGGACCTAGACTGGAGCAGGGCCTAGGACTGGGTAGGGTCTAGGACTGGGGGGGCTAGGACGGGGGTAGGGACTATGACTGGGGGGTTGGGACTGGGGTGGGTCTAGAAAGTGGAGGTAGGCCTGGGTAGGGTTTAGGACAGGGGTGGGGTATAGGCCTAGGTGGGGTCTAGGACTGGGGGGGCTAGGACTGGGGAGTTAAGACTGGGATAGGTCTAGGATGTGGGGGTAGGCTGGATGGAGTCTAGGACTGGGTTGGTGGACATGGCAGCCTCAGACCTAGGCAGGGAGGGGAAGAGACCTTTAATGAAAGAGTTCTACTGTGATGCCAGTCCCTCCTCCACGCAGGGGCTGGGCTTCCTCTCCTCTGTCTCTGCCTTGCCCAGGGCTGCCACCCTCCCAATTTTTGATGTAGCTGAGCACAGGGCTTCAAGTAGAAAGTAAGAATGAGCTTTTCCCTTGGGTTCCCACCTGTAAATGCCAATTGTGCCCTGGATTTGCCATCAGCCAGCTCGTCTCTAATATGACTCACTTCCTCTCTGGTATTTCCAGGGGAGCGATTAATGAGCAACCAGACCTCAAGAACAAATTCAACCAAACAAATGCTACAAAAAACCTCTCAAGGCCTTCAGAGAGCAATGAGGCATGTTACATGAAGATTAGCAGAGAGAACAGCCAATTCCCCTAAATAAATAAATAACGAGGTGGCATATACCGACAGCCGCATTCATTTCTTCCCTCTTGGGTGAAAGCACTTTGCTCTTGATTCAGACAGATTCTGGGGGAGCCCTCCCCAAATGCATCTGTGACCATAAGACTAGCCTGGCCTTTAGGACAAACTGTCTAACCTTTGTCTGCCCTTTGTGAACTGTCAGGGTAGGCAGACCAGAATTTTAAGACATCTTTCTATGATTTTATGATGCAAATCTCCCACTTTGCCCCCCAAAACCCCACATTGGCAAGGCTCCCCAGTCTAGAGCAAGGCTGGGTCTAGAGTGAGGCTAAACATCTCTTGCTCTTAAAAAGAAAAAAAGGTCCCCATTTGCTCTGGCTTGTGGGCCTCTACAGAGAATGTTGAGGGTTCCTTCAGGTCCTTGAAGGCTTAGACTGGTTGCTGGCTAATTTTTTTTTTCCCCTCAAAGTTTACCATCACTTCAAGCACCTACACTTGCTATCTTAGTTGAAGCCACCTGGACTATTACCACCTTCACTGTCTAACTAGGCCCTTATTTCTGCTATTGTCCCACTGTGGTAGAATCCCCATATAGCAATGAGGGATCCTTTTAAAACAAAAGTCACACGTCACGCCCCCGCTTAAAACCCTCCATGGTCCCTACTTTACTCAGAGACCATGGTCCCTACTTTACCCAGGGGATCTGTCCTACCCTGTCCTGTCATCTCTTCTCACTCTCACCCTTGCTCGTTCTATTTCAGCTATATTGGTCTCCCGCTAGTCTTCAATAGGGCCAAACTTGTTCTAGACTCAGGGCTTTTGTACTTGCTGACCATTCTGCATGGTCAGTATTTTTTCCCTGGAAATCCACAGGCCTGCTACTTAAATATTTCCTTATCCCAAAGATATTCCCTGTCTACACCACTCAAAACAGCTTCTCCCTCATCCCTCAGCCTATCCCCTTACTCCATATTAGGTATTTATTTGCCTGACATCTGCTCCACAAGGGAGGGAACACGTGTGTTTTGTTCACTGCTACATTCCCAGTGCTAGAACAGGGCCCAGTACAAAGTAAGTGCTCAGTGAATACATGTTGAATGAATTAATAACTTGAAGAATCTGCATCTGAAATTACAGTCTCAGCATCAGAGTATTCTTGGGCACATATCCAGCAGTGTGGCCTATGTCAGATTTGCTTTGTTTCTTTACATTAAAAATGACACCTCTGCCCTGAGTCCTCAATCCCAAACTCCATCATTTCTGGATTGCATCAGAATATTCAAACATGTTGTCCTTGTCATTTTCTACTCTTGCTAAGTTGAGTCCCTGGCCTGCCTTTTCAGTATTGGCCTAGTATTTTTAGAAGAGCACTTCTTGTGTGTTTGTAAGGGCCAAATATCACAGCTGCTCCTCTGGGTATATTTTCACTTGCTAGTTCATTTTTACATTACATACAAACACTGATGAAATTTCCCACTAAATATGTGGCAATCCTAACTATACTCAGTGACATTTGGTCCTGAGTGGCCTTGGCTGCCACGGCTTATCCAATGGAAGCTCACAGTAAATCCACTAAAGAGATTAAAAGGCAGAGTTGGCCTGACAGGGAGAGCCAGAGGAGGGAGCACCAGACTCGCTGGGTTTTGTCAGTGTGTTAGGAGAACATGGGGCCCCCACCCTCATGGGACGTCTTGGGTATACCCTCCACAACTTTGGCATGGGAACTTTGCCAAGGAAAGAGTCTGGCTAATCTCTGGTGACTGTCCCCTGTGTATCTGGCAGGCCTGATGGGACTGGAGTCAACACCTGGAGTAGGGATCCACACACTTTGGCTGCCTGAATGAACGAGAACATGAGGAGGGTTTGGAGGGATCACCCAGCTCTGAATCTGGAGACTTTTGATGGATTTCTGTGACACCATCCCTCGAGAGGTTTGTACAATATTTTGAGTTTGTTCAGTATTTGGGAATGGGGTCCTTCATGCCACCAGAATCTCAAAGTGGCCACCGATTCCCAAAATGTTAAGGGCCACTTGGTTTGAAAAGGGTGTGAATGCAGCCCACAGAGCTGGGAGTCCCATTGCTGCCTGGGGCAGAGTGCTCTGCCTTCCTGCCCAGCCTCCCTTCCTCCTCTGGGCCTCACCTTCTAGAGCCCTACCTTGCCATCGCTACCTTCACAAGTGCCACGCTGTTTCCCATTAGCTGCCTTTGTCCAGGCTATACCTTCTGTTGAAACAATCTTCCCTCCCCCACCAGCCAACAACCCTGTGTTTCTAGACTCCTCAGCGGTTCCCTCCTCAAGGCCTGTCCTAAACACCCCTACTTCTCTCAAGCCCCAGTATCCCCAGATCAAGGCCACCTAAACTGCTGCCTGTCCTCCAATGGTCTGCAAAAATCAAAACAAAACAAAACGTTTTGCATGGAAACTATCAGCAAGCTTTAAAAGCAGTTTGAGCAATTTTATATCAGTTGAATCTAATAACAAAAACTTGGGGCTTAGGTTTGTTTCTTTTTTCCCTATTTTATTTTTCTAGTAATTCATTTCTATTGCATTTTATACAAGTATCAGTCCTGATGCATTGAAAATAAGAAACATATCTGGTCTTTTACTATAAATCAGTGTTTTTCAAACTTTTTCTTATTATTCCCCTCCCTGCCCCATGGATCACTTTTAGACATCCATCTACCCCCACAGCCACTGACTCTGCTCTCACCATGGAATTTTAACACCACAGATATTCTATGTCTGTTTGTATGCTGTATGCATGTTTGTGGTTTACACATAAAAAGAGTAATACTCTTTTGCATCCACCTCCAAGAACCAATTTTCACACCATTGGGGACCATGTGGATAAGAACACATGCCACAGATGATTTGAGAAGCACTGCTGAAGTCCTGGGCAAGGCAGGTGCTGCCCCAGGAAGGGTCTGGAAATCCATGCAATGTTCCTGTCAGCTCGTAGTTGTGACCGAGAATTGAAATATACACATTATTATATATCACCTTTCTTTTATTTGCTGTACATTATAGTTAGGGCATTACCAGTTTTTGTTTGTTTGTCTGTTTGTTTGTTTAACTATAGATGTTGGTAGGTTCCCTTACCTATTATCTTCCTGTTGGATCTTGTGACTAACAGATGAGAGGGAGGAGGATGGTCATGCTTCCAGTTGGTCATCCCCTACTTTCTTGCTTCTCTGGTCATTGGCCTGGTGACCACTGACTGCTCATCTGGACATCTCAGTGTAGCAGCGGGGAGCCCTGCAAACCATCTGAAGAGGTGGTTTCTGGCATGCGGGTAACCAGTGCAGCAAGCTCCTCTGAAGAAACATCACTGTGGGAGTGCTCCCCCTGATATACCTACAGCATGCTCAGCATTATAAAATGCTGGGAGCCATACCCACTCAGCAGCTAAGGCCTTTGTGTCTGTTTAAGTCAGAGGCTTCCACCTCCACTACTTTTACTTTCACACAACTTCTTTAATTTTTGCAGAAGACCTATGATAACCCAGGAACCAGCAACTAAGGAACACAACTTGGAAAAAAACTAAGGTTCAGTACCTGTTCCTTTGCCCCAAGGCCACAGGTCATTGGAAATCAATCAGTATGAACCAGAACCTGTTCCTTGTTCAGGCTGATGCAGAAATGCTGGCGGTTCCTGGGATGCCGGCACCTGTGAATTCAGATCCCACCCACCAGTTTTGAAATCCTGTCCATCATGAATGCTGGAACAAGCTTGAAGAATATCACGGTTCCTGAAACCACCAAGCCCTGGGCTGTGGTCATTCTCCCTCCCTAAGGCTCAGCACAGACTGGGCAGACACTGGAGATTCAAATTCATTTCCTGATTTCTTTTGAACCAAAGGTGGATTTTGTCTACTTGAAGGTGCCAGTTTCTCATTCTCTCTCTGCATGGGAGACAAGCCAAAGTGTTGGAGCATCATGGACACATTTAGTGCCCAGGTCCCCTGAGCACTCTCTGGAGCTGCCCACATGATGTATTTCTTCAGACACTGTGGCCATTCATCGTCCCCCAGAGGGACTGTTACAAAAACAAAGAAGTCAGTGTGAATTCAAAACAACAGTCTGTTGAACTGTTGGACAGAGGCTTAGAGAACACAATGGATGACATACTAATATGCCAGGGCCGCCATAATAAAATGCCTCAGACTGGGTGGTTCTAACAACAGAAATTTATTGTCTCCTTTGCTTGCACACAGTCATCTTCTACTTTTGTCCTTACATGGTCTTCCCTCTGTGTGTGTCTGTGCCCTAATCATCTCTTCTTATAAGGACACCAGTTGTACTGGATTAGGGTCTACTCTAACGACCTCATTTTAACTTAGTTACTTCTTTAAAGACTCTAACTCTAAATACAGTCACATTCTGATGTACTGGGGGTAAGGGCTTCAACATATAAATTTTGGGAGGAAATAATTTAACCCATAACAGATGGAAAAGGTGTTGGGCCTTTTAAGTTTAAGTTGCAGAGAAACACTGGCTTAAAGTGAAAACTTTGGAAACTTGAACTCATTCATTTTATTAACTGGAAAAATGAGGCCCAGGATTTGGGCCCACAAAAGCCCAGTTCTTGGGCCCTAGGTGCAGAAGTAGGGTTTCCAGGGCTGTCAAGCCAGGAACCTTCCTAGGCATCGATCAGACTGTTTCCTCCCTGCACTGCCACTCCTGCCCCCACCTCTACAAAACAAAACAAAACAAAACAAAACAAAACACAAAACACCAAAAAATTATAAGCAATTTAAAAAGATAGAAGAAAAAATGAGTCTTTAAGGACAAGGCAAATATTTTGACAAAGATTCTTTGCATGACCAAACTTCATTCCGGCTCCTGAACCCTCTCCTCGGCCCATCTGTGCACCTGCTTACAAAATCCAGTTTTAGCAGAAACCCTGTCAGTCAGTTTACTGAGAACAACTTGATCAGGTTCCTTGTACTCCACCATTCCCCAGGTGATGTCTGACACTCTGGCCTGTCTTCAGAGAGAGTCCTGTTAGTTTGCTTTAGCCAAAACTCTCTTTATTCTTGAAGTTTCCTCTTGGTCATTTTCTGTCCACTAATCCCTACCCCAGTCCTTGGCTATAAATTCCCATTTGCCCATGCTGGATTCAGAATTGATCCAATCTCCTTCCCCTACTGTGAAATCCTACTGCAGCTGTTTTATGCCTATGGCAATGGTCTTCAATAAAATCTGCTTTATCATCTTTAAAAGTGTCACTGAATAATTTTTCCTTTAACAACTTGAAGTCTGTTTTTATAAAGGCTAGAGACCAAAGCAGCAACTGACTCAGTTATGTTCTTCAGCTATCCCTGAGACCTTTGCAGGGGTCCACAAAATCAAAACTATTTTGATACTAAGTTGTCATTTACCTTTTTTTTTACTTTCATTCTGTCATGAGTGTGAGCATTTTTCAATGGCATTTTGCAGAGGCTGCATCACAATGATGATATAATTCCTCTGACAGAGAAACCAACTGCTGTCTATTAATCCAAATATCAAGAGATTTGCAGCAAGGTAGGACAGTACCGCTTTTATTTATTTGTTTGTTTTCAAAAAACACAGTTATTTTTTATAAAAATGTGTTATGTCACCATGAAATGAATTTATTATTGTGTTTTTTGAATAATTCAATAAATATTTTTAAAATTTCTTTTTTAATTTCTTAGTAAAAATTGATGGAGAGGACACATATAAACAAAAGCCCTTTGCGTGTTTGCCATAATTTTTAGGATTGGAATGGGTGCTAAAACTCAAAAGTTTGAGCACGAATGCTCTGGAGCAATGAGTGGGGCTCACCAATGAAACCAGCAGGAATTTTTCTTTATTCTCCTTTATGTCATCTTCTTCCAGTTGGCTTAAGGCTTGTCTTAATTTCCCCCATTCCCTCATAGAACTGGATAACCTAGAAACCCTGTGAGCACCTCGACCTAAGGGCTGCTCTTCCCTATACTGCCTGCCCCAGGCCCTGTGGGAGCTGCCTCTCTACCCTACCTTTCCAGGGCTTACTTTATCAGTCTCTGATGGGCCCAACACCCTATGGCTGGTGACAAATGCAGAAAATCAGCACCTTGCTGCTGTCTCAGACAGTTAATAAGCACAGAGAGGGATAGCAGCAGACATCACAAAGCCAAAAGACATGCCTTAGGTGGCCATGTCCTGCCACTATCTGTGACAGGCCTTCTCCTGCTGGCTTTCTTGATGTCTCCAGGTACATTCTAAGCTCTAGTTCTGATGAAGGTTTTGAGAACATATTGGTTCACTATAGATTCATCTTTTGGATCTTTCGGCAACCTATGTTTTTGTCCTTCTTTTGCGATTGAGACAAGGAAAACAGTGGAAACAAGGTTGAAAAATAAGAGGCTGCACATACAGGGTATTTGTTTCCCAAGAACGTCCACATTAGGATGTTCTACAGCTAATAGCAATGATGAGAACTTACACCCAGAAATGGTTTCCTCTGTGCCAGTCACTGTTGCATGTATGTTTGTATGTATGTATGTATGTATGTATGTATGTATGTATGTATTTGATTCTCACAACCCCAGAAAGTAGGTACTCAGGCATGAAGACTCTGACTCATCTCCCTGTAAGTCCCTCTAAGTTTGGTAATGTCTTGTGAGAGACATTCCAAGGGTTACCAAAGAGCCTACTGACAACTTCCCGCTACTACAGTGACTTAGAACTCAGCTGGAAGAATCTACATTCATGAAGAAGTATCTAAGGAGCCTGCAGTCATTCCAGTCCTTTTACCTCCTCCTGTCTCAGATCAGACCCATAGGGCAGTCTCCAAGCCTATGAGGCCCAAACCAGACAGAGTCTTGGAAGATGCCATCCAGAAAGTGTCAGATCCTGGAGTGACATGAAAGAAACTTCAAACTGTAGAGGGAAAGGCAGGAGTCAGGATGAGTGGATGCATTCAAGAACAAAGCCAACAGAAGCTAAGAGAGACATAAGTATGAGAGAGAGCAGGCCCACAGAGGGCTTGAAGACAAAGACCAATTATCCTAGAAAAAAACAGGATTTATTCTGAAGACCCAGCTGCTCTCAGTAAGTTTTAATGATCTCTGTGTCCAGTATTAGAACAGATGCTCCTACCACATGGATACCCTTGTTTTTTATTCCAATATATAGTGAGACTATCACTTGGTACTTGGAAAAGCCCAGTAAAAGGATACCTAGAATAGTTTGATTAATACAATGGAGCAATAATGTTAGCCTGCAGAATAGGCTTTCTCTCTGACCAACAGCAATGCTGCCATGTTGCATACTCCAGGGGCTCCATTCATGTAAATAAATTCTATGTTGAATCCCTTTTCCCCTATATGGTATGTTCCAAAGCTATACAGCCTGCAGTACTGCCTGCCATGCTCTTTTGCTGCAGAGTCATCACTTCAAAGTACTAACTGTCAGAAAAGCCCTTGTAGCCAAGGAGCTGGGCAGACTGCAACTTGGGGTCTACTGGTTCTTTATCTCTAAGGAGTGAGAAATAAACATATTTCCAGTCATCAGCCAGGAAAAACATTCTCTTTTACTTGTTGACAGATAAAAACGTTGAGTCCCAGAGACCATGATCAAAAAAAAGATATTTTGCTGAACTTTACTAAAAAGAGAAGAGTCCTTTCCTAGGGACAGTGTGTGGCCAATCTGGGAGAGAAGTCAAGGGACTGCGTTAATGCACAATGTAAGTTCTATTTCCACCATAGGATGTTATGATCTTTTCACGGTTTTCAAAAATAGAAGACATAAAAAAATAAATATTTTTATCCATTGCCCGCCCATCCATCCATCCATCCATCCATCCATCCATCCATCCATCCATTCATCCATCCATCCATCCTACACATGTTTCTTAAAGGCCAACAATATGCCAGGCATCATCTAGGTTGGTCACAGGATGTTAATGAATAAAATAGACAGAGACCATCTTATTACGTAGTTTGCAATCTAACAGATATGTGAAGAAATTACAAGTATGTCTAGTACACCAAGAAGAAAAAAGATGTTCTGGGTGCCATGAGAGCACAGATGCAAGGCAAGAGGGGGAAAAAAAAAAAGCCAGGCATTAAAACAAATGGTGTTCACAGTGGAGTGTTCACACTAGATTAAAACTAAGCTCAAACACTCTTTACCTAAGGATCCAATTAAAATATGGGAATGATGCATCCCTCATATCTGCATTTGAATATATGACAAACCTATAATTAACTGAGTTTTCAAAAATGCAACCCAGTGAGATCTCAGACCAAAATCCTGTCTCTTGGGCTATTTACTAAATCCTCTATTAGCAATCAGACAAAGGCCATTGTCCCAAAGGCAGTAATTTAGTTTTCAGTGTGATCTGAATTTGCAAGCCTATGTGAATTGAGAACCAGAATAAGTCTGATATTTATCCAAGGGGGAAAAAGAAGTGCTGATGCCAGAAAAGAATGACAACTGGAATAGTTGAAGAGGTCAGCAAAAACTCCACATTGAGGTTTTATGTTTCTGACAATTATTCCTTTTCTGTCAAAAAAGTGTGGTGTCTTTTCCTAACAATTCTCACCACCTTACTTCAAAATTACTCCCAGGTGAGAAGAATGGCCTCAAAAAAAAAAAAAAAAACTAACAGAAATTATGAAAAATGAACAATGTATTGATAAAAGAAGAAAGCACTAAGGTTCACATTTCTCCATGCAAAATACCAAAAGAAAAGCGAAGGGACCCTATCACTTCACACTTACAACTAATTTTAGGGTTAAAGGGAGGAGGAATGACACTTGACTCCCTCCTTATAAATCTCATTCATAATTATGAATGATAAAAGAATATGACTAGAGCCTCACCTCAGGCTCCATGTGGGGGTCCCTGGGCTGAAGTGGTATTGCTTTTAGTTGACAGAAGCAAGCTGTCCACTCTGGGAAGGAACACTTGTGGCTAAAATATGCTTGAAGTGACTGACCCGTTGGTGCAGTCTCCTCCTACAGTGGAGGACCTACTAGACTGGGCATCAGCAGTTCTTCTTCCCCTCGGCCGCTGCGTGTGAACACACTGTGACTCTAGTCTGCAGGCCATCTGTGAAGAGGCTCTCTATGGCTGCACTGAGTCTAAGGGTCAATTATTCAGAATAGCAAGTGCCCCTGCATCCATCCCCATCAAGATGGCTGAGAGACTGTTGTGGGTAGAGATGCAACTCAGGTGACCAATGCATGATCTCCTATATGTGGGGGTGAGTTCCCATTTTTAAAGGAGCATGTCCTCTTCTTTCCCTTAGAAAATTGAAGTTTTTTACTTCCTGAACTTCAACCACCCATTAAGAAAGTTCAAGAATAACATATCCTCTTTGAATTAATGGAGAAGGATGATTAAGCCAAACTGCCTTTGACTGGTTCTTGAACTAGAAAGCAGATTCCCTCAGGAAAGGAGAATGATGGAGTGGTAATGGATGTTGGAGAGAATAGGAAAAGGAAAAGGAAAAGGCCAGGGTGACTCAGTAGGAAAAGAACTCAAAGTGTTCACAGAAAGTCTCTGGTGACTGTAGGGAAAGCGGTTACAGAAGAGTCATCCAGGGAAAACAGAAGGAGCAAAACTGAGGGGTAGTGTAGTACATGGGACCACTTTTTTATTTCGAGGAGTCTGAATGAAAAAAGGAGGAGAGAAAACTGCGGCAAGGAGGAGAGGAGGCTGGCCCATTTCTATGGTGGAAAAAAAGTGCCAATGAAAGGGAAAGTTTGAGGAAAAGAAGACAAAAGAAATGATCAAGTTCCCGAGGAGATGGGAGGAAAAGGCACCTTAGATTTAGTTGACTTCAAGCTGGGCTTGAGGCACCACTGTGAACTGCCTTTCTTAGGTTCTAGGAACAGGCCCAGATTCTAATAGGAGCTACACTGGTTGGGACATAAGCTGGAGACCACCTGCCAGGCACATGTATGCAGATCTTAATGATTCCCATGGCGCTGCCAAATGTACCATCTTAGGGCCTCTGGTCTTATCCATCTGTGAAGTTGGCTGGACAGACACTTGCTCCATTTGACAGAGGCACGATCTTGCCCATCAAAGCACCACATTCAGAACTGGAATCCAGGCTTTTGACCACAGACTCCTGCTGCTTTGTGCTGCACCTGCCCCTGTCAGAGGTGGGGAGATGAGGGTGATGCCTCCTCCACCTCGAATCATCAGAGGAAACCTCCCTGCTTTGATCCTGCCAAGCCAAGTGCAGGCCATGCTTCTTCTTATGGCCTCATTCATTCTGAGTCCTTTGGAGAAAAAATAGGGTAATGTGGAATAAGGGAATAAGAAAGCAGAAAGCACTTGGCTGCTAATGACAGGAAAGGGAGCCAGCTGCTTTAATCTACTTCACAGGCTGTAAAAACTACACCTGAGACCAATGCCCTAGATGACCTGTAAGGCTGGCCAGCAGATGGAGGGCTGGGAAAGTAATAGAGTGGCAGACCTTGGGACAAGTGGGCAGAGGAGGCTACCAGGTTAAAAGCCAGTCTGGATAAGGTCCTGACTGAATAATTATATCTAAAATTAAATATGACAAGCAGCCTGTTAAGTTACACGAAGCACTGGCAATAAGATGAACCTCGCACTCTCTCTCTGGTGAAGCTTTGGCCTCAACATCCCCCACCCCTCTGCTGGCACTTCCTCTTTGAGGGCAATGTTCCTCCCTGCCAGAAACTACCACGGTGGTGCTAGAGGATTCTCATCAGTCTTGCTGGTTTTGAAACAGGCTGTCCTGGCAGGAAACAGTTATCCTTTTCTTCCTTAAGAAAAACAAGAATTGTGACTTTGGAAATGACCCCAGGAATGATCTCTTGGCCCTCTCTAGAAGAAATATTTGGGTTGGTCCAACCTAATATGATTACAAGAAATTGAAGATTAAGGGACTTCTTTTTTTCAAAATACTAAATTTATTGGTGATGATGCTGAATGGTTTTATCATAAAATCATGAACTAAAAGGTCTAAAATAAAATTAGCTAGTTGCGACTCACAGAGAACGCCCAGAGAGGTTATATGACATGTTCCAGGTCTTAAAACCAAGAGAGCTGTTCCTGAAAGAAATCAGAATTCTTAACTCAGTTTTATGATTTTTCTGAAATTATGTGTCCTAGAGCCAAACAAGATAGAGAGGGTTACTAAAAACACCCAGACATAACCATTTGAGCAGTGGCAGAGACAGAAGGCAATGGATCTAAAATGCCTCTTCAAGCTCTGTATCTTGACTGGTCCTCTCAGAAAGCAGAGACTGACTGCTCATGGAAAAACAGATGCTGATCTGACTGACACACCTATAGCACAAGTCTTCTTCCCAGGGCTGGTTAATGCTAACCCCATAGTATTTTTGTCTTTGATTCCCTTAATGTGGTTGCTCTGCTTCTTTGCTGTCTGATGCAGGTCAATTCCTATTTCTTCACTAATAAATGGTCTGCTTAATGCTGTGGGGAAGAAAAGACCAACAGAAAACCCTCATCACCATCTATGAATAACTCCAAAGTCAATCATCTACTTTTGGTTTCTCCTTTGAACTTAAACATTTTTATCACACACAAATATACCATCGTTAGCCCTCTCTGGCAGCATCTAGCCCTTTATGGAGTAATTGCCTCTCAGAAAAGATCAGCTTTTCTGAACATGCAGTATTTTGGGCTGCAGCTTTGAACCGCTGGGAATGCAATTGCTTTTTAATTGGAACCAACAACCAGTGCTGGCTCGAAATCAGAGCTGAGACATCGAAAATGTCTGCTGGAGACTGGAGATCAGGGAGCGAGCGGGTGGCCAAGTCATCTGCCTTCAGGTTCTAACTCCCAGGGGAAGCTCTGTTTGTACCTGGGGACCGTGCTAGGTCAGAACACAGAATTCCCCTTCTCTAACCAGGAAAGAAAGTACTTGTCATCCATGTGGACCACAAACAGAAACTGAGTGGCTCATGCAGAAAATGTTCACTTGCCCAGCGGATGTCTGTGAATGTGAATAAACCAGAAGTTCAGAGAAAAGAAAACAAGAGATTCACCAAGAAAATTTTTAGTATTTTTCATCACTGTGCCAGGCCAAAATGTCCTATTCTTTCCAAAGCAAAATAATTCCAGGAATGGGTTCTCTGGTCTCCTGTTACTGAGGGGAATAATCAGCATTCTGGAAACCCATTGCTTCAGGTTCTCATTCTGTCAAGCAATTATTTAGAATTTACAGCTTATTAATATGACAGTGTGTCTCATTGACACGGTTCGCTAAAAAGCTTATGTTTAATCAGAATATCAGCACAATGGCTTGCTAAACACAATCTCTTCTCCATGCATTCCTTTGATTTAGCTAATTTTAACTGAGCACATGAAGAGCATGAGCTTAAGGCCAGTCGTCCACATTGAAATGCCAGCAGAGCAATTATGCACAATATACAGTGACTAATCCTAAGTGTCTAAAGGGCTATTTCCATATGCAGGCATTCAGATGGGGTATGTGTTGTGCCAGATTAAGCTGCTCTGCAATGTGGGATGAAAACCAACATAGGGAAAAGTCCAAACAATTCAGTAAAATTCTCTTTTCTTTCATTTACATTAAGTCAGGTCTGACTTCGAATTCCTTTACTCTTAATATAAGAGCACAAACAGTAAACAAAGCCTTCTACATTGGAGGACATTATATTTGAACTCATAGACATTAATTCCAGCTGGGTAATATTTCCAAGAACAAAGAAACCTACATTGGTCCGAATGATACTGATTGCTTCAATCACCAGTGCTTTAGAGATAGGAGATGGGTATGTAACCTATTCAAACTTTCCTGTGCTTCTCATTGGGGACTGTCCTCTCCAGCTAAGATGGTTTCTCCGCTGTCCTCACACATGCCCCCTCTCTCTGCTTTGGGTAACATTCTTCCAGCCAGCAGTTCCAGGCCATGAGCTCCTTCATTGTTCCAAGGCTTTCCCTTCTGCAAAGTCAGCAATACATCAGAGGATCCTGGGCTATTCCATCCCACGAGCTTCCTCTTTCTCTGAATTCTTTTAGCACTTTCATGGCACTGGTTAATATCTAGTTTTTCCTTTTCCTAAGGGTTTAATATACTACTGCCAATAAGCGAAGATTTTTTTGAATACCTATGACTGCTCTAGGCCTGAGAAGGATATTCTGTCATCTAGCAAATATTTTACTTATATTTCTGTGCTAAAAGCATTGTACTGGGGCACAGTGAGAATGAAGAGGGGAAAAGAGGTTCATGAAAGCAGTAGGGCATAGGAAAGAAGTTTATAAGGTGTTGGGAAGAAAGACAAGTCAACAGATGTGTATCTGTCTACAGTGTGATAGTGTCACATCAACAATGAGCATGGGGTGCAGGGGAGAGTATTGGACTGGAATGAATGATTTAGTGTAAGCACAACTCACCTGGCACTTTAGCTGGAACTTGAAATCAAATACATTGGGTTGGGGTCCTTTGCAGAAGGGGCCTTGAGTGCTTGCTAACAGAGGACAGATGTCAATCTGACAGCAGTAGGGACACAGCAAATGTTTCTCATGAGGAAAATAGCAGGCCCCTATCTGATTTAGAAAGAGGAAACTGCTGAAAAATCCATGGGAGGGGAAATAAGAGTCTAAATGAGGGTAGGCAATGGGCACAATCCAAGGATGCTCAGAGGGAACTTCTGTATGAATTGGATGTGGAGCAAAATAAAGAGGTGGGGACACAGGTTCAGAGGCTGTGTGACCGCCAGCCTCGGAAATTTTTGACTGAGATTAAACATTTCTGATTCCTCCATTGCCTTGTGTAATTATAATAACTGTAGTGAAAGCTGTTAATTTACCTTTGAGCATTACTTTAATATCTAGTTTAACATTCCTTGTGTTCTGATAATGCTGATTTCACTTGTATTATTTTAGTAGTTCGTTAGGGTTTTCTTCAAGTTCTTTGTCCAACAATGCTGTATTTAGGAGCATTTTTAAGTGTCTAAGACTTCTTTCCTCCAGGAGTCTTTTCATTTAATCCATATTATTAATTTTTTGTTGTATTACATTTTGATCAGAAAATAAGATCTGTGACATTTCTGCTTTTTAAAATTTATGAAAATTTTGCAGATTCGTATATAATCAATTTTTGTGTCTAATCCATGGACATTTGAAAAGAAGTATGCTCTCCTTCTGGAAGGCATTTAAGTACTAAAAATATATACCTTTATTAATTATGTCTGTTAATTCATTCATCATACAATTGAAGAATAAATGTTAAATATGATTAAGTCAAATTAACTGTACCTGTCATATCCACTATATAATTTTTACTTTTTTCTCGATGTGACATATGTTAAGAACGGTAGATTAGCAATTCCTCCTTTCTTGTGGCAACTCTGATTCACCTGATGTTTTATACTTGGATCCTTCTTCATCTCCACAGTAGTTGGTCTTTTCCCTCTTCTTCAAGTTCTCACTATTCACAAGGGACATCTGTAATCCTATTCATCCTATTTCAGGCCTGCTGGGATCTGACTGCACCTCAAATGCTCACACATTCTGAATCAATAATCTTCACAGCCAGGCCCAGCCAAAAATTCAGAATAAGCGAACCTATGCCAAATAAGTGGAATAAGGCACATCCTTCAATGTAGGTATCAAGGCTATAATGCAAGCTCTGGAGGAGAAGAGTCAGACAAGTAAACATCCTATGTTGGCTTTGGTCAGGAAGAATAATGGATGTCCAAATGACTATATGTTTGGATGAAAAAATGAAATAGTGTTTGTTGTGGACCTGGGCAGGGAGGGAAGGAAACCAGGTGGCATTCTGGTCCCCTTCGGTGGTTACTATAGAAGAACTATGAATGATATATATGACAGTACTTGGAAACTTTATTATTTGAATACTGCTTATATCTGTGTAACTATGTTCCTTTAATTGTTTCTTACTAATGTTATTATGACAGTGATATTTGCTGCTCACTGAGATTTTTGACTGAGATTGAATGTTCCTGATCAGTTTCATTATACATGTCCTTGCCTCACTGTTAGATGAAGCCTTGTGAGTGGTGAGGGAAAATAACATGCTTTGCACCATAGAATAGCTTATGCTATCCTGATATGGTTCTTTAGAAAATGTCAGTGTATCTCTCAACGTCACCAACAAGGAAGGAAGAGGGTTTGGTTCACATTTGGTCTGCTCTATTGAGAAATCACCAAAGGAAGAGTGAAAATCAAGAGATAGGAGGTTCTTCTTTTTGTCTAAGGACTTTTTCCTCTTTTCCTTGGGAACTTCTATTATTCATAGATTATATGTCTATGTTTTATTACCACGTGTCATCTTTTCTCACATTTTTTTGGAAATGGTTCTTATTTATCTGTTTATCTTCTTCAGTGTTATTTTTTATTGTAACAACAAAAAATAGTACATGTAGCATTGTAATTTTACTCTCTTATTCTGTGCCACCCTGTTTACAATTAATAGATAGAAAGCCTTCTCCTCTTGTTAATAATCTGTAATAATTGTTTTCTAACATTTCTTTGAGTTTCAGGTAAGACATAATTTAGGTATACCTTTAAGCTCTTATGACTTTATTCTTTTGTGTTACAAAATGTTTTCACAGGCTTTGGATTTTTTTTTCTATTTGTTCATGGAAATTCCTGAGCTCAATGAATTTATGATAAAACTTTTATAGTTCTCAGGAAGTATTAGAAGCATTTTTAATGAGCGTCCCACTCTCTCACCATTTTGGGTGATATTAAGTTATATTTTAATCAGATAGCCAGTTGAGGAGAAGGCTTCATGGGAGCAAGCCATTTATTTCTGAAGACCAGAAATTTTTGTAGCTTTGCTTTCCCCCTACTCTAGTAATACTGCTTGTGCCTTCTTGACTGTAACAGTCTGTCATACCCCATTGTACAGACCTGAGATTCAAAAATGTGAAAATGAGATTTGTGTGTGTGTCCGTTTGTGTGAATGTGAGTGGGAAAGGTAGTTAACAGCAATGACTAAAGCTGACAGAAGCAAACTCAGCAAAACCAAGTATACCCTAAGAAACATTTATTAATCATATGACGATATACATGCTGGAAGAGCAGCGGGTGCTGAGGGTGGGGTTCAGGCCACTGAGAGACACTATGATCAGACTACCAGGATATCACGAGTAAGAACCTTTAGATCCTCTGTGAAAATAGAGATGTACTGTTAAGGCCATGCAACCAGATCAGAAGCTAGACAAGATCAATAAGAACAGAATATCTCTGATGTGGAAGGAGATAGGAAAAAGGACAATTTCACAAAAAGATAATGCTTGAAGATAAGAGCGGTGGAGTTTCCTTTACACTCTCCATATTCAGTACTGGCCATCTGAGCACTCTGGCCACAAACGATAACAGACCTGGAATGGGCTGAGTGACATATGAAGGAGTGTGTACTATTAGTTACAGTCCATTAACATCTAAATTTAGCAAGCTTCCTCCAATATGATTTCTACTAACTCACCACCCCTGATCTTGAAAAGTTTCCCTTAGACTGAATGAATTTCTTTTTCCTCTGCACATTCTCTCTTCTTCCCCTGGAACACCATTACTCCTGCCTGTCTTTTAAGGTGCAGTCAGAAGTGATTCTGGGCCCCCCGGCCCTGGAATCCCCCTCTTTGATCCAAGATTGTCCTGGCACATTTGTATGATTATGCTCATCGTGCTTTATTATATCTGCCAATAAGATGATGTCTTTTGCTTTCTTGGGAACAGGACCCATGACTTCTCTTTGTTTATTTCTCTAAAAACTCAGGGCTATGATTAAAACTTAGTAGGCTCTCTATTCACTCTGTAAATATTGAATAAATAGATGAATACACAGAATGTTGGCACAAAGGCAAGTCTGGAGTTTAAATACATTGTGTTGAAGAATGGGACAAGTCTGAGGGTGAGGAATGGGGACAGCTGTCTATGTATCCCTGAATCAGGTCTTCTCAGTGCAGCTTCCATGATTAGTCCTAAAGGAAATTCCCAAGAAAATCTGTCCATGGGAAAACAGGTAGGTTTATTCACTCTGTATCCACAGTGTGATGTGATCTTAGGCTTTAAGAAAAATTTCTAGAATAGGAAATAGGACATGTTCCTTGCTGCACACCCTGCTATTCGCTATATGTGAAGATTCAGGTTCTTCCCTGGGCAACACAAAAGGAGAAGGCCCCGGACAGTAGAGACGTAAAGCGTGAGATTAGAGGAACCAGGGAAGAACTAGGTATGTTTATCTTACAGAAGGAAGAACTGGGATGGGGGTAGTAACAGGATGGGATAGGGCCCACCAATGGGGTCAGTTATCTGAGGAAATTTTGTGCAGAAGAGGAATTGAACTTGCACTGTAGAACTTCAATGGCTAGAACCAGTACCCTTGTTTGAGAGCAACAGTGTAACAAATTATAAGGCAATATTGCATAGTGGTCTCTATGTTTGCCTCTTATATTCAAAACCTGGCTCTTCCATTTGATAGCTTTGTGACTCAATTTCCTTGTGTATGCAATGACATTAATATTAATAGCTCACCGGACAGTTTTCAGAATTAAATAAGGTGATGAGCACTTAGCATAGTACTGGGCTCATGGTCAGCACTCTAAAATGCAAGCCACTAAAACCACTGCCTACTTCCAGTGCTTTAAGTATTCCAGTGGTAGGAAAGGTGTTAGGTGGTGAGTGTCTTGTTATCAGAAGGGTTGAAGCACAGGCTGGCTGACAACTGATACATGAACTTGTAGGTCGCATCTGACAGAACTCTATAGTGAATCTGGGAGCCTGAAAGTGACTTGGTGGGCATCTCCCCTGCCTCATGGTTGCAGGTACTCTAGATCCCTCAATAGCTGCAGAGAGAGAGGCAGGAGTGATACCTAATCTGTGTGCAAAGCACCTTGGGGAAACCAACATGTAAAGCCAGTTATAATTCCATGCCTAATTTGAAATGCTCCAATTACTCTACATTAGAGCAACTTTTTCAAAGTTGAAACATCAAAGATACAGTTTTTACTGCCTTCCCAGGTCACTACTGGTGAGCAAGGGAGAGTTGACCTGTTTTGGACTGCATGCTAGGGGCTGGGAGCTGCCTCTCAAGCTATATGCCCTTTGGACTGGAACTTAAAATACTTCCTTAGCATAAATTGAGAGAAAAAAATAGCTAAAATTTTTAGCCTGAAAATAGAGCAATATTTGCCAAAAATTTGGCATGAAATAGTGTTATTTCTCTTTGAGATATATGGCTTAAGTAGAAAATATTCTATGCATTTTTTTTTAAAATTAGGGATACTCATAAAATTCCTTCCCTAAAAGATCATGTGCTTGGGACAAGAAATAACTCAGTTGAGACAGGCCCTAGAGGGAAGTCAAGTGGTATACTGACTCATTTAGTAAGTATGAAAGGGTATGGCATGGGTCTTGCATGGGTCAGTTGGAAAGAATCTATTCACAGCTGCCCGGCTACACCTGCTCTGGTCTCACTCTGCAGCTATTGAGGGAGAAAAGAGACTGAAGAGGCACCTGGAGAAGGTTACTTAAGGATCTTACTGTATGTACCCTGTGGTTGATTCATTCGATGCTTGTCAGATTCTGGGCTCGCTAGCTCCCTCTAGTTTAACTTCTCAATTTTTAGTTTTCTTACTAATCCCTATTATCTTGCCTTCTGCTACCAGGTTCCCTGCTCTCCAGTGATCCATGACCCCACATTACACATCAAGGTGCAAACCCCTCTAATTGGCTCTTTAGGTCACACTCATCTAGCAAGGTACAGGGCATGACCTCTGGACAGTGAGTGTTCATTGTGGCTCTGCCAATTTCTTAACCTGTGTGTGCCTCAGCTGCAAAGTGAGAAATACGTAAGAGCATCTGCATCATGACATTACAGTATGCACTAAAACCACCCGGCCCAGTGCCTGGCCCATGATCACTGGCTATTGTTAGTTATCATCATAATTAGTCCCTGGTGCCTGAACCTTCCCACCGTTGATAGCCTTCTGCTTCCTCATTTCAATTTCCAGGTTCTTATTCTATAAGAAAAACTGGCTCTCCCTTGGTCTAAATAAGTCTTTCTCAACCTTATTTTTTATCATTCCCTCTAAGAAGACTTCTTAGACATTCGTTTTCTAATCAACTTCTTCCTCTATGAAATTTTCATACCATGGATGTACTGTATATCTGTTTATGTACTGTGGCCCTTTGGAGAGATAACAACCATGGCAATATCCAAGATTTTTACCCCTTCCAAGAACTAGCATTTTTACCCCTGTGGGGGCATGTTGCCCCCTCGAGAAGGTGTGGTCTAAATCGATTGTTCTTCCTCAAATGTGGCCTTGTTTCCTCCCCTCTCCCGAGGGCATTTGGTAATTTCTGAAGATAATTTTGGTTGCCACAGCTTGGTGGGGTGGGGACACTGCTGGCATCTAGTGGGTAGAGGCTGGTGATGCTGCTAGACATCCTATAACACACAGGATACCCCTTCCCCCAACGACAGAACATTACCAGCCCAAAATGTCAAGAGTGTCCAGGTGAGAAATTCTGCTAAAGGGTTTTAGCCTTTGAGGGGCCTCAACTCAGGTAGAAGAACTAACATAAGTATAAATTTCACCTGGCCTTGGGCTGGCCTTCAGAGCTGCTCTCACAGAGGATGGGCCTTTCTTAAGACTGCACAGAGTGAGTGATGCAGCGACAGGGCAAGACTTAACTTAGGGCTCCTTGAGGTACAAGCTAAGACCACTTTTCACAACCAATAAGGCTCACAGGCCCTGGTGTGTTCCAAATTCTGGTCGCCCTGCCATACCCTTATTCCCCAAAGACTCACAGAGTATGACTGTCAGAAGTGGCACTGATCTTTTAAATAAGAGAGAACAAAAGCCCTAAAAACATTTTGTCACGGATTTTTCAATACAATTGGACTAGCCTTTCTCCACTCAGACCTGCCTCTCAACCAAGTCTACTGTGGAATCATGCGGTTCTCCTTTCAATGACTTCTCATTTATGTTGGGATGAAGGCCCCAATGAACATGGCGGCCTATGAGGTTCTCCAAGGCGTGGCCCCTCCCTGCCTTTCCAGTCTTTTCACTCTCAGCCTGTCTCTTCATCATTCTGCTCAGCCATATGTCATTCTTTCCCAGGCCCTAGAACCCAACAAATCCCTTTGTCTCCAGAGCTCATGGAACCATCTGTTTTGCTCTGTATCTGGAACACTCTTGGCTGTTCTCTGCTGTCTCCTTCCCACTTTAGGTCATGCTTCAATATTAGAGAGATCTTCCCTGATAACAAGGTCCCCAGTCCACCCTTCAACCCCTCTGTTCTTTCTCAGAGCACTGAGTAGTCTTCCTTCACATTGGTTATCTCAGCGCATCACTGTCCATTTGTGTGCACTGAGTTGCTTAAAGCCTGACCCCCCAACTGGACTGTCAATTCTATGATGCTGGAGACCTGTGAATACCCCAAGACTTGTAGAGTGCCAGTACACAGTAGACATTTAATATTGATTGAAATCTAGGCATGTCCATAGAATTCTTTTCACCTCTAATTCTATGCTAAAATATTTCTAGAAAATTGGTTGAGATATCTCAATTCTATAGATTTATTTCCTAGGTCTATCTTAAATCTACTAAATTAAAAATAAAATAAAAAGGCTAAACGAACCAAACATCATACTGGAAACATAAAATTAGAAAAATAAAGACAGCTGCTGTGGTCACCTGTGTGAACTAAATGCCTCTGTGACGTGAGTCTTAGCCATATACCTGCTGACCCAGAAAGACAGCTGTTGGCTAATGAATGTTAAGGACACACTTTACTGCTTCTGAGGGAGTCAGCCAATATAATTAGAGAGAGAATTTTCTTTTATAATGTGGGTTGTTCCTGCCTTCTGAATTAGAGAACATTTCCACTCAGAGTAAGAGATGAAGGCATGGTGCTGTTGTGGTAGAGTGTGGGGATCATGAGAAGAGATAAACGCCCAGACGAGGAAAACAAGGACTCAGAAGGCACAGAGAGTGTCTGGGGGCAGAAGGCCCACAGGCTCCACCTTGCCAAGCCAGGTGGTCATATGGTACTGGTTGCAGGGGGACTCTGAGATGAAGCCATTCCCCACTACTTCCGCCCAGAAACTGCTTTCGGTCTGCAGGGTCCCCAACACTTCTTGTCCCTGTGCTACACAGCACTAATCACATCTGGCCTTGTACTATAGCCAGCTGTATGTCTGTCATCCATCCTCCTTTGCTGTAACCCTTCTAAGCCAGCAACCATTCCTGGCTGCTGACACAACCCTTAGCTCACTTTCTTGTACACAAGACTCAGAAAATGTTTATTAAACTGAATTTAATTCTTTCTTGGGGAGCAGACCAGACCAAGTCTGCAAGGACCACATGGTGGCAGCAGGATTAGCTCATAAAGGAGATAGCAGAGTAGAAAAAGGAAGAGAGAAAAGACAAACTGCCCCAGGCCCCTGCCTTTGATGGGTGGGGGGGGGGGATCTAATCCCCTCAGCTAGTGTTCTTAAATGTGCAGATTGTATTTTCCAAAAATTGCTACAATGACCTCTCCCATTCCATATGTACTGTGACTCTACTCTGATATTCTGTCCATCAAGAAGGGAGGTCTGTGTCCCTCCTCTTGAACCCAGAGTTCCACTTGAATTGTAACTACAGTAGTATCCCCTTATTTGCAGTTTCACTGTTTGTGGTTTCAGTTCCCCATGGTCAACTGCAAATCAAAAATATTAAATGAAAAATTCCATAAATAAGTAATTCATAAGTATTAAGTTGTGTGCTTTTCTGACAACATGATAAAATCTCATGACCTCCCATCCCAGCCTGCCTTGGATGTGAATCATCCCTTGGTCCAGCTTCTCCACACTGTAGATGCTCTGTACCAATTAGTCACTTAGTAGCTGTCTTGTCACTTCGTAGCCATCTTAGTTATCAGATCAACTATCACAGTGTCACAGTGCTTGAGTTCAAGGAAGCTTTATTTTATTTAATAATGGTCCCAAAACACAAGAACAGCATACTGGCAATTCCAATATTCCAAAAAAAAAAAAAAAAAAAAAAAAAAGAAGCTGTAAAGTACTTCCTTTAAGTTAAAGGTGAAAGTTCTCAACCTAATAAGAAAAAAAGATCTTATGCTGAGGTTGCTAAGATCCAGGATAAGAACAAATCTTCTATCTGTGAAATTGTGAAGAAAAAATAAATCTGTGCTAGTTTTGCAGTCACACCTCAAACTGCAAAAGTGCAGCCATAGTGTATGATAAGTGCTTAGTTAAGATTAAATATGTGGGTGGAATACATGAACATGAATGTAAAACATGTTCTGATTGACAGCAATGTGTTGTGCCCAAAAGCATTGAGGTTATATGAAGACTTCAGCAATAGATTCCCTAAACCAATGACCCTGAGCCATTTACCACAGTAAGGTTGGGTTACAGATCATGAATAGGTTTGGACTAAAATATATCAACAGTACTGGAGAGCTATGTCTGCTGATGAAGAGGCTGCTGCCACAGTTTCAGCAGAGTTGAAATTGATGAGGGTTTGGTACTATCCATGGTTTTAGGTATCCACTAGGGGTCTTAGAAACCCCATGGATCAGGGGGTACTGCTCTACAGTTGATGTCACTATGTGACTTTGGTGGCAAGGCCATAAAAGATGATCAACTCCTGTCTGTTTCTTTTGAGATGTTTAGTCTTGGAACCCAGCCACCCAACAGACTGGCTGTAGAGAACACACGATGCTGTTTTACCTGAGAGCCTCCCTAAGGTTCCAGGTGACAGCCAGAGAAAGCTACCAGACTTGTGAGCAAACATGGCAGATGATTCCAACACTTATCCTTTAAGTCTTCCCAGATAAGCACCCAGACATTGTGGAACAGAGACAAACTATCCCACTATATTAGTATCCTAGTGCTGCTTTAACAGAGCTCAAACTGGTTGGTTGCAAACAATAGCTATGTACTGTCTCACAGTTCTGAAGGCTAAAAGTCCGAGGTGTTAGCAGGGCCATGCTCTCTCTACAACTTGTAGGGGAGAATCCTTCTTTGCCTCTTCAGCTTCTGGTGTCACCAGCAATTCTTGATATTCCTTGGCTTGCAGCTATATCACTGCAATTTCTGCATCTGATGTTGCAAGGTGTTATCCCTGTGTGTGCCTTCCCTCTTCTTATCAGAACACCATACTGGATTAGAATCATACTGGATTAGGTCCAGCCCTAGTGTCTTCATCTTAACTTGATAACATCAGTAAGAAACCCTATTTCCAAATAAGATTACATTCACAGGTATAGGGAATTAAGACTTCTACATATCTTTTGGGGGAACACAATTCATCTCGTAACACACTAGGCCCTACCTGCATTCCTGACACACAGGAAAGATAATAAAATGATTGTTGTTTATTGTAAGCCATTCATGTCTGGGCAATTTATTATGCAGCTAGAACTGGAACATCAACCAACTCCCTCCCTCAAGCTTACCTAACTCCTTTGTCACCTGTTTTTCAAGTGCCTCTCCCTTTCCCGCCTAAATGTGGACCTCTTCCTATCTTAGCTTTACTGGAGTCTATCATGGCTTCCAGTTCTGTAAGTAGCCTGAGCATCTTCAGAGCACATCCCCATTCCACAGAACAAGCCCCAAACCCATTCCAGTGCTCTCAGACTCAGGCATACCACCCCAGCTTGTCCCAGATGCTTGGCATGATCTGGGCTAATTTGCCCTTGATAACTTTCTAAAAAAGAGATCCAAATTTCCCATAACCATTGTAAGTCCAAAGAACTGGCTGATTATCTGGTAAACAAAAAAGGAGAACTTGATGTGAGGGTAAATGGAGGCAAAAACATAAAAAGAAAATAGTAGCTTTTTGTTGTAATTTGCACATTCTTTTGGCCTCTTTTGCATCAATAGAATGACCTTCTGCGATTTCCTGCATGGTTGTTCTTGTAGGAAGAATAGAATTTGAATACATCTCCAAAAGGTTGAAAAGAGTATAAAATGCAAGTTTTGAAAATATGTAAAGCTTTAATTCTTTCCATTTCTGTCACATAGAGGAAACACAGAATTGTAGTTCTAAGTTTGAGTACTTTAAAATTTATAAAGTGTCCAAATACACAATAAATTTTCTTTTCAGATTTTCAAAAGGGAAGGAAATTGATTACAAAATAGTCAAAATGGGTGCTATTTAATGCTCCGTGAAGCAGACAGTGGCTACATGTGGCTGTAACTGAAAGAAGGGCCTATACATGGCATTTTGCACATGCATGGACAATGGTTTCAAAGATGAAGCTCACAACTGGCAAATCCATCCACCGTGTTTTCACTTAGATTTCTTTTCCCCAAACTAACTGGTTTAAATAAGTGCTTCCATGAAAATCCAGGCCGTTAGCATAAACAAAGCATTTTTCTTGCTAAGCTAGGCTGGTATGTAACACTTAGGAAATGACCTTCAAAGACAAATAGTTCCAGTTAGGTATAGAGTCCCCAGCACAAACCTTCCAGATTCAGAATGTGACAGAAATGTCAGAGATACTTTCGTGCTTGAATCTAGATTCCTCAATGGGGACTGCTGCCATGTGATAAGTTGCCCTATTTTGAGGGCTATTAAATGCAGTCAGCTCACCTAAGCCTCATGCTGCAGAATGGGTGAGAAAGCCAGCCCAGGGCACCAGACCCTGCCTGTCCCAGGTATTCAAGCGTGGTTCCTCTTCTCATTGCTTTCCTGGTACATCATTTCTCCTTCTGGTCTTCCTGGCTCTCCAATTTTTCTGGCTACCTACTCTAGTCCTGATTCCTGTTCATACCCTCTACCTTCTTGTTTTAGTGACTATTCAGGCTCTCTTCCCATCTGGTCCTGGAAATATCCAGATTTCTGGGCCCAAACAGCCTTGGTCCCACAGGACCCCCAGACAGCTAACAAAAGGACATCTCCCATTTTGGCATTTTACCAAAGGAAGAGAGAATAAAACACTGACATTTCCCAGACAAGTTTTTCTTCAAGAAGCCAAAGGATAAGATACCAAGAAGGGTAACCTAAACCTGCCCAGTGGGTTATCCACAGGACAGAAAATATCTAACAAGCCTTGACTACTTTCCTGTTAAAGCCCTGAAACTTTGTGGTGGCTGTTCCTGAAGGCTGAGTACATCACAATGTCCATGGTCTGTTTGCAGATATCCACCCAACTACTGAATCCAGGGCTAAACAGAGTAACTCAAGAAACTTAGGCTGTTTGTTCTTTGTGGTATGGTATTCAACAGGCCTACATGGTACAGGAAACAAAACAGTTATGCCCTAAGTAGAAAAGGAACAGGCTGATTTCCACCTTCTTCCTATGGAGATAGTGGAAAATGGCAACAAACACCAGGCCAGGATGCCACCTTCCAGTTCTCTACCCCAGAAATAGAGCTATAAATCATCCATATCACTAAAGTCTCAACTGGAGAGGATGGTGTAAATTTAGGTTCATATTTACAGAGAATCAAACTATTGCTTTATTCCTAGAGAGATGAATGAAAGTGACAGACTTTTTGAAGTTGTAAAAATAGATGGATGCTTTCTATAAAATAACTCACAGACGCCTACAGTAATTTACAAGAGATCTGGGAGCAGGCAAGGAAAATTCCAGATAGAATGCCACACTATTTTCCAGTGGTAAAGTAAATAGTTTGGCTATTATGATAATACATTTCAGCACAGCAAATATATCTCCCCTTAATAGAAACACATTAGGCACCATTTATAAAAATATCAACATTGCTGTTCTGTTTCTTGAATTATAAGTTAGACATAAATATAACACAATTTATGGATGAGGAAATCCAATTTCATGCTGTTTCAAACATATTTTTGTTTATTACATAACTAATTCTCTATATATGAGATAGTGTACTACATGAAATAGATGTATGAGTATGGTATCTATCAGTGTCTATATAGGAGTTATCAAGATTACATCGATTACAAATGGAATTATATTAGGATTTATATTAATCCAAGCAACATCCTGACCACCAACTACATGATGACATCACTGTATAATCTGTACTGTTGTCCTAGCTATCCTGAGGGTGGATGAATGAGATGCTCTGGATGAATAAATACTTAAAGCAATAGGGGAGTAAAGCCACAGAGAGCTATAGAGTCAGATAGATTTGGGTTGAGTTCTGGCTCCTCTACATATTAGCTGCAAGATCTTGGAAAATTTCTTGGTTTCTGTCAATCCTGATATTGTCACCTATAAAATAGGATCAGTAATGACGAATTCTCATGAAAACTGAATAACATAATGTTTAGAAAGTGTCTAGCATAGTGTCTGGCACAATATTGATGACAATTAAAATATATTATATTTAAGTGCTTTCCTCTTCTGTTTAAATAATGACATTTGTGGAAACCCATTCTCAATCCTGGTACCTTATCTTCTTAAGGACCAAACAGAGACCAAATACAGACATATGTTTAATTTTTTAAGAAACTCTCAAACAGGTGTCTAAAGTGTTTGGGACTGGGGTTAGAAAATGAATAGAACACAGTGGAGTTTTAGGGTAGAGAAATTTATAATATTCTGTAGGGTACTATAATGATGCATACAGGTCCTTTCACATTTGTCCAAACTCATAGAATGTACACAGACACTGAACCATAACATAAATTAGGGACTTTGAGTGATTATGACATGTTAATGTAGATTCATCTATTATAACAAATGTATCCCTCTGGGCAGGGATGTTGATAATGGGGGAGGCTGTCCATGTGTGGGGGCAGAGAGTATATGAAAAATCTCTGAACTTTTCTTTCAATTTGCTGTGAGCCTAAAATTGCTCCAAAAATTAAATCTTAAAAAAAAAACTTTAAGTTAAATAAGTTTAGTCAACTGACTTGTAACCTCAGTAAAACAGAAAAAAAAGTAAACTTTATTGTTCATTTCCACATAACTCTATATCAAGGAGGCAATACAACCACACTGAGAAAAATTATTTCAAATACCTTTAAAACATAGAATGTTGACTACACATCTCTAGTGGGATACATACCACAAAGAAATATCTAATTTAATTCAGTCAACTTCTTAGTTGGTATTCTTATTTAGAAGCTATTATTTATCTATTGTAAGTTAAGGAAATAAAAATTATGTCAATAAGAATCAGATTTATTATTATGCCAATATAAATGGTGAAAGATAAGTATAAAATCAATTAAGTGAAATAATTTTAACTGGAAATATTAGTAGGAAGTAATGACTTACATTTTTCTTTCTAAAAATAATCAGTAGTATCCAGCTTTGTTCCTTTAAAAAGCTTAGACACAATGACAACCCAGTAGAAATGGGAACTATCACTGACAAGACTTTGGTCTCTAAATACCATTTCCCATTATAAGGAATAAGAGCTCCTTAGAGAAATGGCTGATTCCAGGTCTGGGACTTGAAATATATTAGACAAGACTGGAACCACTTGTGCCAGAAGGCAAGGAAGCTTTGAAAGTGGTTGCTCATGTCTTTGCCATTTTTTACTCTTGATTTTTAGAATCTGTTACATATAATATGAATAAAACTCTTTTGTCAAACAGAGGCACTGTGAATATTCCTCAGTGTGTAGCTTGTCTATACATTTATTAAGTGGTATGTTTTAAATTTTGATTAAGTCCAATTTACCACTTTAAAAAAATCATTAGTGTTCTGTGTATCTAGTCCAAAAAAGTATTGCCTACTTCAATATATTCTTCTGTGTCTTGTTTTTAGGGCCTTTATGAATCATACCTAAATGAAAAAGTTAGAACCATAAGGCTTCTCTAAGAAAACATAGAAGAGAATAAACAAGCCACAGATTGGAGAAAAATATTCACAGTACATATATTGGAGAGTCTGTCACATCCAGAACAAATAATAAATCTCTATAATGAACAATAAAATAAAACAACACAATGTTTAAAAAAAGGGTAACAGATGTACAAATTATCCATAAGCACACAAAGAAAAGGTTCTCAATGTCATCACCTGTCAAAGGAATGTAACTTAAAACTATACTGAAGAACCACTTAAAACCTATTATATTCACAGAAATAAATACTGGCAGTACCAAATGCTGGCAAAGATGTAGAACTCCTGGAATTCTTGTATAGCACTGGTAGGAGTGGAAAATTGTACACTTTAGATACCTGCTTGACAGTTTCTTAAAAATTAAATGTATATCTCCCCTATATTCTAGCTATTCAATTCCTAGATATTTATCCAAGGGAAATCAAAACATATGCCCCCCAAAAAACTTAAGCACGAATGTCCACAATAGTTCTAAATTGGAAACAACCCAACTATCTTTCTGCAGGAAAATGAATAAACAAATTACTGTATCTTCACACAATGGAGTACTTCTCAGGAACGAAAAAGAATGAATCGCTGATACATACAACAACATGAAGGAATTTCAAAAACATTATTATAGTTGAAAGAATAGAGTATACAAGGCATGATTCCATTTATGTGAAGATCAAGAACATACACAACTAATCTATGATGATAAAAATCAGAAAATGGTTGCCTAGAGGAGGCAGTATGGGGAAGTAGAGAGATCTGATAAGGAGCAAAGGCAGAGTTTCTAAGGCAAAGGAAATATTCAATATCATATTCTGGGAGGTGATTACACAAGTGTATGTAACTGTGAAACCCATTAGACTACAGACTCAAAATCTGCACATTTTATTGTATTAAATAAGACCTCAATAAAAAGCACATATAGAATGGGAAAAGGACGAACTATAACTGTAATAGATTTAGACACATAAAACTTAGAGTTCATAAAAAAACCTCATTGGTCACCTTTAGAAGCTGCTATGGCACCAATTCATTATTCTAAAAATATTTAAATAAAAAGAATCAAACATTTACCAAGCTTTTCTTAAACTGTATTTCAGAATATCCAAATCATTAATGAGGGAAAGCTTTTTTTTCAAAAGAAGAATTACAGCTTAGAAATGTGGAATGAATGTAGAATTTTTAAATTGCCATTTCATAGGCCCTAATGAAATAACAGATCTAAGCAATAATCATTAGTGGCTGCTAAAACTATTAGGCGAAAAAGTTGATGGGGAATTTTATAATGGATGAAACATGCTGACAATATGTGGCCCAACTACTGAATCTAAGCATAACTAAAATTGAGACAATGAGATATCATGTATCTCATGATGTGATGTGATGTGATGTGATGTGACATGATATAATGCACTAGGAAATTTATTGCAACACCTAAAGTATTCTTACCAGAAAAGAAGGAAGAAAGTAGAAGAGGGAGGATGGAAGAAGGAAGAAAACTAATCTAATCAACCTTCTAGATCTAATTATAGCTTAGGGAAAACACAAGTTAGAGGAAGATGTTAAAAACATCAAGAGGAATCAATGCCAAATCCAGATTGTGCAAAATTTTACAGGACAAATGACTCAGTATCTTCAACAAATAAATGGCACAAGAATAAAAGCGGTGAGGAGAAATGTAGATTAAAATATATTTAAGTGACATACAAACCCAATGCAATGTGTAAACCTTGTTTGGAACCTTATTTAAACAAATCAATTGTGTTTGTGTACATATGTGTGTGTGTGTGTGTGTATACATACATACACATACAAAATTTTGAGAAGTATTTTTGAGAAACATGAATTGGGTATTAAATTTTACTAATTTTATGTTGAGCCTATGTTTTAAAAAAAGTCTTTATATATTAGCAATACCCTCTAAAGTTTTTATAGGTAAAATGACATGATGTTTGGGGATTTGCTTTTAAAAAGCCAAGGAGCAGTAGTTGAAAAACACATAATATGTTGATGTTTGTTGAAGCTGAATGATTAGGACATTTGAATTCATTAGACTGCTCTTTTTTTGTCTGTTTTAATTTTCCATAATTAAATGTTAAATTAAAATAAGAAAAATTCAATTCCAGAATTAAATGTTAAAATAAGAGAGATTAACATAAAATGACTGAATTCATCATTTTCCAATTTATTTTGAAGGGAAAAATATAAAAAGATGAAATAATCTAAATCCATCATCTACCCAGGATGCAATTCCCTGACTGTACAAATTTAGGATTAAAGAATTTTAGAGACCCTATGGAAGGCATTTTATTCTCCAATTGATATCACATTGCTGGCTGTCCCTTTGAGAAAGGTTTGTTTGGTGTGTGTGTGTGTGTGTGTGTGTGTGTGTGTGTGTGTGTGTGTGCGTGCGCGCATGCATGAGTGTATTTTTTCAGCCTTCTACACATTTTTCTTGTTTAAGAGGTTAACAATACATTTCAGTAAAATGGCCCTGCTATCTAATGCCAGAAACTCTGTTTAAATTAGCTTTCTCTGTTCTATAAGGCTCTGTTCTGCACCACGGTATGCCGTGTAGCAGTGAAAGCTAGAAGAGTAAAGTGTCACTACAGACTTTCAAACTTTACAGGTAGGTGACTCATCATCAGCTGTGGCTCTAGTGGGGCCTCACCATCTTCCTTTGGGAGATGCCACAGAAGCAAACAGGCAAACACGGTAACATTGGATGAGTGCAAAGAAACTCACGTACTTGTATGCAATTGGAGTGTGGAGCAGACATGAAAGTTCTAAATGCCTTTTAAAAATAAGATCTTTTCCTAAAAATGTTTTATCAAAAAAAGATAGAGTACTGAATTTAAAACAAAACTAAAGCAAAAATAAACCTCTATTTTCCCAACTCTTTAATTTTTCACATGTAGCAAATATGGCAACTACCTGCTGTAAGCCACTGGCTAAAATCGTAAAAGGGTTTTCCATGTCCTCACTCCTTTAAGTCAGCCCAAACCCTAAGCACCCGGGTCCAGCAGATACCAGAATGTAAGGGTGAACAACCCACAACTTGTCCTGGAATCCCTCTAGCAATCCCTATTCTTGGTTGGGACTCCATTCTACTACTACATTCCCTTGACATCTCACTGCCAGGTCACAGAGGACTGCTACTCCTCAAATGTGAGGTTTCTAAAATGGAACTTCTCCAGTCCCCACCCAGGACCTTCTTTTCTGGAAGTGTTCTCTAAGTAAATCCACCCAGGTGCTCAGAAACCTAGAGGTACCCTTCATACTCTCCTCCAATTCATTCCTCACGTTCAATCAGCCACCAGCTCCTGTTGGACATACCTCCTAAATGGCATTTATATCCATTCCCTGATCTCCATGTCTTCTGCTTCTAAGTCCAACTTTGGGTACTTAAATGCACACCTCTCAGCTGCCACAAACTCACTCTCTAGGTCACTACTTGTCAGTTTCCCTTCCAGCTGCTGCTTCCATCACTTAAATGTTGCTGCTTTTGTTTTTTCTTCTGGACTTATGCCTTATTCTTTCTTCTCTGTTTTTTCTTGGCAACCTCTTCCCTCTCATGACTTCAAATATGATCTACATACCACAGGTGGCCAAGTCTATCTCAGGGCAAATCTCTCTTTAGCTTAATCCCTATATAGCCAACTGCTACTGGATGAACAGGAGTGTTTCAGAAACTGCAGACTCACCATATGTAAAACAGAAAATATCATCTTTCTGCCTTCTCCCAAACCTCCTCCAGTGGTGTCCCTTAGTTCAGAGGACAGCAACAGCATCTCCCTCCCACTTGTTCAAGGTAGTAACTTGAGATAGCTTTGATGACACTTCCCTTCCTTCATCCCTTCCATACACCCAACCTTCAGGTCCTGTCTCCTCTACTTTTTGAATTTGTGCAATTTTCTCCCACTTCCTCAACCATGGTCCAGTTTCTCTCACTGCTCTTCTCTGAGTCTACTCAGCTTTATAATCTATTCTCCACAAGGTAGTATTAATGATTCCTTAATTAAAAAACAAAGCCTGATGACTTCACCCCACTTAAATCTCTTCAAAGGAGCTTGTGATGAGTATATGAGATTATATATATCTGTGTGTGTGTGTATGTGTGTGTGTGTGTGTGTGTGTGAGAGAGAGAGAGAGACTGTAAATGGGATTAAACACACACACACACACACACACACACACACACACACACACATATAATTTTTTCCCGAGTTCAGCTTTTTATTGAACATATTACAAAATAAGCTTAGTCAAAAAGACCAAAGCCCATGTCATCATCAGACTCCTCAGATTCTTTTTCTCTGCTTCCACTTTCTTCTCCTCAGCTGGGGCAGCAGAAGTGGAGGGTGAAGGACCTCCTGCTGGTGCAGTACCAGCTACTGGAGCAGGTCCACCAAACCCTACATTGCAGATGAGGCTCCCATTGTTGACATTGGCCAGAGCCTTGGCAAACAAACAAAGTTTACACTGGCTGCTTTAATGAGGGCATTGATTTTATCCTCCATGACTGTCACCTTATCATCATGCAGGATGAGGGCCAAGTAGATGGAGGCGAGCTCTAAGACAGAGGCCATGTATAGGTGGTACATATATATAGTCCCATGTATAGTTTCACACACAGATACACACATGTGTGCATGCATATATATTCAGTGTATATATGTGTGCATTTTTTTCCCCAAAAGTGTTCACCTTGGTCCTTATAAAAGTGCCAAATTCTTGTTTACAATACCCTCCACAATCCTGGAGGGTATAGTGGCTCCAACCACATTGCTGCCACTACATCTAACACAGTTTTCCTTTCTTTGCTCCAGGCATACAGAACCCCTGAAGTCCTCCCCCATGTTTTCCTCTCAGAATTCTAAACTATTTCATATGCTTTTCTCTTTGACTGAAATTGTCCTTTCCTTTTTTAAAACCACTTTATTGAAGTATGACAGACTTACACAAAACTATATATATTCAATATATACAACTTAATGAGTTTGAAGATAAGTATACACCTGTGAAACCATTACCACAATCTATAAATATATCCATCACCTCCAAAAGTTTCCTCTTGCATTATTTATTTATTATTATTACTATTATCATATTACTATTATTTTGAGATAAGAACACTTAAATCATATAATCATCTCGATAGATGCAGAAAAAGCATTTGACAAAATTTAACATTCATTTGTGATAAAAATTCTTAACAAATTAGGCATGGAAGGAACATAACATAATAAAGCCTAAATATGATAAGTCCACATCTAAGATCATATTCAGTGATGAAGGGTTGAAAGCTTTCCTCAAAGATAAGAATAAGACAAGAATGCCCACTGCCACCATTCCTATTCTACATATACTGAAAGTTCTTGTCAGAGCAATCATACAAAAGAAAAAAAAAAGAAAGAAGAAGAAGAAGAAGAAGAAGAAGAAGAAGAAGAAGAAGAAGAAGAAGAAGAAGAAGAAGAAGAAGAAGAAGAAGAAGAAGAAGAAGAAAGAAAGAAAGAAAGAAAGAAAGAAAGAAAGAAAGAAAGAAAGAAAGAAAGAAAGAAAGAAAGAAAGAAAGAAAGAAAGAAAGAAAGAAAGAAAGAAAGAAAGAAAAGAAAGACATAATACCAGAATTGAAAAGGAAGAAGTAAAATTGTCTCTATTAGCAGATGACATAATTTTATATATAAAAATCCTAGAGACTCATCAAGAAAGTATTAGATTTAATCATGAATTCAGCAATTTCAGAATCTAAAAACGGCACACAAAATGTACTTCTATACACTAACAACAAATTACCTGAAAAAGAAATAAAGAAAATGATCCCATTTATAATAGCATCAAAAACAATAAAATACTTAGGAGTGAACTTAACCAAAGAGATAAAAGATCTCTACTATGAAAAGGGCATAAATAAATAGAAAGTTATTATGTGTTCATAGATTGGCAGAATAAATATTGTTAAAATGTCCATACTCCTAAAAGCCATCTATAGATTCAATGTAATTCTTGTCAAGTTTCCAATGGCTTTTTTTTTACAGAAGTAGAAAAAATAGTCCTAAAATATATATGGTACCACAAAAGACTCTGAATAGCCAAAGCAATCTTGAAAAAACAAAGCAGGAGGCATCGCACTTCCTGATTTCAAGCTATACTATAAAGCTATAGTAATCAAAGGAATATGGTACTTTCACAAACAGAGACAAATGGATCTATGAAAAAGAACCGAGGGCCCAGAAATAAACACAAGCGTATATGGCCAACTACTATCTGACAAGGGAGCAAAGAATACTCAATATAGAAAAGAATGTCTCTTCAATAAATGGTATTTTGACCATGAAACTCCTAAAAGAAAACATAGGGAAGAAGTTCCTTGACATGGGTTTTAACAACAATTTTTTTTGACATGATGTCTAAAGCAAAAGCAACAAAATGAAAAACAAAAAGCTTCTATACAGCAAAAGAAACAATCAACAAAGTGAAAAAACAACCTAAGGAATGACAAAAATATTTGCAAGCTACATATCTGATATGAGGTTAATATCCAAAATGTAAAGAACTCATAAAACTCAGTAGCAAAAAAAGTAAATAATCCACTTTAATAAATGGGCAAAACAAAACCAAAATGAGATATCACCTCATACCTGTTAGAATAGCTATCATAAAAAAGACAAAAATAATAAGATTTGAAGACGTTGTGGAGAAAAGAGACTCTAGTGCACAGTTGGTGGGGATATAAATTGGCATTGTCACTATGGAAAGCAGCATGGAGGTGCTCAAAAAAATAAAAATAGAACTACCATATTACCCAGCAATTTCACTTCTGGGAATATTTCCAAAGGAAAGGAAAACACTAACTAAAAAAGATACATACATTTCCATGTTCATAGCAGCATTATTCACAATAGCCAAGAAATGGAAACAAATTAAGTGTCCATCAATGGGTGAATAGATGAAGAAGTTGTGGTACATATACATAATGGAATATTACCCAGCCATAAAAAAATGAGGATATCCTGCCATTATAACAACATAGATGGACTTTGAGAATATTATGCTAAGCAAAATAAGTCAGACAGAGATATACAAAGCTATGTGATCTCACTTATATGTGGAATCTAAAAAAACCCCCACAAAACCCCCAAACCCAAACTCATAAAAAAAGAGATCCCAATTTGTTGTTAACAGAGGCAGGAAGTGGGGATAGGAAACTGGAAAAAGCTGGTTAAAAAACACGAACTTCCAATCACAAGATAAATATTTACTAGGAAGATGTAATATACAGTGTGATGACTTTATTTACTGCTGCATGATATGTATGATATGTATAAAAGTTCTCCCTCCAGAAAAAAAATACTTTGCTTCCTCTTTTTGTTTTATCTATATGATATGATAGATGTTAGATAAACACATTGCAGTAATCATTCACAATCTATGTAAGTGAAACCATTATGCTGTACACCTTAAACTTATACAGTGATAAGTGTCAATTATATCTTAAAATAAGTAAATGTATTTTAAAAAACATTTAGCAAGAGATCTATCCTTTTAGATCTAAAACACAAATTTTTAAGTGTACAATAAGGATTAACTATATGGAGTATGCTGCACAGTAGATCTCTAGGACTTATTCATCTTGCATAACCGAAATTGCCTGAAATAATCTTACTCCCACACTGCACTCCCACACTTTCTTTGCCTATCTAAAATCAACTCATTTTTAAAGTCTTAACCATCATTTCCTTAGGGATCCTCTTCCTGACTCTCTAGACTAGATTATTCTCCCTTGTGATGTTCTCCCATAGTATCCCCCAACCTGTCTTTTCATACACAACACACTGGTAATTATTTATCAAATTCATTGTCTTCGCCTGACCATAAATTTCATGGTGACAGAGACTATGTCTATCTACTATGGTAACCTCCACAAAAGTGCCTGCTGGAGTAAAGAAGCCACTCAACATGTCTCCATTATATTCAAAAGCATTCAAATGAACTGCTGACCATCTAGAATATATGCATCTAGATTAAAGACCAGTCTATGAAACCCCCAAGGCCTACTCTATTCCCAGATTAGAGCAAGAATTTTGCTCTGCATTTTGTCAAGATATGTAACTCTGTACTGTAAAGACATTCACATAGCCAGACGTGACCAATGCCAGCAGGGAAGAGAGAACCAAAGACTCATGCAATCTGGAGGTTAGGAAAACTAAACAGAACCGAAGGTCTGGTCCCCTCCAGGAGATACACGTCCTTTGCCAAAATTCACCATGCCATGAGTCTGAATGCTTTACCTGTGACTGCTGTAGAGTTTCCGGCAAAAGCTGCACCCAGGGGATGTCCCTGGGGCTGGGATAAGGAAGGTAGGAAGATGATTGCATCCGTGCATCCCCACACACACTTGTTTACTTACATCCATCCTGAATCCTTGGTCTCACAAATATTTTTAACAATATATAAACACAAGAATTCTGCCTTTTGTTCAGGCCTTGAGGTTCCTAACCAAGCTATTTTTTGATAGTTTGAGGATCTGACAGTGTCTTTCTGTTGTCTGCCTTTAGGAATGAATGTCTGACAGGATTCAGCAGTCATGTGTGTCACTCTTTTATACAAGGGTTCAGCATAAGATGGTGCCTTTTCTTCCCAAAGAAGACTGATATATACTCGAGAAAGCTGAAGCCATCTGATTTTACTCCACTTAAAAGTGATATATCTGCTCTTATCTCTTTGGAGGATTGTTTTTTTTTTCTTTTTTTCTTACCATTGGGATGTTACAATAATATGCCTCGTTAATAGTTTCTGATTAATGTTACTCAGAACAAGATGAAACTTTTCAATTTCTAATCCAATTTATTTTCTCAGTTCTGGAAATCTTTTTCTTCTTTCACTGTATTGATTGTTTTGGACACAGCAAGCTGCCTTTCATCTGAGCAACAACCCTACAGTCAACTTGAACCCACAGTAAGACTTTTTATTCTTCCAGTTCTTGATACACATTTACTTACTGAGGAATTTAAAAGTAATGTAAATTTTCAGAGAATAGTTAGAACGACTGCAGATGAACCTTTTCCTTGGTGAAAAAAAATCCCAAAGAAAAAAATAGTGTTCTCATAGTTATAATTTTCCCACTTAACTGAAGCATGGGATTTTGTGTTATTTTTATGTTAATTTGTATAAATGTATGTGTATACACTATATAAAAATTAAATATCCATACATATGTGTGTATATATTATAAAAAGCTCAATTTTTTTTCTAGCAGTGGGGATGTCTTTCTTAATATATTTTTCACCTAATTTGTGCTCTAAGCAGTATAAAATCGCACAAAATGGAAGGAGAAGCCATATAGTTTGTAAAGCACAGCACCTTATATAAATCAGTCCATGTAAAAGTGGGTGCTGTTCAGAAACCTTGCAGGCACTTGGTCCAGTCACTGGCATGTGATGTTAAAGAGAAAGAAGGTGCTGGTACCGAAGGGGAAATTGTGCTGTGCAGGCTGGAAGTAAGGAGAAAGGACGTGCTGTGGGCCTGTGACAGCCAGGGGTGGGGGGGCTGAAAAATGTAGATTCTCACCTGAAAGATGTAGAATCTCACCTGGGCTTCTTTCTGAGAAAAGTATATATTTGCCAGAAAGTTGGCTAAGTCAGTGTATATAGCAGAGGCTCTCAAACTCGGCCATATAATAGCATTACCTGGAAGACTTGTTAAAACAGGTTGCTGGACACCACCTCTGAGTGTCTGAATTGAGATTCTTGGGTGGGCCTGAGAATCTTCATTTGTAACAAGTTACCAGGTGAGGTTCATGGTCAGGGGCCATACCTTGAGAACCACAGAATACCGTGTAGATAGTGACTACGCAGACCCTGCACCCAGGCCTTAGTCTTTATGGCACCAACAGCACTCGACCCTCACTTTATGAATCAGCAGACAACCAAGGCTTCTAGGGAGTCAGTTTGCAGCTTACAGGAGGACATGGTCTAGGGGAAGTAAGAGGTATAAACCTTCCCCTACCTCCCATATGGAAGCTGGATATGCCTAGGCATACAGTAAAAGGCAGCTGAGACAGGAGGGTGGTATCCACACCTGTTCCATCCAGCACTCTCATAAAGACATGCAGATAGCAGCCAGAGGAGACGGGTGGCTGAATTACCATAGAGAAGACAAGATAGGAAGCAGGCTCTGTGGCCCTTTACTCCAACCTGTTCACCAGGAGTGTGCTGAGTGCAACTTGCTAGCTCCTCAGCTGGTGGTACATGGGCTTTGGTGTACTGGGCTGTGCTTTGAGGCAGAAATGAATGGGACCCTCCCCTCCTTTAGGGTTGGGGGCAGCCACACAGGCTGTCACTACTATCACTACCGAGCCTGACCTTTGCCAGGTCCAGGTTGCTGCGAAGCAAATGCCCCGTGTGTGGGGGGAGACCAACATCTCAGCAAGCCTTAAGCAGTGAGTTACACTGTTATATCTTCTGACTCCCCAGGACATAGCTGATAGCGGCAATCAAATGTGGGGTCCTACATCTCCCCATAATCCTCCATCTGTGCCCCTACCTCCAGGGAGACAGTGCTCCACCCATCCTCCTGTTCTTCACTCTGTTGGTGATGAGGTCTTATCCTTCCCTGGCTTCCTTCTCATAGCATACAGAGACATTAAAATCTCATCTTCAGAATAAAATTAAAAAAAAAAAACTCTCTTAATGCAGAGCTTCTAGCAGCTCCTTCCTCTCACAGATAAATACCTGGAATTAGTTATCACCTTTCATTTAGCTACCAACTCCTTCCAATCCATTGCATCTACTCATGTTAAATTTCCAATAGACATTCATTCAGCCATTAATCAAACAGATGTCTATTGAGCCATGTACCCAGCATGATTCTACATGCTTGGAATGCAAAGATTTGTGCCCCACAGAGCTTGCAACCTAGTGAGGGCAAGGTAGACAAAAATAATATACATGATACATAAGTAAATTTCATGGCATGCTGGAAGTTAATGAGAGCTGAGGAAAAGAGCAGCAGAGCAGCACAAGGAGGGTTGATAGGATGGGAGTAGGGTAGAAATTTAAGTTACAAGCCAAGTTCAAATGCTGGGTCCAGATCTTTTTCTTCACTTAAATCCAAAGCAGATGAAAGATAAGTATATTAGCTACGGTAACTTTATAATTGTTGAACTTTAATTTATAATTGTTGAACTTCATAATTGTTGAACTTTAATAATTTTTGGGCTTTATGAAGAAATCCCACATAAATTCCATTGAGGAAAGATCCCAGCCTGGAATTGAAAGCAAAGGAAGAATCTGTGGTCTCCAAAAAAGGAGTGATTTTAGTATACAGAGAAGGTGCCCACCATTCCCTTTGCCTGTGTGGCTTTGCTGTTTACTACACTATGAGGGCACAAAGCCCTCATTCCACAAAGGGGGCTCAAACGTAGATGAGGGATTAATGGGGTATCTTAAAGGTCCTGAGAAACTAGGGATAAAGCAGAGAAATCAAAAACAGAGCAGGCTTTGATTGCGGGTAGGAATTTTGCACTGGGTACCTGCCTGGTAGAACAAAATCAAGAATACAACAGAGGAAAGTGGAAGAAATTTGATAAACATTAAGCCTTACAGTTGCATCCTGAGTCATTTTCAACAAGGTTACTTTCTAGGGACCTAAATATGCAAAGGTTCAGGACAGGGGGCAACAGACACAGAGACCCCAGCAGAGCATCTTCCCAGCACTAACTCTTTGCAATAAGAGAGACTTGCACCAGGCAGGAGAAGCGATTCCACTGCTAAGTGGTTATTACCAAGTCCTAAAGAAGTCCCCTCACCCATTTGTGGGGTTCATTGATCTTAGCTCTAAGAAGAAGGAGTTAGAATGCAACAATATGTTCACTTTTTTATGTTACAGTGGAATTACTTTTTCAAACAAAATGTTAAGCAAAACTTAATGTATAATATATCTAACAATCAACCTGATCTGAGCTGGGGGCCCAGCAAGAGGCACATTCTGCATCCTCCTCACTCCATTCCCCTATCATTCTTCCTAAAAGCATTTCTTAGAAAAGAGAAGGTCCTACTGAACATGATCTTTCTCTTCTCTGGCATCTTATGATTCTATAATGTACATGAACCATCAAAATTCATAGAACGAAAATACTATTTTAAGGAGATAAATTTTAAGAAAATTTAAGGAGAAAATGAAACTGGAAGAGAATGGGGAACAAAATCTCTGGCTAATGTCCAGAGTGGGTCACCTAGGCATGAAATAAGTTGTTCGACCCTTTGAGAGGAGAATGCCAAGGATTCTCTAAGAAGAGGTGACAACCTTGCTGGAGCATCTTGGGAACAGGAATGAGATAAGCGAATCTGTCATTTATCAGCTAAAGAAGCTTTAAGTATACATTAAGGATGACTAGGCAGCTCTGCTCACAAGTGTGAAGAAACTAAGAGAAAAAAACACCATGTCACAAACCTTGATTCCAAGTTCGATATTTTCTCCTCCATACACATCCATCCCAGGGTCCAGAAGACCGATTTCACCAAAGAACTTCCTGTTGACCACGAAGGAGCAGCCAATCATGGCTGGTGTCCTGTGGAAGAAAGAAGCTATAGTCACACACACGCACCACACAAATGCACACAGAGGAATATTATTCAGTCACGAGAAAGTAGGAAATCCCAACATTTTCAAAAATGTGGATGGTCCCTGAGGGTAGTATGCTAAGTGAGGTAGTCCAACAGAAAAATACAAATGTTCTCGCATGTGGAATCTTGTAGAGAGAGTAGAATGGTGGTTGCCAGAGACTGTGTGGTTGGGGGGAATTGGAGAGATGTTGGTCAAGAGTCTAAACTTTTAGTTAGGAGATAAATAAGTTCTAGAGATCAGATGCACAGCACAGTGATTATACTCAGCAGCACCGCGTTGTTAACTTCAAAGTTGTTAAAAGACTCGATCTTAAATGTTCTCACCATAAAATGAAATAATAATTGTGCGATATGATGGAGGTGTTAATCAGCTAATGCTCCAGCGGTAATCATATTGCAATATATAAATGCACCAAATCAACACATTGTATCCCTTAAACTTATACAATATTATATGTCAGTTATATATCAGCAAAAATAAAAAGAAGCTAAAGTCATTAGGGCATTCGTACCAGAAGTCCTTCACAGGCATTATCATACCAAGTGTGGGTTCCACTCTGGCAAACTGAGTAACTTCCCTGAAGGCCTCAATTCTCACACCCTTATTCTCCATAAAGCTATGTTTTAGCTTCAGACAAACCAGGGGACCCAAAGCATCTGGGATATCCCAGCTCCTTCATAGCTTGGACAAGAAGGGGTCTCACATATCACGTTAATTCTTTGCAAACACGGGAACTGGTTCTTACTGCACCTCTGGTGATAGCTGTGTAACAGGATGAGCACCCACGGGCAGTCTCAGGGGAGCTCATAGGTGAGAAAGATGTGTCTGCTTCATGGGGTGGGGAGTGGGAAAAAATTGTTTTTACAAGCGAGGGCATAAAGGGAAACTGGAGACAGGAATGTCAACAGGAAGAGGTCCAATCTCCACATTCTGGTAAGAGAAAGTGGATCAGGATGCTGATCCTTACAGAAGGGAGAAAACTCAGAGGAGACTCCTGGAGCCCAAAGGAGTCAATCAACCACAGAGAGAATGTGTCACCCACAGAGAAGGGGAACTGAATTGGATAGATGAAAGGTATCTACAGGGAGGCTTTTGGCTATAAGGTCTGGAAACAAGTTTAATATTTTATTTTTTGATTATACTAATCCTCTTGATTATTTCTTCTAGAGCAGGCTAAAGGCATGAATTGAACTCAATGAAATCAGAGACAAAAACCATTTGAGGCAATACATCATGTATGCAAGTGCAGAAACTGATAGAAATGCAGTATTAATCTATCATGTTCTTTGCAGTTTTGCATAAAGCATGGAACCATGCATTGCTAATGAGAGACAACACGTTGATACATTTTATGTATAGCATTGTATTATATTATATCCTATACTGTAGTGTAATATCACAAATCCTTTATAATGTCTTTTTGCCTCTGTTTCCAGACTTTGTAGGTACCCTTTATAGTAAATTGATTCAGCAAATACTTTCTTAGCCCCTACCATCTCTAAGGCATTTTACTGGTGCTGTAGGGGGTAGAGAAACACACAATATATTTCCTGTATTCAAGCAACTAAGAGTCATAATCATCATCATCATTATTATTATTATTTTATTATTATTATTATTATTATTATTATTATTATTATTATTATTATAGAAGCCATTCATTGAGCAATTACTAGGTCTCAAGCACAATGCAAAGCACTTTTCATACAGTCTCATTTAAAAATTTTCACAGCTCTGTGTGGGAGGTAGAGCCACCTCCATTTAAAAGCCAAAACCCATCAATATTTAGCAACCTGTCCCTGAGTCACAGAGTAGAACTCGAAACCCATCCAGCTTCAAAGCCCTTGATTTTAGTCCTTCTGATTTACAGCATTCTCCAGTAAATGCTTCATGGAAGAACTGGCAAACTCCACACTGCCAAAGGCCAGACATGCCATTAAGATGCTTTCCTGGGCAGAAGAGACATACAGGAGGCCCGGTAAAGCTCCCCTGGGACCACTGGGAAGGTATTAGGCAGAATTCTCTTGAGCTGAACTATAGACATCAAGCTCAGATTCTCATCTGCTCCTTCTGATTTTGAGCTTAACCTTGATCTTAATGTCCAGATTTCTAATTCAATAGAATACCTCTAGGAACCCATGAGATAAGGCATCAGTGGGGCACACTAGAAAAAGTAATGTTCAGAGTAGTTTGAACTCTGGCACTGCCACTGAAAAGTGTACTTGTGTTACATTAATGAAGCACTTTGGGTCGCAGTCAAGTCTCTCCAGAGTGTTGCTCTGAAAAGATAGATGTAAGAGGTGTCCAGTGCATAGGTCAGGAGCTCAGTAAATAAGGTTCCTTTGCCCTCCATCCATCTTTTTTTCAGAAACCTCATACAAATCACACCTATGTTCGTGGGATGCCTTCTACTGGTGCAGCTGTGCCACCCTGGCTATATACCAGGGTTAGCAACCACTTCACTGCCAATCATTTACTCCAGCCCTTTGCCCCTCCAAGAGAGGCAGCAGGCCCTCAGCCTGGAAAAGCTCTATATAAGCCACCCCCTAGCCTTAGTTAACCTAACTCAAACAGTCAATCAAATCATGTTTTTCCTTTATCTTGGAATTGAGACAGTGTTGGGAGCTAGAACTAGGTGGTCTAATGTATCTGTAGAGCACAGGCAACCATGTGGGGCTGCTCTGGTGGCCCCAAGCACGTGGATTATGGCACATGGGGAGGAGGCAGACACACAGTGGAGGTGTGAGACCATGAAGTGGAGACTGCCTGGTGATTTCAGCCTCCCAACTGCTGACAGGTCTGGCTCTACTTTCTTCCCTGTGTCATGTGAGTGCACCCTGTGTCTTTGCGGTCTGTCCTTCTTGACTAAAACTGTTAGATGGGCTTCTGTTCTTTGCAACCAAACTATGATGATGACACAGGCTGTCCCCTTCTACTTATGACCCAGATGGAAGAGAGAGGTTTTATCACACAGCCATAACAGGCAAACTTCAGGGAAGATTCATTCTGGAAGCTAAAAATCAGGGTCCACCCTAGTGATGAAGAAATGCCGGCTACACTTGTGATTGGTGATGTACAATGCAGCCTGTGAGTGCAGGAGTCAGCAGAAAAGAGGGGACAGGAAGCAGCCTTGTATGAACTCAGTTTTTTAGAGAGTAACTGCAAGCACATCAGGAAACTCTGGTAAGTCAGAATAATCTCCTGCAATAGCCTATGCTCAGTGCCTGAAATTGTTGGATGTTAAAGTGTGTGTGTGTAGTTAAGACCCTGCTTCATTCAAGACACTATACTTTCTAATCCCTTGAAGGCAAGAGAGTCAGTTAAAATTACAGGGCACAGTCAGCACACTCAATGGGGTGGCTTTGGGTACTGTCTCACAGTGAAAAGAATGTTTCTCTGAGAGTGGTTCAGGGCCCACCTGTACCCACCTGTATGAGCATCACTTGGATGGCTCCTTAGAAAATGCAGATTTCTGGGTATGGCCCAGAGCCACAGAACCAGATGTACAGAGACAGGACTTGAGAATTTGTGTTTGTACCAGCAGAACCATCCTGTGGAGCCATTTACCCCTCAAACTATTAGGTCTCCCAGAGCAGAATGGTCATCCCTCTAACTTCTCATTGTATTTCTAGGAGCTAGTGCCTTGCCTGACACAGAGCAGGCATTCACTAGATCTTGCTGAATAAATGAGTGAGTGTAACAGATGGGATGAATGCCCCTGGTGGGGAAGGGCTCTATGATGACTCAGGAACAAACTGGCTGAACGGAAATGAACAAGAACTCAGGGATATCGGGGGAGTATGCTGTAGCTAGGCCAGAAAGAAGGGAATGGGGAGGGGGAGAGGTTAAGAAAGGAAGAGAAAGAGGAAGAAAGGGGAGAGGTGGAGGAGGGAGGAGAGGAATGAAAATGGAAGGAAGAGAAAGTGCTAGAGTAAGAAGAGGAGAGGCGGGAGGGAAGGATCCAAAGCACATAATTCATTGACAAGGATGACATACGAGCTTCTTGTCCTTCCAGATCCCTCTCAGATTCCCTTTGGGAAAAATCCTCCATTTTAAAGCAGCCTGATATTTTAATATAACTGAGTTAATCTGGATGATAATTTGGTTGTGGCGGTAAGGAGAAAATTTATAATACAAACCACCTTGGGTCCTCTATTAGCTGGACACAGCTTTGTGTAGCATATTTGACTAAGTTCCACATCAGAAGCCCCGGGATTCCTCATGACAGGGCTGAGAGGTCCCCTAGTGGCTTCTCATTAAAACTAGGCCATAGCAGCTGCTCATACTGGTACAGGGCACATAAGAGATGACGGCAAAGCAGGCCTTTGTCTGTGTGCAGGACAGCTGTCAAAACCCAAAGATGAAGGGTAAGAGGCTACTCCTAATGCAGTGGGAAAGTGGAATGAACATGCAATCATTACTGTTGTATTGCTGGCTTGCGAAATTGTCCCCTAAATGCCACAATCAAAAAACCTGCCACAGTGTCAAGAAGAGTCCATCAACTGCTCCACATCTCAGGTCTAGAAAGGCTGCACTTGATAGAAATGAGAGCCTGAAGATAAGCCCTTAGGAGATACTCTCCCCACTAAGCCCATATCCCAACCCTGCAAACAGCAGGGCTCCAAGGCCTACTCCATAGAGCACGGAGCTGTGCAAGACTCCTGGTAGGCAGCTAATGTATAATTGGTGAATGTGGAGACTAAATAATTAAGAGACTTGTCCTTACTCACAGCTAGGCCAGCCAACGTGCTGATGAGTTCAGTTGAATTCTGGAACTACCTGACTGGGCTGACAATGAGTAGCTGTCTTCTCTGTATGGAAAGAAACAGGTCTCTGACAGAAATTCCCCTGGCCCTGCCTGGGACCTACCACACTGGTTAACCATATTTGTCCTTACAGTCAGTAAGCCAAGAGCCAAGCATGTCCACCTTCCCCTCCAAGGCTTCTTCACCACCTGCCCAGCCATGCAAGGTGCAGTTGATGGCACTTTGGGGTTGAGGAGTTTCTGGAATGTAAGCCTCATTCTTCAAACACAACTGCAATTATTATTGTTAGTGCAAACATTTCCACTATTAACATTCAAAAATGATAATTACATTAAGGGACCTGCCAAAGTCTAATAGCTCCATTACATAGGAGAACAGAAATTTAAAATAATCGCTCTTATTGTTGCTGTTACAAAATACATGCAACACACACAATACTTCCAGCTGAGAGGGAGATGAGAAAACAGAGATGAGTGAGGAGAGGGTGGCAATCCTAGGAACTTTCACGAGGTATGCAAAGCTCTCTCAACACCAATGCTTCCTCTTCTTGTAGGTGGCAAAAGGCCCATTTGTGTTGTAGATATTTTCCCCCTTCAAAATCCTTCAGTGGCTCCCTGTTCTCTCCTGAATTAAGTATAGGTTCTTCCTTGGCATCTCTACCCTCCTCAGTACTTTTCCAGCCATATGCCTCATAGACTCCATGGCTTGGCTTACACGGGGCTATCCATCGATCAGAAAATGTGTCCCAGTTTGTGCCAGCACCTCCTCCAGGAAACATCCTCCATGACACCACCTCCAACTATCAGAGGCCTAACAACCCTTCAAAACATATTGTTTTTGAAAAAAAAAATTGTTACAAAAATTAATACATATCTCCTTAGCAAATGTACCTTGATAAAAATAAGAATTTTTTACATATTTTTATAAAGATAATAATTTAAAAAATCACCTGCATTTTTTGACTGTAGGCACTCAATTCTGTGATTAACATCTGTCCTCTATTTTTCCAGATCACCTCCTCAAGTATCTAGATCCACTCATCTTTTCATCTCACTGGGACCTCCAATCCTTTGATTTTACCACCTTGACAGTGAGTACCCTCCCTTTGTGCCCTCTCTACCCTCCCTACCCAGCTCAAGGTCATGATCCATTGTTGTAAAGGTGCCCTGTCACCCTCCTCTCACTTTGTTGTTCTCAGTTAGCAAAACCCTATAAACATAGTTCTTCATCTACTTCACACCTGTATCTCACAGCTGAACCTGGATAGAAAAACAAGTAACCATGTGGTTTTATTTTTCTTTAAATCCAGGGCCATAAGTCTCCAGTGAGTCCTCAGTGCTGCCCTTCAATTCTACTCCAGGCCCCACATTACTCTCTCACTCTCCCAGAAGATTCTGCTCACACCTTCTCCTCCCTCCTCAACCTCCAACACCTCCTTCCTCTTCCTCATTCTTAATGATGACCTTACTTTCTACTTACCTAAGAAAATAGCAAACAAAATAGAATATCCCACCTCCCATATCTACCCCCTTACCGGTATCAGTCACCCATTTTTCTTCCTTTTGCTATAATTGACTGTCCATGCTCTTAGCCAAGGCCAACCTGTCTTCTCTTGCTACTCAAGGATGTAACTTTAGCAATCCTTCCTCCCCTAAATACATGTTTTCAATATCTTTTCTTATTTTCTGTATTCTTCACACTTTGATATCTGGGGCCTTGCTGCCCGATGAGAGACTACCCACCCCAGGGTAGCCAATTCTTAGGGAGAGCAAAGATGCACTGAGGAGCATGACTTTCTTATCCAAACTAACCAAATGAGAGCCCACACTCTCAGCCACTTCCTCCATCTGGCTCTTATACTCTAGGAGGAAATCTCCCTCAGCTCTGATCATCCCAGAGCTGGAAACCAGACAATTGGAGACAGCCCCTATACTCCAGAGTCTACCAAAAATATTCTAACTAGCTAATCCTAAGTCTAATGAACTGCTTTCCCTAACTTGGCCATTCTTTCTTGCACAATAAAGACTCATTTCCATGCTTTCCCCTCCTTCTGCCTCTTGTCTGACCCAGGTGCTTTCCCGTATGTCCTTGCATGGCATGGCAGGCCTCGTCCTCTTGGGAACTGTGAGTAACAAACAATCTTTCTAATAAAAATCCTCTCCTCATCTGTCTTCCTCACCATACCTGGGTAAAATAATCATTTTAACATACATTTTAGAACAACATTACATACCATCAGCTTCCCTCCTGGGCTGGATTATTCCTAGCAGCTTACACAGCCTACTAATCCTCCTCTTGACCCACTTCCCTTATAGATGCCCCCTCAGTTTTTGCTCCCCCTTATAAAAAAAGAAACCTTTAAAAAGCTCTCTATCTCTGGTGCCTCTGATTCCTCTCTACAGTTCTCTCCTAAACCCATTGAACTAAGCTTTTGCCCTTGCCATTCCATGACAAATGCATTTGTCAAGGTCAGCAATGACATGTCCTTCTAAATCTAATTGTCAATTCCCAGTCATCATCCTATGCATCCTAATCCTTGCATTTGACACAGTGGGCCATTCATTTTTCTTTGAAGTAGGACCTCCCCTGGGCACCCAGGGTCTCATACATGCCTGGCTGTCTTCCCAGATACTCTTTTCAGTCTTCTTTGCTGGATCTCCCTTTTCTCCTTTATTCTCAAGGTAGGAGAACTCTAATCTTTGCTCCATGTACAATCACTCCTTGGTGATCTCTGGCTTTCAATAGCATTTATATTCCAATAGCTTTCAAACTTACACTCTAGTTTGAATCTTTCCTCTATACTCCAGACTGGCATATCTGACTACCTATTCAATGTCCCCATATGTCTAAGAGATCCCTCAGACATGGCTGAAATAGAATTTTTAAACCTTCCTTCCACTCAAACCTGCCCCACCCTTAGTCTTTCCTTAGTCTTTGGTAATGTCAACTCCAAATGCTAAGGTAGGGTCCTTGGTGCCTGCCTTGATGACAATCAGTCAGAAAATATATCAACCTTCAAAACACACCTTGGGTTTGATGAAATCTCAGCACCTTTACTACCACCATCAAAACACTGCCCAGATTACAACAATGGCTTCCACCCTTGCTCTCCTTCAGTTAGCTCTAAACACAGCATATGGAATGATCTACTGAAACATAAATCAGATCAGAGTGTACCTCTGCTGGAAACCCTCCGGTGACTCTCCATTGCCTTCAGAGTAAAAGTTAAGGCTTCACAATGGCCTACAAGTATCCATCTAGACAGTCTGTGTTCCTGGGGCTTCTCTGGCATCCTCTCTGTGCACTATCTGCTCCAGCCACATTACTAGGAATATACCCCAAATAACTGAAAACAGGTGTTCCAACATCAACTTGTATACACATATTCATAATATCATTTTCATGAAAGCCAAAAGGTTTAAACAACCCAAATGTCCATCAATGGATGAATGAATAAACAAAAATAGTAAATCCACACAATGGAATTTTACTCAACTATTAAAAAAAATCAAATTCTGATAGAGGCTGCAACACAGATGAACTTCAAAAACATTATGCTAAGTGATAGAAGTCAGGCACAGAGTCACATGTTATGTGACTTCATTTGTATGAAATGTCCAGAATAGGAAAATCCAAAGGCAGAAAGCCGATGAGTGATAGCCAGGGACACGAAGGAGAGGATAGAAGGGAGTGACTGCTTCACAGGTATTGGGTTTTCATTTGGGATGATGAAAATATTATGGAAGTAATGGTGATGGTTGTACAATCCTGTGAATGTACTTAATGCCACTGAGTTATAGGCTTAAAATGATTAAAATGCTAAATTTTACGTGTTTTGCCACAATAAAAAATACCAAACTGGTGACAACAATTCTCAAACTTGTTTTGATTCTAATATTACATTATGAATGTGAAGCCAAAATTTCCAATTGCCATTAGAACAGAGGGCAGGAGACTCAAAGGGTGGTTCTATCACCATTCTTACCTTCCATTCATGGAGACAAGTTTGCTAACACACTGGAGACAAACTCCCAAAATATTTTAAGTTTTAGCCCAAACATCATGTTTCCAATCTGGAGTAAATGGCACAAGCACCATGGTCCTCACTCGAGGGTGGGTGGGGACATGTGGCCCCAGGGCTCAGGGAAAGCACAATGGCTTAAAAGTCCTGCCACCTCCTGGGCAGTAATCTAACCACCTGTGACTCCATTTCTTTATCTTACACTGGGCATGAGACTCTGCGCTGGTGACCTAATAAGCCTATGGTGAGAGTCTGATGAGAAAATGAAAACAGATGTTCTCTGAGCAGGAAAATGTGCTCAACACATGTTGAGCTGTTATCAAGAACTTTAAAGAAAAGTGAGTGATGAAGGATGGTGGGGTGGGGTAGAGGGCTGAGCAGGGAGGGAGACACTGGTGAAGATCCTGGCAAATGGTGTTGCTCCAGGAAACAGTTCAGGTCTAGAGTGATGTGAGCAGAGATGGAGTTCTAGGACAAAAGAGAAGTGAGAAAGTCTGGTACAATGTGGTATAGAGAGGTGTGATTTCTGAGATGAGTATTGGGAGCAGGTATGTGAAAACACTTTAGGAAACAAAGTGGTGCCGTCAGAGAAATGCCTATCCAGTGTGCAGTGACTGGGTGGGGGATGCTGGCCCCACACATGGCCCAGCTCAACCTGAGGTCATCTTTTCTCTACTCCACAATTGAGTGCAACCTGTTCCTCTGCATGAGGAGTCCAAGAAAACATGTGTGAAATCCCACCTCCTCATTGCTCCTAGCTTGTGTTCACTTCTGAACACCTTCTCCTCATTTGTAGGAAATGTTCTGAGTCTGGATCAAGTGTGCTCACTTGTCCATTTGTTCATGTGGTCAACAGCATTGTGAGACAAGGGAGGATGCCTTTGTTGGACTAAGTCCCAAGCATTTAAGGATATATGTTATACCACCATAGTGAGTGAGAAAACACTGTTTTTTGTTGTTCCTTGGTAAAAATAATTTCTGGTTGAAGCCATGGTGCCCCCTGTTATATATTGGTGAGTGAGGCCATGGGAGTGGAAAGAGCAAGCTTCACTGGTGGAGAAGAAAAAGGAGCTAGAAAATGGAGGCTCTATAATTCTGTGGCCTGAAGACTAGGTGATATGGTGTCCTCAGAACAAAGCCCCCATTGAGAATGGTCTTCCCTCTGCCCCATTCAGTGACTACTCCTATTAGGGTGCATGCATGTCACTGTGTGGCTGGCTGTCTTGGTCATCAGGCAGTATACCAAGGCTGGGTGTCTGTCCTTTGCTTTGCACTACCCTCCTTTCACTTCTTGTTGCTCTTGTAGGTCTCAGCTACTTCTGACCTCTGTCTTTGCTGATTTCACATCTCCAAATTCAGGTCAGAGCCAGAGGCCCTGGGCTCACACCATCTTCTCTCTTCATGATTCTAGCTGGCTTCCCTTGTTGGAACTGGTTACCTTTTTCTGACCTCACACTCAAACATCTGCCATTTTTGTTGGTCCCAGTTCTGCCTCAGCTAATGTTATGGCCTATTTGCTGAGTACCTTCTAATGCCAAGGCCTCTTTTGTAAGAAAAACATATAAAACTCAGGGTCATCTCTGTTGTCTTACATGAGTTTCTGCAAAACCTGTTCTCAGGGTACAGCCAGCCCTGGGTATTTTAGTGGTACAGTAAACTTCTTCCACAACAGGTAGCTTGGTTAATCAAAACACTCTTTTCAGTGCATTGGTTGCAATGTCATGTACCACAAACCCTTTTATACCATTTCTTGATCAACAGACCAATCACTTGATATGGTGGCTGCCTTTTCTCTGTCACTCTCTAACAGACACTAATATGTTAAGGTGACCAAACGACAGGGCAGGAGAGGGAGAGGAGAACCAGGTGGGCACCACCCCACCCAGGCCAGGAAGGTACTGAACTGAGCAATTGGATGCATCCTGTGCTGCAATTGGTCAGCTCATAATTATTTCTAAGCCTCAAGCAGCTCTGCTTGGCAGATATTATTGGTCCCACCTTCCAGCTGAGAAAGCTGAAACTGGGGGATAAGTAAACTGGCCAAGGGCAGACACATGGAAGCAAGTGTGGACCTAGGAGCAGCTAGTGGTGTCCGAGCCTACACCCTCCTAGGTATCTTGCAGCCTCCCAAATGAAATCATGGAAAACTGACAGTAGTTAAGAGCTCCTGCACTGGGTGGAATAAGTGGTCCCACTTTGAAGATTTCTGGGAACTCACAGCTGCTAAACACTAAAACTATGTTTGGGGAAGGAGTTGTCTGGCTTGCTCAACTGGCACAGTACAGTAATTTAATACTTTGAATTCCATTTGCCTCTGCTATACATATAAACACCAAAAGGCTAAGTTCCATTGCCTTTTAAAAAATCTAATGCTGTCTCCAGCACACAAATATCTCACAAGAAAATAGGACCCAGAGGTCGGTGCTTCGCCTGTTTAATGGAGGTAGCACTTTCCCTTTTGTTGCTGAAAAGATAATTCACACTGAAACAACAACTTCTTCCAGATTGGGAAGTGAACTGTCTGGGTATTAAGAGGATAAAGAAAATATTTGCTCATCTCTCTGGAGTGTGATTTTTCACAGATGCAGAAAATACCCGTGGGGACTGAAGTTGCCAGTTCCACACGTACTTACTTGGCTGACTGATTTTGTCTGGGCTTGTTTTATTAAAAAAAAAAATTCCAAAAAAAATATAGAAACTTTCTAGTAAGATGTTTCCTATAAGTAATTTTTTCGGCGTAACAGTTTGCTCAATGCTAATCACATTTTCTTTAGGCTGAGAAACTGATTTGCAAATAAATCTTTGAAGATGATTTTTGTAAAAGCACAAAGGTTCTAAAGAAGTGGTAACGCATTAAGCCATTATCAGCCATCCACACTTTATGTGCACGTGTGTCTGGTGAGCTATCATATGAGATGAAGCATAGGTTGGATGAATGTTTGAGAAAAAGAAAAAGAGAAAAGGTCTGGAACAGAGGTCAGCAAACTACACTGCTTATTTTGTCTAGCCAGACAGTTAAGATTTTTTTTTTACAGATGACTATTTATATTGATTTAAAGATGAGTATACTAGTATACTAGCTTTGAACCTCAAAGAGGCAAAATGTTATCACTCTCTCAATAAAATTTTATTTTCCTCATTAGTAGACCTGAACTCTAAAAATTATATGTATTATTATTACATTTTGGATTTCAACAGTAAAATATTTGTGAAAATTTGTTTTTAGCTCTCATAAGTACCTACCTAAGAGTTTTGATTTTACCTTGTGGATTGTAAAGCCTAAAATATTTACTATTTGGACATTTAAGAAAAAAAAATTCTAAACTCTGTTCTAGAACATGAGCCATGGAGGGGAGTGCAGACTCTATAAGGAACAACTTGGTCCTGGGTGACTGGCAAGAAGGAAACTTTGAAAAGGACAGATAAGGGGATCAGGGGGAGGAAAAGACTTGAAAGATAGATGAACCGCCTTCTCATCTGTAAAAGGGGGATAATAATCACTCTTCAGTTTCCAGGGCTGTTGTAAGAACAAATTTGATAAAGGCTTTGGGCCGTACTTGAAAGAGGTGTCGGGTTAGTGAAACACACATTATTCCATAAAGAAAAGAAGAGGGTTGAGATTCATGCATGATAGACAATATTTTTGAGAAGCTTTTACAACATTCTATGTAAGTGCAGGCACTACTGGATGAAATAAAATTATAAATAAGTAAATGAGAACAAGAAGATGAGTAGGAAATGAGTAGGATAAGGCAATGCCAATGAGCTTAGAGTATAAAATGCCCACTTAATGAAGGCAGGCCACAAACCTGGCTACGTCCTCTGCAAACAGAATCACTGTGATTATTTGTAGTTTCTAAAAGGTTTTTTAAAGAAAAATAAAGCTACTTGGCCATGAAGCCCCAAGAGACATTTCTCTATTGAGTAATTTGGTAAACAGTCTCCTCGCAACACCACTTCAGTAATACAAGCTTCACAAATCTGTTTCTTAATATACTCCTCAGTACTGGCCCACAGTGTGTACCCAAGTATAAGAACAATTGTTTCCAAGGCCAAAATGGGATCAAAGGAAGAACATAGCCTTGTGGTGGCCTTACTTATTTAAGGGCCAGATTAGTAGTAAAGTAGATATAAGAAAGTAGTCAAATAAAAATATAACATATTTTGAAATATATGAGAGGGCTTTTCTGTTTCAGATTTACAGTTTCCTCCAGAGGCAGTTGTAGCTTTGAGACAGGTTAAGATTGTCAGAGCTGGGACAAAGAGGAACAATGATGTTAATTTTCAGTTGTAACTATAAATCTGACCTTTGAAGCTAACTCCTGAAACAATTTCAAAGCTAGGATTTCAAGTGCACAGACCGTGCCCTGAAATAAAGTGTTTTCTAAATTCTAAACCTTCCTCTAAATATCAAGGACAGCAGTCAGGCAAAGTCAGAGGATGGAGGTTGTGACAAGGTCAGGCATGGATCTCGCTTTAGGTTCACCTGGGAGCTTTGAAAAATTACCTGTGCTTGGGCTCACTCCCAGGCACTCTAATTCAATTGGTCTACATTACAGTTGATTCAAAAATACAACCTGGGTTGAGAAACACTGACAAGAGTGGGTATTCCTAATCCCTAAGGAGGCTAATTCTTTCTGGGTTGGGTGTGAAGTCTTAAGAGAGAGTAGAGGAGGGACTATTAGCCTAGTCCTGCTGCTCAAGATGGAATACAGGATGTGGGGAGAGAAATCCTGCTAACAGACTTGGGGATCAGAAGGCAACAGAGATGATGCTGTATTTGCTGCCAGCACTCCATGGGAGAGAGAATTCTTGCAGAGTGCACAGATATCAGGGCAGAAATGGCAGCATGATGTTTAAACAGAGAGAAGACCCATAACAGCACTCCCAGTACCCAAAGCCAGCTCCTGGCATGCAGAAAATTCTGGCATTCCCCAGGGAAGTGGTGGCAAAAGGCTGAACAGGCTGCATGGACCACAAGAGGAGTCACAGTGTCAGAGGTCACAGAGTAGGTGGCTATTGTGCCAAGTTCAGGACAGAGGACATAGTAAATACAGAGGGGATAAACTCTGAAGATGGAGAGGTATGAGACAAGTCAGCAGGGATCAGGATGTTTCCAGAGTAAATTATGCAGCCCAGAAACCTTTCTACAATGTCACAGTACAAAGCCAGCTTCTTCTTGTTCCTAGGAGCTATTCTGGACAAGAGGTGGGAGAGAGAGACCTTGTAAGGGGGAAGAGAGGTTCTTACATAGAAAAGCCTGTTTATTCTTGATTTTATGGAACAAATGACTTCAAAGAAATGGAGTTTTAAATGGAAAGAAACTGAGTTACCTTGAAATAACAAGATTAATTTTCTTTTCCATTGGCAGTGAAATGGGGACTAGAGACCAAGTTGAATTCAATATGAAAAAAAAAAAAAATAAGTCAACATTTTTTTATACCCAACTTGAAACTACTATGTTAAACTATGTTAAAACATACTACATGTTTTAGATACTTAGAAGAATGAATGGACTCTAAACACCAGGAAGAACTAGTGGGGAAAAAGAACAAGAATTCATATAAAGAAAATCAATTTTCTGGAATATTTTTTGGCAATATTTTTCATGAGTATTAGAACTGTACATGTCCTAAACCTAGAAATTCCATTCCTAGAAATATATCTTAGAGAATAAGGATTTCTACCTCTGAGAATGAATGCTGGATTATGTGATTCGGACAACTCTCCAGCTGAAAACAATAAAAGAAACTTGATAAAAGTTTTTAAATTCTTAATAAAACAATTAAGATGAACAAAATGAAATAACTAAGTTGAGATCTGGCTGACTGTAAAAAACTGAGGAAGGCCAGCACTAGGTTTGCTTCTTCCTGGAGGTATGTACCAGTCCAGAGACAGGGCTGACTCTCTTTTGAAATTATATTTCTGGGAACTTAAAAGACCAAGGAGTTAGAAGTTAGACTTCAGTGCTCACCAGTGATGGGCAACCTGAGAAGCCACTGCCATTTTTTTTTACCTAGATACTAAAAGGCTGTCTCCAAGGATAACTATCCATTAGAAGTCACCCTGACCTCCCATGAGCTGCAATTCTACTTAATTTCATCTGGATGGCCCAGAAAACCTCAAATCTTAAATTTCAATTAAAGGAATCAAGGATGCTAGCACTCCTGTGCCCTGACAGAAGTAAATAAAAATTCTCAGTAGAGGCAGATAATATAATCTTAAGTTTCAAATTAATTAATTAAATAAGTTTTCAAATATGACCTCTAACACACAATCAAAGGTAATCAGAAGAATCAAGAGTCAAGATATCAAAAGTTAAACCTATGAAAATAACAGACAACAGAAAGTTTGTCAAAGGACCAACAGATATTAGAGATATCAAACATTAATTGCAAAATACCTATGTTTACAGTATTAACTATGTTTGAGGAGATAAAAGGCAAGCTTAAAAATTTTATCAGAGAAATAGAAACTATAGAAAGTGACACAGTAGTTTGAAAAAGAAAAAAGAGAAAAATCTAGAATTGAAATATTGAGTTAAATTTAAGAACTCACAGGGTAGTTTAGTAGCAGATTATACATAGCTGAGAGAGCATTACTGAAGTATAAGATAGGTAGCTCAGAAAAAAATTTCCCAGAATAAAGCACAGAGAGATAAAAAGATGAAAAATACAGAAAAAGAGGGCAAGTGATATAGAAATACAATAAGATCTGAGACAGGTTTGTAAAATATCAGAAGAGGAGAAACAAAAAAAGAAGTAATATTTGAAGAAGCTGTGGCTGAAAATTGATGTCTTTCCCCAGACTGATGAAAGACATCAACCCACAGATTCAAGAAGTCAAACAAATGTCAACTAGAAAAAAAAAATGAAGCAATACACATCTAGGCACATCATATAAAAAAAAAATTTAAAACCAGAGACAAAACCTTATAAGCAGCCAATGAGGAAGAAAAAATAGAGATTTTAGAAAATCTTTTTGTATTAGAATTTTAATCAGAGTTCTATTACTGTTGTCACACTCTCAAATGTCCCAAAAAGATCACCAAAGCTTTTAAATCTGACCCTTGGAATAATTTCTTGAAATATTTCTAGACAAAGTGACTCAGTAGCAAATTGGATACTTATTGTTTCTGAATGGTTTCTTTGGAATATTTTAACGTTTATAGCATTAGACTTAGAAGGCATGAGGCTTTCATCATTTCCATGTATGTATGTATGTATGTATGTATGTATGTGTACATATGTGTGTGTGTATGCAAGAATAGGACTCTCAAGTGTTTTATTCCTGTAAATTGTCAATGTTTTGCAGTTACCCATTTTCTAGATGAAAGTTGTTAATCACCTTTAAGAACTTGCCTGATTAGAAGCATGGGGGCATGAGAGAGGTCCCTAGATCTCTACCCTTGAAACAACAATAAGGTGAACATCTAAAACTCAACAAAAAACACCCAACCTGCACACATACACATCTGAGTGAGGGATATGTGAATAAGAGCTACCACAGGTTAACACTATGGGAGTTGGGCAGTAGACTGGGAGCAACAAAGAAGCTGGCTCTCACAGCTGGAGCTCCCTGCAGGAGAAGGGGGATGAGAGAAAGTGTGCAGGTTCCCTGAACATCTCTGCATGAGAGAGCTGCAAGCTTCATGCACTGGCAGTGCTCAGGGATCAGGGCAGAAAGCACATAAGTGGGAACAGCAGAGAAGCAACAGTTGATTATTATAAGCCACAGTTGCAAAAATGTGAGGCTGAACCACAGCCTCCATCCCTAAATCCAGGGGCAGTTCCCCCATATTCTCTAAGACTGACATCATGGAGCCCCAGGGAAATGTAGACAAAGTAAAGGCTACCGAAACTATGGCTAACACTGACAGGGACTGAGACTAAGGGTAATATTCAGTATAAAAGTTAAATATTTATAAGTAAAAAGAAGGCATTATTAAGACTATATAAAGCAGGGATCCAAGGGGCTTACACACCACCCACTGGAAACCCAAATAAAAATACCTTCTTTGAAAACAAGCTAAAAAGAGACCTTTGTATAATAAATCTTCATTTCAGAAAAAAAGCAGAATACACTTCCATAAATGCTCAGGTGGGGAAATAGGCCATTAAACACCATGAACAACCAAGATGACAAGGCAGCTCAAAAAGAAAGAGAAAAATCTCCAGAAAATAAGCTTACAGATGGAAATATGCAACTTAAATTATAGAAAATTCAAGATGATACTTCTGAAAAACTCAATAAAATCTAAAACAATTCATACGAACAACTTCAAGAGTTGAAAGAACAACTAGATGAGCAGAATGAGTTCTTTAGCAGAGAGATTTGAACCCTCAAAAAGAACCAAATAGAACTTCTGGAGATGAAGAACACACTGAAAGAGAGAAAAATGAATAGCAAGCTTGGGAAATAGAGTTGACCAAATAGATAAAAGGATCAGTGATATCAACGACAGAAATATAGAAATAAGTCAGAAATAAGAACATAGAAACCAAAGAATGAAAAATAATGGCAGAGTAATATGAGAACCAGCCGATACCATTAGAAGAGAAAACATAAGAATAATGGGCATTCTTGAAGGAGAAGAAAAAGAGCAGGGATTGGAAAGCATATTTTAAGACAAATAGTTGATGAGAATTCCCCCAAACTAAGGAATGAGCCAGAGCTAGGAATTCAAGAAGTCAACAGAACATCCAATTATCTCAACCCAAAAAGGCCTTCTCCAAGACACATTGGAAAGGAAAATCCACTAGATTATTGTCAGACTTTTCAGCACAACCCTTACATGCCAGAAAGGAGTGGAATCAAATATTTAAATGAAAGGAAGTATCAGCCAAGAATAATGTATCCAGTAAAGCTCTCCTTTAGATAGGGAGGGGAAATACAGACCTTTCCAGATGTATGAAAATTAAGAGAATTCACTACGAGGCCTGCATTATAAGAACTACTGAAAGCGATTAGCTCAGCTAAAACAATGACAAAAAAACTACATAACTATGAATGAGGTAACTAGCAGGTAGTTAGAAGCAGAGGAGTGCAACACGTACTAAGAACAGGGCATTATAAGTTTAAACAATAAGAAGAGATTTGCTATAGCAAGATAGTAATGAACATTCAGCATACATAGGAACAAATTGAGACAACAATAACAGAAAAGGGTAGGATTCAAAGATCCATATCCACTAAGGGGAATGGAAACAAGGCACACACAGAAGAGGGAACATCCACAAAAGCCAACCAAACCAAACACACACACACACACAAAATACAAGAACACAAGGACAAAGAAGTAATAGAAACACTGAGCTACCAGAGAGCAAAACATAAAATGGTTATAGCAAAACCTCACATTTTAATAATCACCCTAAATGTAAATACACAGAACTCACCAGTAAAAAGGCACAGAGTTGAAGATTAGATCAAAAAACAAAAACCAACCATATGCTGATTCCAGGAGACACATATCAACTCCAAAGACAAATAGAGACTCAAAGTGAAAGTGTAGAAAATGATATTTCAAGTAAATGGCATTCAGAGGAAAGCAGAAGTAGCAGTACTAATATTGGACAAAATAGACTTTGAAATAAAGAAGGTAAAGAAAGATACTGAGGGACAATTAATAATGATAAAGAGAATCATACACCATGAAAACATAACACTTATTAATATCTGTGCTCCTAGTCAGGGAGCCCCAAAATATATAAAGCAATTGCTAACAAAACTAAAAGGAGAAACAGACCAAAACACTATCAGAGTAGGGGACCTAAATACCCCATTGTTGGATATGGACAGATCATCCAAACAGAAAATCAATAAGGAAATAACATCCTTAAGTAACATATTAGACCAACTGGACATAACTGACATTTACAGAGCCTTTCATCCCAAAACAGCTGTTTCTACATTCTTCTCTAGTGCACATGGAACATTCTCAAGGATTGACCACATACTGGGACAGAGATAGCCTCAACAAATATCAGAGTTGAAACCATACCAACCATACCTCTGATCATAATGCTTTGAAGAAAGTGGGAAGAACCACAAATAAATGGAGATTAAACAACATACTACTGAAAAATGACTGAGTCAGAGAAGAAATAAAAAGAGAGACCAAGAGATGGATAGAAACAGATGATAATCATAGTATAACATATCAAAACTTTTGAGACATGGCTAAAGCAGTCAGAAGAGGAAAGTTCATATCATTACAGGCCTATCTCAAAAAAACAAGAATGAACCCAAATAAACAACCTAATGCTTCATCTTAAAAACCAAGAAAAGGAAGAAAAATTAAGCCTAAAGTCAGCAGAAGGAAAGAAATAATAAAAATTAGAACATAAATAAATGAAATAGAAAACAAACAAACAAAAAAAAGAGAAAAAAATAAATGCAACAAAGAGCTGATTCTTTGAGAAGGTAAATAAAATTGAGAAATTCCTGGCTAGACTCAATAAAGAAAAAAAAGAAAGGACACAAATAAAATCAGGGATGAAAGAGGGGAAATTACAACAGACACCGTGAAATTGCAAAGGGTCATACAAGAAAACTATGAAAAAGTATATAACACCAAATGTAATAACCTAGAACAAATGGACAAGTACTTGGAAAAATACAACTTTCCTAAACAGAATCAAGAACTGGAAAATCTGAATAGACTAATTAGCAGTTAGGAAATTGAAACAATCATCAAAAACCTACCAAAAAGTAAAAGTCCAGGACCAGATGTCTTCACCAGTGAATTCTACCAAACATTCAAAGATTTAATACCTATTCTCCTCAAACTCTTCTAAAAAATCGAAGAGGAGGCAGTACTTCCCAACTCATTTTATGAGTCCAATATTACCCTGATACCAAAACCTGGTAAAGATAACACAAAAAAAGAAAATGACAGACCAATATCTCTCATGAACACAGATGCAAAAGTCCTAAATAAGATCTGGCAAACTAAAAAATTAACAGATTAAAAAGATTATACACCACAACCAAGTGGGCTTCATCCCAGGAGCACAGGGATGGTTCATCATATGCAAACTGATTAATTTGATACACCACATGAACAAATTAAAAAATAAAAATCAAATGATCATATCAGTAGATGCAGAAAAAGCCTTCAACGAGATACAGCATCCATCTATGATCAAAACACATAAGAAAATCTTTATAGGAAGAAAGTTCCTTAACATAATAAAGACCATCTATGACAAACCCTCAGCCAACATTATACTTAATGGTGAAACACTAAAAACCTTCCTTCTAAGATCAGGAACAAGGCAAGGCTGTCCACTATTGCCACTGTTATTCAATATGACATTGGAGGTCCTAACTCAGCCAAGAGAAAGATATAAAAGGCATCCAAATAGAAAATGAAGATGTCAAACTGTCACTATTTGTGGATGAAACAATTCTTTACATAGAAAACACTAAAGATTCCATAAGAACACTACTAGAAACAAAAAGCAAATACAGTAAAGCTTCTGGATACAAAATCAATGTTCAAAAATCCATAGCTTTTATTTACTCTAATAATGAAGTGCCAGAGAGGAAGGGAAAAAAATAATTTTGCAATTGTAACAAAAGAATAAAATACCTAGAAATAAATCTGATGGAACATGTGGAAGACCTATATAATGAAAACTATAAGACTCTATTAAAGGACATCGAAGAAGATTTAAAGAAATAGAAAAGATATTTTATATTCTTGGATTGGAAGAATCAACATAGCTAAAATGACCATATTACTGAAAGCATTATACAGATTTACTGCAATCTCCATCAAAATCTCATCAGCATTTTTAAAAGAAACAGAACAAAAACCATCAGTTTTGTTTGAAAGTATAAAAGACCATGAATTGCCAAAGCCATTCTGAGAAAAAAGAATGAGGCTGGAGGTATTATTCTTCCCGACTTCAAATTATACTACAAAAGGACAGTAATCAAAAGGGCATAGTATTGGCAGAAAAACAGACACAGACCAGTGGAACAGAATCAAGAGTCAAGAAATAAACCCATGTAATTTTTGACAAAAGAGCCAAAAATATACAATCGAGAAAGGAAAGCCTCTTCAATAAATGGTGCTGGGAAAACTGGAAAGCCACCTGCAAAAGAATGACAGTAGAGTGTTGTCTATCACCACACACCAAAATTAAGTCAAAATGGGTAAAGACCCGAATATAAGACCTGAAACGATAAATTTCATGGAAGAAAATATAGGAGCTAAATTCAAGGACCTTGGACTTACAGAGGATTTTATGAATTTGGCCTCAAAGGCAAGGGAAATGAAAGCAAAATAAATGAATGGGCCCACATCAAACTAAAAAGCTTCTGCACAACAACAACAACAACAATAACGAAAACCATCAGCAAAGTTAAGAGACACCCATCCGAATGGGAAAATATATTTGCAAGCAACACCCCCGATAAGGGCTTAAATATCCAAATATACGAATAACTCATACAATTTAACAACAACAACAATGACAACAAAACAAACAATCAGTTAAAAAATGGGCAAAGGACCTAAACAGACACTTCTCCCTAGAGGACATACAAACGGCCAACAAATATTTTAAAAGATGCTCAACATTGCTAGCTTTTAGGGAAATGCAATTCAAAACAACAATAAAATACCATCTCACACCTGTTAGAATAGCTATAATGAACAGGACAAGTAATAACAAGTGTTGGAGAGGATGCAGAGAAATAGGAACCCTCATATGCTCCTGGTGGGACTGTAAATTGGTACAGCCACTATGGAAAATGGTATGGAGGTTCCTCAAAAACTAAGAATTGATCTATCATATGACGCAGCAATCCCTCTACTGGGTACTTACCCCGAAGTCTAGAAAACCTGTATCCAAAAAGCTATTTGCACATTGGTGTTCATAGCAGCACTATTCATAGTGGCCAGGACATGGAAGCAACCAAGGTGCCCTATGATAGATGACTGGCTAAAGAAGCTGTGGTATATACATACAAGAGAATATTACTCAGCCATAAGAAGAGATGAAATACTGCCATTTGCAACAGCATGGATGGACCTTGAGATAATCATGCTTAGTGAAATAAGCCAGACAGAAAAAAGTTGAAAACCACATATCACTTATATGTGGGATATTAACCTATAAACAACAAATGAACAGGACAAACAAACAGAGACTCATGAACATGGATGGTAGACTAGTGGTTACCAGAGGTGAGGTAGATGGGATAAAAATGGTCAAATATGTGGTGACAGGAAGAAATCTAACTAGGGGTGGTGAACACACAATGCAATATATGTATGTATGTGTGTGTGTGTGTGTGTGTATGTGTGTGTGTGTATATATATATATATATATATATATATATATATATATATATGCCTTACTGTTGAATTGTACAACTGGAACTTACTGAATTTCGTTAACCAATGTCACCATAATAAAAAATAATAATAATTTAAAAAAGGATCTTGCCTGATTAAAGTAGAGCAATAATTTAAAGTAAATCTACTTACTTGTGAATGTATTTTATCCTGGTGAGAGAATCTACTAGACAGGAAAAATAAAAACTGATAAAATGTACTTAAAAAAACAACAAAACAAATTTTAATCAAAACATTACTTATCATAGAGAAAAACAAAAAACCTTCTGAATTCCCATCAATAGACATAGTTAAATACATTTTGGCATATTCACATAATAAAATGTATGCAGCTATTAAAACATCATTTTAAAAAATAATGAAATATATTATGGTATAATACTAATGAAAAAAGTCAAAATGCTATTATATCTATGTATAATACATGTGTTTAAATACATATGGTATAATGGAAGGCAATATGTAAAAAAAACATTGCCAATCATTATTTCCAGGTTGCGAGGTTGTGGCTTAATTTTATTGTCTCCTTTAAACTTTTTTTTCATGTTTATACGATGAATCTGTTGCTTTTTATAATCAGAAAAACAAATGTGTTTTTGCTTAGTTTCATTTAAATATACAACAATTATTGTTCTCAAATTGAGGCAGGACCCATTTGAACTAGCAATTATTTTGTACATATCACATTCTAATTATAAGTATGTTGAGGTTTATCCACTGAGGAACAGCAGAAGATAGTTTTATGTTCAAACATGGCATTACTTGAGCAAGGTCAGTATATAGCTGAGAATGTCACATATTTTTTCCAGATGCTTCTGTGGATAGTCTAGCAAGCTTTTCCCCCCTAAATCTCTTGTTGTTGTTGTTGTTCTCGTAGGAGACCCGTGTGAAGGATGGGATTCTTTTCCCTCCAAATTCTTCTAGGGGTTTGGCATGTCCCCATCCCCTCCTGGGCCTGGCACATTCTGAACCAGAATAAGAGAAAAGGGCTTTGTCTAACAGGACTTAAGGAGAAAAAATAAATGCTCTTTAAGTACAAGACATATTAAGTCTTACAACATATTATAATAAGATTTATATTAAGATATTTTTCTCATGGTCTTACAGACACTTGACTAATAACCTCGTGAATGACAACTTCCTTCTATCGCCTCCTCAAACCACATGGGTCTAAAAGCCTCTAGAATTTCACTCAGGTATCAAATCAACAAGGGAGCAGGTGTCCAGAAGGACTGACAACCAAGTTCACACAGACTTAAAGTATTAGAGACTTACTGGAATAACAGCAAGACCACATTAAACACTAAGTGTTCTGTTCCTGACCTAGAGAGAAGGGCATTATGAGGATGGGGTTATACCCAGAGGCCACATGGTTATGAGGGTCCAGGGGATGGTAAGGGATTTTATCAAGAACCTCCAGAAGCTCAGAATAAAAGCAGTTTCTCATTTGCTTCCTTGCTCAGTGAAATAAATTGCACATGCAGTCAGTTGTTTCTTTCGAAGGCTGATTAGATAATAATTACATGGAGATATAACGCATGCAATTAAGCAATACTCTACAGGAACAGGACTTCAGCTGCTTTTTTCTTAATGAAATCATTCCTTTCTAAACATCTCTGTTCTGAGGAAAAAGAACACTGATTCCACTCACAGTGAGACTGGCTGGCTCTGCCTCAAACGCTATCTAACGTCTGAAATGTTTTCCCTCATCTGTCTCCACGTGCAAAGGCAATAGAGACCTTTGAAAGGTTACTCCCATGCTCATTTTCAAGATCTCCCCAACACCCCTCAATAGGCAGCATTCAATGCTCATTGAGATCTGGCCTCTTCCTAGCTTTCCAATTTTTTTTCCTACAATCTCCTCTGTGAATCCTCTCTTTCTCACTCAAATGCCAAGATCATTTATACTTCTTCGCCATGTTTAGGCCATCTTCTGCATTTCCCATTCAAGTCTTCTCATTTTATGGGGTTAGCTTCAGCCCAGCTGCCTCCAGGAATACTTTGACTAGCTCAGAACAGTGGCTCTCAGCCTTCAGAGTGCTTATTGTCTATAGCACTCCTTTGGCAAGTGTATTGTTTTTCATTCTTCCTGTGTCTCCCCACTCCTTCCTCCAGGCCACAGGACTGGGGAACTGGCCATCTTGATCGTTCCCCAGTCATGAGCATTGTGCATGTAGTGCTCAGTGGTGAAAAAGCTTGGGTACCATGAATCAGCAGTAGAGCACTCTTCAACCTTTAACGGATGTGATTACTGCATTGTATCCCTGCCATCCACATTTATCAAATTGGGTCCAAAAGAGCAGAATAATTCTGTCATGAAGGGCTTTGAGAGGAGGCCAGGAAGGAATGAGATACTAGGAACAGCTTTGACTCATGACAAAATTATTAGGAGCAGCTAAGTAGGAGAAGGGAGCTTGGCAGAGATGGAGCTGGGAGTTTCAGGCATAAGGCTGGCCTCTGTACAGGGCTGGGCTGTGTCTGGCATTTTCAAGTGAGGAGGCCAGAAAAATCCAAGTTCAGGGTCAGAGTCAAGTCCGGACCCAGAGGGAGGAGTTACAGAGTGAAAATCAGGGCAGAACTGTATTTCCGAAGGGCTGACTGAGCAACTGCGATTTCAGCTGATGTCTATGGGTCTATCGAACCTCTTCTCACCTATCCACTGTGAGTGGCCCCTGCTTCCAGCTTGAGGGGCGGTAATTTCTGAGCCATTAAATTTACTACTTTGCCATCAATACCATATATTGATCAAATACTTGGTAAATCCACATAATCTTTTCAACAACCTATGAGGTAGGTACTATTAATATCCCCAACTTAACGATGAGGAAACTGAGACACAAAGGAGGTCAATCATTTTCCCAGCAGTGAATCACTAGTAAGTGGTGTAGCCACGACCTGAAGCCAGGCTCCCTCAGACAAGGCCCATGGAGCTTCCTCCCCACTTGACCTTCTCCACCAGTTTACTTCATATTTCGGTGGGTGCTTGCCATTGCCTCAGGGAAACCACACTATTGAGAATGGTCCACAGAGCCTAAATGGGTCTGGTTTTCCCCTGGCACAAGCACTCCTTCAAGCAGATTCTTTCTGCCCAGCCTCAACTCTAGCACCTCCCTGTTCTTCTGGAATCCAACTACTTGTCTCAGAGAATGTGTATCTTCCTAGCTCCTCTAGTCTGTATTTCTTCTGCTTCAGCTAGACTCATTGCCTCCTGTTCTTTCTCTAAGACACTAGCCTGGTGAGAGTTACAGCTTGTGCTCTGAGCCCTGTGAAATCAGGGCTCTGTGGGACAATGGAGTCTGGGGTGCTCAGGAGAAGCCCAGTGTAGTGTGTTATTCAAGCCTCAGATCTAATGACTTCTGTGTCAGGGTGTCTCCACCACCACCTCAGTTTTGATCATTCACTAGGAAGATTCGTAGGACTTAGCATATAGTCATAACGCATGGCTATGCTTTATTATAGCAAAAGGTTACCAAGAAAAATCAGCAAAGGGAAGGTGCGTGGAACACATTTGGAGAAACCAGGCACAAGCTTTCAAGATCCTCTCCTAGTGTGGTGACACAGCACATGCTTAATTTCCCCCCTCCCCCCACAATGAGTTGTGATGACACATGTGACATGTTGTCTACTAGGAAGGCTCACCAGAGACTCAGTACCCCAAGTTTTTATTGGGAGGGTAATCATGGAGGTACCCTCTGCCAGACATGGACTAAAATTCCATTCTCCCAAAAGGAAAGCAGGCACAAACCATGTTGTTTGTTAGGACACTCTAGATGCAGTGAGCCATTCTTATCAAATATCCAAGTTTCTAGATGCCAGTCAAAGGCCCGGAAGCAGGCCTGTTTTAAGAATAAGAACTTATCCCTGCCATGTCATTCTTTTCTGCACACAATCTAATATAGACAATATCACACCCCAACAGACCATCTTTTCCTTTCCTGTGTGCCATATTCCAAAACTTTCAAAGCTTGCCTGTTTTATTAGAGCCTCATCATAATCTTGTACAGGAGACAGGCAGGAATCAGTCCCTTCACAGATAAGCATGTCAAAGGCTGAGAAGATGCTTGGTTCTATGTCACTGAGAAAATAATTGAGAAAGCTGGACCTTAAAGCCAGTCAGTCTCCTCCTTCTTGACAGAAAATAAAAAAAAAAAAAGGAAGTGAGGCATGGCCCAGATAACCTATGTGAACAAAGGCATAAGAAAGCACTGCTGTCCTTGTTGTCATTTGGGGGGCAGAGTCAGATAGAAATGTCTCTACCACTCAGGAAAACAAAAAGATGAACAAATCTCCTTGAACTTTTAATTCTTCTGCATAGCTCTCAACTAAATCAGTTCACAGAATATTAGTGCAGGAAGTGTCCTCAAAAAATCATTGCGTACAACTCATTTCTTTATTTGAAAAATATGAAAAACAATTAGCTTCAGCCCCTATTACATATGGCTGATAATGTATTGTTTATAAAAGACTAGAGAATGGGTAATGAAAGCCATTATGTAAGACAGTTTTTTTTTTTTTTGTACTTTGTCATTAGAAAACTGCTTTCATTATTGATAGAAACAGTGACAGTGCCCCTCTCTCCTGCTGCAGGCTGAAGCCAGGGACCTAGTTCTAAGACTGAGACATAATTTAAGAGAAAAAAAGGGAGAAATAAAATCCTCAGCTCTTCTACTATTTAAAGGCAGGCAAACTGGTCCAAATATGGACAAGTGGACCCACGAGAAGGTTTCTGAGAGGAGGACAGTGCCTAAATACACAATAAAGACAGTGCCCTGTCTAGCAGTGCCATGACTGAATCTTTCTGGATCTGAGTTTCCTCACTTCTGAGAACAGCCACCATTTACACACTGCTTCCTCCATGGTGGTCTGAGGCCTTGAGCTCCACATATATTTGTGATCCCATCTGATTCTCGCAGCAGGATGTCTAGAGGAGTAATGACGCCTGCTTTTGAGTGAGAGTCAGGAACACTGGAACACTAGAGTTTGGAGAAGTTGGGTGACCTGCTCTAACACAGCAAAGAAAATGCCAAGCTGATCTTTCTCTCTGACTCTCAGCACATGATTATATTGTCTGTTTACATTCAGAAAATCCACTCAAAACATAAGTCACAAGGTAACATGAGGAAATCTTCCTGTCTCCTATTTGGCTCTGGAAATGAGAATAAAAATTATTCCCTGAGACTTTATAATGACTTGCCAATGATAGAGTTTGAGATTTTAATTTACATTAGCTATACAAGCAGGAAAAAAGCAGGATAGAAATTTACACCTGGGAGTGACGGGCAAAAGCAAGTGAAAATTTACTGGAGAGACCCAATTCAACCCAGATCCAGACAACACAGAACTCCAACTCGGCAGCTCCAATGCAGGTGAGCTCATAATCTAAAATTACAAACATATGAGGAAACAACCCATTATGAGTGAGAGTCAACAAATAAAATAGGATTAGAACCTCCAAGAACTTGAGATAATAGAACTGTCAGATAAAATAAAAATCTCCAAAATGATTAAAAACATAAAAATAGGAGTCAAAAACATAAAAAATAAGGTTTTAAAGGGAAAAAAATAGCAGATGTGTAAAATAACCAGTTTCTCCCTGTTGCCAACAACAGTGGCAATTACTACATGTTCTACATCCAAATACAGCTTTATAATTTATAAATCAAGCTTTTCAGGTTAACTTATATAGTTCATTTGATCCTCAAAAAAAATCCATGTCATGGAGATGTGGATATTAAATTACTCATCTTAGAGATGAAGAAAGGGAAGCTCAGAAAAATTCAAGGGACTTTCACAAATATAGCTCATCAATGAGCAAGTTGAAAATCAGAGAGAATCTTCAGAAGAGGCTTCCCTCTCGACTCATATCCTCTTGGTGAATATTTCTTAATGAAAGAGATACTGTCGTAGTCTGTTTAGACGGCTAAAACAAAATGCTACAGATTGGGTAGCTTATAAACAACAGAAATTCAGTTCTCACAGTTCTGGAGGCTGGAAGTCTGAGGTCTGGATGCCAGCATGGTCCCGTGAGGGCCCTCTTTCAGGTTGTAAACTCCTGATTGTGTCCTCACATGGTCCTTTCTCAGACTATTTTATGAGGACATCAGTCTCATTTAGGACAGCCCTGTCTTTATTACTTAATCTCTTCCCACAGGCTCCACCTCCTAGTAATATCACTCTGAGCATTAGGATTTCAATACAGAGGGGATGGGGGTGGTGCTGGCGGGACCCTCATAGACTGATAGAGGAAACTTTGCAAGGAGGCTTACTGAGTCCCCATAGTATGAAGTCAACAATAGCCTCAGGCCAGAACCACAGAGCAACTTCCCTTCCTTGGTTTGGAGCCCTCCCTCTACCTGCTGAGGCAGAATCAACCAGCATAGGCAGGTGGCTTGCGTAAAGGTGAATTGCTGGCTGCTGCCGGTTCTCAGAAGGAACTCCCACCACTCAGGACTTCATGATTTGGGGTGAGAGAGAGACAATGCATCATTCATTTCCTCCTTATGTTAGGGGGAAATAAACTGGATGGAAATTTTGTTAGGGCCAGGTTTCATGTAGGGCACAAGATAAGAAAAATATTCTCAACCATGAGTTAAAACCGTAACTCAACCCTTGATTACTATAATACTTTGACCAAAGGACAAGGAAAAATGAAATTTTTCTTTTTATAAGGTGTGCATTTTCCTCCTGGAGACACTAAAAAAAGCTGCTCGGGTAGCTTTTTCCTGAGGAACCCTCCTATATTCTGATAGCTCAAATTTATTAGTTATTGGGATTCAACACATCTGCCAGGTGGGATCTTAAATCTGAGGAGGTTCTAGATTCATTAACCTTGGCAGAAGAAGTCTGGGTCAACCTGCTTGCAAAATATCTGGTGTATATTTTATTTCTCAAAAGGGCAAGTAAGTAGAATATAGATCTGTGTGCTCTACTTCAGTGACATCCTTGATTATTTCAATAGCCTTCTCAAGATTATCATTATTTTTTATTAAAGAAGAGTAGCTTCTCCCAGTTACAGAGCATCAGCAGTGAAGGGAAGGGATTCTGCCTCCTATGGATGCTAAGCAAGCTTCGTTCCTCACCTCTCAGGCTTTCATTTCTTTCCACCTTGACTTGTAGTTATTCACCTACGTGGTCTAGTTATCCAGCTCTAAATACATGCTTACGTTTTAGTCTCCTTGTGTATCATCCACAGCATTTAACACAATGGCTTTTCTTTAGTAAGCTTTATATCAATATTTGTTGGGTAGCAAACGAATAAATGGGCCTGACTAGGACACTCTTTCTTCAGTTACTTTCCCGCTTAAAGAAGTCTTTTCTGAAAAGGACCTCCATGTGTATTCATGAGACAGCAGCAGTAATTCAGAAGGAGATAATGTGCCAGTCAACAAGCAGCCACATTTATAATTAAGTAGTCCCGTCCGTTTTTGTTTCAGATTTGAAACCTGATCACATTGGGTTCTTAGGAAGAATTCAGAGGAAGTTACTCCAGTTTCAGCTCATATCTCCTCACATTGTCAGGGGTTGGAAAAGAGTAGAACAGTGACCATTTTACACTGGTAGAAGGGGAGTCAGAAATGAGAACTGTGTGGGCACAGGAGACCAAAGAATTAATTCTCTCTCCATACCACCTGGTAGCAAGTGACTATCATTCCTTTAGCTCAACTCTGTGATGTAGCTTAAAGAATCCAAGGCGGGCAAATGTGCAGTGGGGATTCAAAACAGGAGAAGTGGATCTAACGCAGCTATTGACAGTTAATGAGCTTTGTCCTAAGAAAGAAAATGTCCCACTGGTGAGTGAGTGCTACCTTCATGGGCAGTTCAAACCTCCTGTTCTGGTTGTGAATTATAATACTGTCACACTCATATGATTGAACAGAATGCTTCTACTTTTAGGAAACTGGCCCAGAAATATGCATGCACAATGATATATAAATATACATTTAAGGCTATTAGCTGTTGAATCTGTTGGAATAAAAAAAAAAAAAAACAGAAATAACCTAGTGTGCATTGATAGGTCTTGACTAAAATGCTTCACAGGGCAGATGGACTTCTGTCTATTGTGTGTACTGCTATACCCAGCACCCGGAACACTGCATGGCACACAGTAAATGCTCAATAAATATTGGTTTAAGAGATGAATGGGATGGCATCCAACTATTAAAAAGCCTGAGGTAGAACTAAATTCCAGATATGGATATGTGCCCTTGATGTATTAAGTGGAAAACAGTAAGTTGCAGAAGAATATGAATGATGTACTCAGAATTCTGCATGTCACAGGTGACACCAAAATATTTATTGGAAAAATATTCATTGACTAAATGTAGCATTGGCATCCTGTGTGTACTAGTACATGAATAAAGAAAAGTGTCTGGAAGGCTAGGTACCCAACTATTCAAAGGAAGGGAGTAAGATAAGGAAGCCTTGTTTTATACCATTCTCAACTGGTTGAATGTTTTACAACATATTTCTATTTTTATAATTCAAATGACATTTTTTAAAAAGTAGCCTCCAAGGACCCCTACCACCCACCACCCCATGCAAAGTGCCCAGCATAGTAGCTTGCATAACGTGTAAATCAGTAACCACAGCTGGTCCTGCGCTGCCTCCTCCCACTTCTCCAATAGAATATGAGGTGAGGGGTGAAGAAACAAGCTCCAGGGCTCAGTTCCTGAGCTCATGAAGAGAGCAGAGAAGAGACGGCAGAAACCTTCATAAAAAGAGTTAATTTGACAGTGGAGAAGCTATTCCCACTGCCACATTACCAAAAAAGAGGAGGTTGGTAGGGACAATTGATCATTTTATTTCATCACTTCAAGGGACTAGAAAGATCTTTCACAGGCACTGAACTTGCTCTAAAGTTTAAAGGCTTTTAAATCAATTTTATTAGGTTAATTGACGACCTCTTTTGTGCACTTTTGCTCTGCAATCTGCCATGTCCTATCAGGTTGACTGGAAAGCTCAAAGTGGAGTTCTTGGTCCTTTATCCCTGCTGAAAACCAGAAACAAAGGAAATGAAATTGCCCTCCACATGCCTCTGGCTTATAAGCTAAAGGAGTAAGAAGTTATTTCATCCTTTATGGAGGAGCACAGTGCTTGAAATAGCACTGGTAAGTTCTGATTTCCAGGGTTTCAAGTGGACTTGAAAATGTGATTGGGGCAGAAGACACATTGAGAATTTTTTCTTTCTTTTTAAATGTCTTTAATCACTTTAAGTGTTCTAAGTACAAAATTATCACCATTTATTCATTTAACAGCTGAGCCCTAACTTTGTACTTTGTAAGTCTCTCTTTCTCTCTTTCTCTCTCTCTCTCTACACACACACACACACACACACACACACACACACACACACACACACACAGAGTTTCCTCAGGCTGCCATAACAAATTACCATACCCTGGGGGGCTTACATCAGATACTTATTTTCTCTGAATTCTGTAGGCCGGAGGTCCAGGATGAAGGCATAGACAGTGGCCCTGCTTCCAAAGGCTCTATGGAAGAACATCCTTGCCTCTTCCAACCTCCAGGGGCCTGAGGAGCTTTGCGGCTGTGAACGCAGAACTCTAATCCTGGCCCTTTCCTCTGTGTCTGTGACTTCTCATCTTCTCTCTCTTATAAGGGCATTTGCCATTTGCCTTAGGTCACACATGGATAATCTAGATGGCCTCATCTCAAGATCCTTAACCCAAACACATCGACAAAGACATCCCTCCACACACTTTTCCACACAAGGCCACAATCACAATTTCCAGGGATCAGGATGTGGGCATATTTGGGGGGGGAGGGGGCGGGGTGCAATTCTCTACCCTATATTAGGCACTAAGGACACAAAGATACAAAAGCCACAATTCTCCCCATAAAAGAGTCATAGTGTATTATATGTAATCAAATAACTGTGATATAATGCAATTCGAAATCTACAAAGTGGATGGAAACAACACTCCTGAGGCAGAGACTGATTTAGGACAAAATGTAAAGAGGAGATGTCTGCGCTGAATCTTAAAAAAATAAATAGGCCACCAGCAGGCAGACAGAGATGCAGTGGGATGAGAATAGGCATCTAGGTAGCAGAGAGATCATGGGCTCATGGAGGAAGAAATGGCATTTGAATGTACATGGTGTGTTAAGGGCATGCAAAGCAACCCCAAGGGACAGGAGCATATGGTCCTTGTGTAGGAGCCTTGAGGGAGGAGTAACCAGGAAATGCGATTGGCTTTGGGGGATCAGGATGTGAAAGTTCTTGTTCTTCCAAGTCCACGTATGCCAAGCACTTGTCATCACTCAACCACAAAGGGCAAATTTTTCGTCACCTCAAACTTATCTGTATCCATGCACTCCCTATTACACAAGAAGCTATTCAAGCTTGAAGGCCCATTTATTTGCTCCCACCTAAGCAATGAACAGTGTCCAGGCCACAGCTATGTCCAGGTTCTGGGTCTCTGAGTCAGGTTGCCCAAGCTATACCTGGAGAAAGGGTGAGATCTAGATGTAGGAGGCTCCCAAAGGCAGAGTATTTGGTATAATCAGAAATCTGGGTGAACACATCTGCCAATGATGCTAGCCCTCTTAGTAAACTCTAAGAAAAGGAGTTTAGTGAGAAGAACAGTGACTAAAGTTGATAAAATATCTCTCTCGATGTTCGGTCTTTAATCTTTGATAGCTAAATGCTCAAATAGCTGATTGTTAAAAGTCAGTTGAGTCATAAAGTAAATTGTTAGACTGAATTCATTGATTTTTATTACTAAACGAGCTCCAGTAATGGCCTAGCTGAGGTATTATATAGATGCAGTTTTATGGTACACAGACAGAAATTCCAACTGTGGGAAATTAAGTGTATGTATTTCTACAACTTAAGTTGCCTTGGGGAAACCAGCCTCAGGGGCAGAAATTCTCAATGTTTACCAACTAATATTTCAATTGCTAAGACACACTGTTGGGTCTTAACATGTGGCCCAGAAATGACAGCCATCTTTTTGATAAGCAGATAAAATGAAATCATGCCTACCACTTTTCCTACACAGATGCCTGATGCAAACTCTAGAGACAAAGACAGTGTAGTCATTATTGAACCATATGTTAGAAGGAAATATCACAAAGTGGGATGACCTACGGATAGCAGAACTTTATGGTCCCCCAACAGAATTTTGATATCCTTTACTTTACAGCTAAAAAATATATATATAGAAATTAAAGAAAATGTACTAGATTTCACTCAACTGCCCTTCCTTTCCATAGAGATCTAATCTGGTGTCTTCATCTGTCAGGGAGCATGAACCCAGATAACATTTAAGAAAAAAGAGACAGCAGAATAAAAATAGCATGAGCCAGGCTCAGATGTCAGTTAGCATCTGGCTAGCACCCCCTCATGCCACCTCCTCATCAGGTGGCAAGGTGGATGAATACAAAGAGAACAAAAATTCCTGATCATGCTAGAGCTCGGATTTCGGCAACCTACTGCCAAACCTGGCAGTAATATCTACTAACCACATGTCAGTGGGGCTGGTCGGAGAAATACAACTGTGGCTTCCCTCTTGAAATAACCTTCTTGCCATCTGAAAGGATAACAGGAAATATTTATGGCCCTTCTTTAGTATCTTCTCACTGGCCTAAAGGCACAGAAATAGAGAGAAACAGAAAACTGGGCAGCTTGTTTCCTACCACTCTAGAGAACAAGATACCAGTTGTATCATTCTCCTTTAGGAACCTGAAATGCCCAGAGAACAATAGGCCGGAAGTATGACTAGAAGAAGTGTGACACACGGTATCACAGAAATGCAGTTTTCATAATTGAGCAGGGAAGGGAGACAGTAACACTGAGGCTGTGAGACTCAGTATGAAAAGTATATGCAAACACTCAAGAGAAACCCCAAACAAACACTCAAAAGCAAACCTACAGATCCTTAGAGACCCTAGGGATGGGGTAAAGAGATGACGCTATCTCAGCCAGCAGAGATGCATGAATAAAGCTTCCAGATGTAACCTGTGGTCTATACACAACATTCTGCCCCCAGCTGTACGGACTGCAAACAGGCAAACAGGGAAAAAGACAAGGCTCTGACTCACAACTCAAGTCTAAGATAATCAACCACCTTGCCCAGCATCTCTCCAGAGGTTGAGAGTCTCTGGAAAGACACTGCAATACAAGGGGAAGGGAATATCTTCCTGAAGTCTCAAAGAAAGAGTATAACACTAAAATTATTTGATATAGAAACCAGAAAAATTTTTAAAAAGTTTATTGTAATCAACTGCAAGATCAAGATGCAAGAATACATAATCTCATGCTCTTCCCTAATCTGTTTTCTTAGACATTATTCTTCATATTTATTTTATGGATTATGGCATGGAAGATGGACGTTTTTGTTGCCCTCCAATTTAATAAATTCATGAGCTAGTCACTCATATTACTAGTTCATATTGGTTGCTGCCTTAATTCTCTAGCTTTCCTTCCACACGAGGTTGTTTAAACCATGTAATGAAGATAGGTTCCCTTAGAGAATTCAAATTTTTATTAAGAAATAGATTTCTAAATGTCTTGGTCAGTGGTGAGTAAAAGAGAAACTTGAGCATCCACTACTGTCCTCCCTCACATGAGGTCATAGGTGGAGGCAGGGTGCACACTCTGCCTCATCCATCTCCAGAAATAAAGAGCTTGGTACAACCTAAGCCAGACAGAGGAGATGCATTGGCCCTACTAAGGTAATGGAGCTTTTACTAGGAGAAGCACAGAATCTATAAATAGGTATAGCAATAGACACATTCCCTTCCAAGTATGTTTTATCCTTTTCTTCCTCCCCACTTAGGCATGGTGAGTTTTGGAGGTCTACAGACAGGAGTGGACACAGGGACAAAAAAAAGGAAGCAGCCTCCTCAGGGTTGTCTCTAGAGCTTCAAGCTCTGCATAAGAGACCTCCCGAGGCTCATCAGAGAGGAGACCAGTTAGCAACGAAAGGATGAAGTCCCTGTGAGAGGGCCTGGCAGCACCCTTGTGCATGTGACCCATGCATGGTAGGTAACTGGCCAAGGTGAATTTGGAAACTTGTCTAAATTTGGTCCTTTAGTCCCTGGTCATCTCAAGAGACATCATCTGACCTGTGTTATTCAGCTTGAAAAGTGTTGACATTAAAATACATTTAGACATACATCAGTTTTAGACAAGCACTAATCAAAAGACTGTATAGGTGATTTGTCTACTTTTTCTTAGTGCCAAGCCCTCTCTTCTAAACCCTGCACTGTGATATTGGGACAGGGAGTCCTCAAGCGACATTTTCCAGGCCCTTTTGCCTAATTACAGTCTGGCTAAATTTCTGATTAGATTCTGATTAGATTAGGTTCTAGAGATAAAGTGCCTTAAAATTAGATTCTGCCACTGGGAGGCACTGGCAGGGGGCTTGAAGTCAGGAGAAGGAAACAGGATTCGTTTTCTGACTTCAGCTTGGGTCTACAGCTCTCAGCAAGAGAAAGGAGGCAAGAGCTCCAAACTCCTTCCAATGAACCTCAGAGTTCCTGGCACCACCTGCCCTGGGCCCCCAGGTGAATTGAGCACTTGCCATTAACATCCTCTCTGGCTGAACTACCTAGCTTGGCTTCTGTGATCTTGACTGGACCCAAACTGACCCCACTACCTTTAGAAAATACACTAAAATTTTGTGAGGTTTAAAGGATTTATTACATGGAAAAGACTTAGAATAGGGTCTGGAACATAGTAAACTTGAAAAGCGCCAAAGCCAACTCACATATAATTTTTGGTTATTGTCACTCCTATGACTATATCTGCTGCTGCTTTTGAGTTATCATCTAGCTCTGCACTATCCAATACTGTAGCCGCTGGCCACTGATAGTTACTAACATTTGACATAAGTGAATTAATAAAATAAAATGAAGAATGCAGTTGCCCAGTTGCACTAGCTACATTTGAAGTGCTCTTTAGAAACATGGGCTACCATACTGGTCAGTACAAATAGAGAACTTTGCATCAGGGCAGAAAGTTTTACTGGCCAATGCTATTCTAGATCACTGTGTGCCAAAGAATCAAGAGAGCCTGTTACAAATAAAATTCCTGTGCTCCTCCGAAAGATGCTGACTTGGGGGGGTTCATGCAATTGGTGTTGGTAACAGTGCCGCTCAGTAGTTGCTAGTTCCCCAAACACATTTTAAGAGTGACTGAGATAGGGAATGGGTATTTATCTCCTAACGTTTCTGCTAAAAGTCTTTAAGAGAAGCGTGTGTGTGCATGCGTGTGCACATGTGCATGCATAGACAAACACAAAATACTATTAACTCACGATTAACCAGAATAATAGAAATCAACATTTCAAGGTGATTCCAACTCAAAACAAAACCTCAATCAACCCAGATGATCAGGAGCTTATTGAATGTGCTGAAGGGACATCCGGGACCTAGGACTCACCACCTTCTCAGCAGAACTGTCATTAAAAGGACAGCTGACCAGGTAAGCAGGAAAAATGATAATTAGCCCAATGTTTCGTGAGTCACAAATTAATTATTTGCTCTTGTTCACCTTTCGAATCATAAAACTCATTGTTGAGTGAATGCTTCTACTTTGATTATAACCATCTTTGTTTTTAAACAAATAGTTTGTTTACATTTATAGAAATTTATACCTCAAAGCTTTTCCACAGAACCCCAGGAGTCAAACTTAAGCAACACTTTGTAACAATGAATTCTTGATTGTGTAATTAGCTTTGCCAATACTAAGGTAAACATAACTAAGATTCACAGATTATTAATTACCTAGCTGTGCTGCAAAACATGCATCCAATCTTCTCCTCTCACAAAGATGCCCATGGAATGCATAATCTGCCTAGGAGGGTGTTATTCAATACCCTGCCCAATCTCTTGGTGTAAAGACCCAAATAACAAATGTTTTTTGAAGCGCAAAACTGGGAAAAATTGTCTCTTGCAATGTATTCATGCATATCTCACTACCAGCAAATGAAAGCTAGGTATTCCATCATTCTCCCTTGACTGCTAGGTGGGCCATTAAATTTCCATTTTAGATGTAACCTTACGTTTTATTATACATTCAAGGTTCAATCTTTTTTTTTTTTACATTTATGTCACATGGTTTAAGTCTTATATATCTGTCCTTTTACTCTGTCTCCTCACATTTTTTTTTCTGAAAACAGGGGATTATAAATTCATCCATCGATCCATCCACTCACTCAAACTATTCTTTCTTGCTGTGGATGGCAGTTATAACCCAGTAACTAATTTTACTAGGATTTCTAACTGCCCCCTGAACTTACTGGAGTTATAAAGGGAGATATAGTATATTAATTGAACATCATTTATGTTCTCTCTGCTCTGACCATGAGAAGACATGGAACAGACACCTAGTCAACCTAAAGCCTGGAGAAAAGTTACAGGGTTCTCTCCAACCTGTATACGACATGTGACACGAATATCAGTAACCTTTTTTGGTGAGATCACCAAGATTTAGAGGTTACTGGTTATGCCACATAACAGAACAGATTCTGATTAGATTAAGTTATACAGATTATGTACCATAAAATTAGATTCTGCAATGGGAGGCACTGGCTTCGATGTGAGGATGTTTAAGCCATATGATGAAGATAAGTTCCCTTAGATAATTCATATTTCTAATTTTGAATTAGATTCTTTTTTCTTCTGTCGCTGATGCAAAGGGACAGACTGGAGCCCTGGCAACATCTGATGGAGCATTCTCATCTCAGATCAGCTCATAGAACACCAGGTCAGAGACACGTGTGTGTTACATTGGTCTTAAATCTTCTTGCAAAGAGACAGTAGTATGTGAAACAGAAAGAATCCCCAGTGAGGTGATATGAAAAACAACAACAATAAAGTTCAAGGCCACTCAATAAACCTGTGCCCTGGATTGCAAGAAGAGGTGAAAACACCTGCCCTATTATTTTCAGGCTCTCTGCCCATTTTCTATCTCCCCTGCAGAGTCCCTTTCGGTTTGGCACACTGGCCTTGATTACTTAGTTCCTAAAACTGAAGGCAATTTTCGTGAAAAACTTGGTTCGATAGTCAATTAAATGCAGAAAGGGTATTGTGTGTGTGTGTGTGTGTGTGTGTGTGTGTGTGTGAGAGAGAGAGAGAGAGAGAGAGAGAGAGAGAGAGAGAGAGAGAGAGGCAGACAGACAGACAGACATTTTCAAGAGAAAAAAAGAGTCACTTCTGATGAATGTCAAATTCCTGTTTCACTTTTACTATAGACATTTTAAGATTTTGCTACATTTGAAGATTTGCTATACATGGCAAATATTTATTAACAAACCAACTATAAAATGAGCACAGCATGAAAAGACAGTTAAAAGTTTACAGAAGCCTTTGAAGTCGAGAGTAAAGCGAGCCTTCTGTGTCAGCCTGAGGAGGACAGGATAATAATCAGACCAGAAAGGAGGGAAAACAGATCTGCACATAGTTGCATCTTTGAAAGCTCAGCCTCAGAGTTGTTTTCAATTACATACCAGGAAACCTAACGACATTCTCCGAGGCCTGACCTCACATATCAGGGATCAAACAGTTCTTCACACTTAAATGGTGCCATTATGTAATGATTTTATTCTAATTTTTGTCTTCTATGGATTTGTATTGTCTAATGACCTGTATAATAGTTTTCTGCATAATTTTTATGTATCATACTGATCTGTCTTTGGACCTTCCTTCCCTTTTAATATTTTACAAAAGGATGTCTTCACACATGCTGAATTAGCTTCACTCATTCAGAATTTAATGGATATCTCCATCAACAATCATAATTTTTGTGACAACAATGGATGAAATGCCTTTCATGTTCAATACATTGTGCTAGATACAAGCTGGACACAATAAATAAGATGAAATTCTATCTTAAAATTCTAATGAAAGAATGTAATAGAGATCAGAGGTTGATTAAAGTGATAAGAACACAAAATTGAATAACTCTTAAGGCAAAGAAAATGATCATTGCTACAAGTGGGGCGCAGATGAAGGGGCCATAGAGAGATTCCACTGAGTTTGGAGATGAAAGCAGGATGCAAGGTAGAGGTGGTACTGGGAGAGCTGAGGCTGCTTCTGAGCATCGGCAGACAAGGAGAGCATTTTAAACAGGTGTAACCATGTCAATAACGCCACCTGAAGCAGAGAGGTGTCTGGAGATTTTGAGAGCATAGTGTGGCTCCAGTTTGTAAAAGATTCTCTCAATGTGCACTTCCACATGAGAAGTCTTGCCTGGTCCCGACTAGGCTCAACCAACCACTTTGTGTAGAATTGGCTACAGATTCAGGAAAATATGTTGGCATTAGAGAAAGACAGAGACAGAGTAGAGAGGTGGGAAGAGAGAAGAGGGAAGGGAGGTGGAGAGAAAGAGAGGAAGAAATTGTAATAACCTAGGTCCTATTTCTATTCCTGACACTGTGCAAGTAGCAGTCATGTCAACTCTTTTCTGAAGAAAACAAAAGTCTAACATCTCACTAAGAGGAAAATAAAAATGAAGAAGAAAAAGTGGGAACATTTTGGACTAAGAAAACTAGTGGTTGGCATTTGAAATATCTAAGCAGGCAAGTTTAATAATTATTGTAGATGTGGTCACAGAAGTTAATGTGATTGTCAAACAGTCTTCAAAGAGAATATAGCTAATGTAAAGCTTAATAAACTGATAATAATGTAGGTCTAAAATCTTAGATTTTATTAATAGAGGCAGGAGAGGAGGAAAGAGGAGGAGAAATTTTAATGAGTTAAATAACTTGTCTTATTTAGAGAAAAGTCAACCAGTTGAGATTTCTTCTTGACACCAATAATTTAAAAATATAGGCTTTAAATGTTTTTAAAAATAAAAATAAAAGTGATAGAACTAAAAACAAAACAAAACAACAACAAAAAAATAAAACATGTATTTTCCAAACCTCCAGAGAAGACAAGAACAAGAAAACGCACATCAGAGAAAAAGATAGAAAACAGAGGCCAGGGAAATGAGCAAATGGAAGATAAAACCCGAAAAACAATGTAAGGGCAATTATGTTAGTTCTGACAATAATCACAAGGACTTCAGACTCCTATACTAAAAGGTTCTGTACTGAGTTTTAAAATAGAATATATTTACTACTTGCAAGCAACATGCTTAAAACAAATGACACAGAAAGGTTTAAAAGGCAGGCAAAGATTTAGTGGGCAAAGCAAACAAAAAGAAAGCCAGGGTGTAGTGCTGATATCAGATCAATGAGAGTCCAGCTTGCTAGCCCCGTATATACCAGAGACCTCTGCTAATAAGGCTCTCTCACCACTTTTCAGAAGATTAAAACGGAGAAGTTATATTCTTAAGAACACAATGACTTCACTTTCTTGAACATCCTCTTCCAAGGGCAATTACCACAGGTTTTAGGAAACGCATCTGGTACACTGTGGCCATCTGCTCAGCCAGCTGGACATTGAGTTTGTGCATGGACTTTAGGTGGAGTTCCATCAGAGCTCTACTACTGGGACAGCTTAGGCCAGTGGTCCTTAGGCCTTGGTGGCATCGGAGTCACATGGTGGATTTGTTGGGTCCACTCCTAGAGTTTCTTATTTAGTAGGTCTGAGTGCCCTATAATCTGCATTTCTAATACAATCCCAGAGGAGACTGATACTGCTGGTCCAGAGAGAAAACTTTCCGAACCACTGGCTTAGGTGATTTATTGTCCTACTGATCCAAACACCCACAATAAATCAAGAAGCTACCCCAGGTGAAACTGAATTCCACCAGGTAAGAAGCCCTGGGTCTGTGGCCACCTCACTGGCCTGGATAACAGGGCTAGTGCATATGGTCAGTCCATGACAGCAGAGGCCCCAAGAATCACCTCCATCACCTCAGAAAGGACCAACCATACTCTCCAGGGTGTGAAGAATGTTTGAAGCCCAGGCTGATGTTGTACCAGAATCATACCAACCCTGTGTGTTTCTGGCACATTCTGCTTTCTTCTCTAAGAGAAGACAAAGCCTGGATCTAGAGGTCCCACAGTGCTGCACAAAGAACATTGGATGAATGTCAGGGGCCCAGGTTTTATTTTCAGCTATATCACTAATCGCCTCAGTGACCTTGGGCAAATCACTACTGTCCCTGTACTTTTGGCTTCTTAAATGAGACATTTGGATGAGAAGCTTTCCAAGGGCCCGTATGGTCTAATCTTCTACGATTCCCTCTAGAATCAAAACTTTAGGCAGAAAAAGTTTCTATGGTTATGGGAATACTCACTCAACAGTTACTCTTTTAATAGAGACCATCTGTTACTGTTTCAGATGTGTCATAAACACAACAATGCCATCAGCTGGAAATCTGGGTCCCTTCCTTGCATCATGATTGATGATATCCAACCTGCCACCAAATGTATCAGCAAGAAATCATTCTCCAGGCAAGCCAGTGTGATGAAACAAGCTGGGCTTAGAGCCTGGGCATGAGAAGTGCAAGAAGAACAGAATGAAGCTGCCTTAGTCGGCAGCAGGCCAGAGCTGGGTTCAGCCACAGTGATCTGATTAAGCTGCCATCGTCATTCTCCAGGGGCAGAAAGGCTGCCATGTTGGCACTCAGGTTCCAAGAACTTCATGAAGGAGGTGTGGGTGGCTGCAGTTAATACAAAGATGGGCTCCCATGTAGGCCCTGGAAATCTGTGATCCAGACTCCAGGGAAAGATGAGCAGAGGCTGGTGGAAATTCTCTATACAGATGAGCAAGAATGGGGAAGAAGGCAGCCTTTATACCAGGCAGATTTGGCTGCTCTGACCACTGGAAACAGTTGAGAGCAGCTAAAAAGCCTGGCTTTTGCCTGACTCACTAGCACACAAACCCATAAACACACATATGCACATCAGCCCTACAGCCGGCCTTCAAAAAACACAGGGTTGGCATGAGTCTGAGCAACCACAGTCATAGCTGTGTGTGTGACCTGGAATCCGAGCACCTAGTATGCATGCACACACCTGCACACATACCCACAACCTTCAGTGACTTTCCAGGATGCCCAGGAATCTCCCACAGGCAGCTTTTGCTCCGCACCCTCCACACCTATCTGGAGATCAGCTTTGTACTTTAGAGAGTGCCAAAAGATTACACCAACCCCTTGGCAGATTTTATTGAAGATTCTGTGGTAAAACAGAGGAGAATGACATTATTTTCCACTCAGTAAAACTTAACCCAAGCTATCTACTGGTTTTTCCTGTTCGTTTGCTCCTAGTCTCTCTTCCTGGCAGTCCTTTGGCTAGGTCCCTGCATTCCATGCCCCATCTTTTCCTACCAGGCTTGCTATACACTCCTAACTCCACCTTCTGCCCAGTAATTTTCCCTGGAACCACACTGACTGAGAACAAAATGGTCAACCTACTGGCATCAAGATCCAGAACATGGAAGGATGGCTTCCCCATCTATCTGCCTTCCCCCGCATCTACGTCAAGTGTGTGTTTGCAGCTTCCAGACACACATCCTCCTGCCTCCTTCCTCTTTGTTCTTGCCCATGCTGGTCCCTATGCTGGTTGTTCCATCCTACATCCTTTAAAATGGAGTTCTAGCCCTGAAGAAGCCACATAAGATCAGAAGGCCCCCAACTCTAGGTCTCCATGGGACCTTGTGCATAAATCAGCTGCAGTCTAACCCCACTGTATTATAAGCACCTATTCAAATGTACATCTCCCCCTTAAACTGTGAACTCTTTGAGGATCTTTCTGACTCCTCAGCACCTTGTGCAAAGCCTTGCACATAGTAAGTGCTCAACAAATGTTCTATGAATGTAAGAACATGCTATCTGCTGGTTGGATAATGGCCCCAGTCCATTTCCACCTCGATCTTCTCCACTTCTCTTGTATCCTGCATTTACATGGTAATTACATATATATCCTTGGAAAATTGCTGAACCTCTTCTAGATTACACTTAACTTGTCATACACCCTGAGTCAGCTTGACTCACACTTGGTCCCTCCTGGCTTCTTCTTCTCTGAAGCCACCCTGACTTGATGCCAGGGTGGAAAACTGACGTATGCCTAAATGATTGTCAGCCATGACTTTGAAGAATCCTTGTGATTTCCTGAAAGAAAGAAATAACGTCTTTCTCCTCTCATTGCCCACTAAGACATTTCGCAGAGTGTACGGCTACAAAATGAATGTGTGAGAGAATAAATTAATGAATTGGTCAACATTCACCTAATCCAAGCAAGAGACAGGTTAAATACTCATGGAACCATTTACTGGAGCCCAGATAATCTTCCAACTTCCTTCCAGGCAAAGATTTTAGCCTTGTCTTGCAGTGGGCTTTGGGAAATATGTGTTGTTCAGAACATCTACCTTATCTCCTTCTGCCCAAGAAGCAGTGGGAGAGTATATTCAAATCATATTTGGAGAAAACTGCAGGTTTTTGGAGCCATACAGCTATTCTGAAGCTTCCTGGTGACTCACTAAGTGAGGAAGCATTCTGGAAATAGTCTTAAGCCATATTGATTTTAGTAACACATGCTGGACTGTGTCTCTTGGGTGATTAATGCTATCCTGGTTAAATCTCACAGTTTATCCAGGACTTAGAGAAACATCATATTCAAAGCACAGCAGGTTACTATGCCTTTAAGTGATGGCACCCAACCAGAGTTCCTTGGGAAAGCGATTTCTGAGTTAGAACTTGGGTCCCGAAAGCAAGGACCAGGAAAAATGACTATGTGAAGATAAAATAATTGTTTTATTTAGAAATTAAAAAAAACAACAGAAAATGCACAGAATCAGGAGAAAATAAGGACAAGCAACATGAGGTGGCAATTACTGATGAGCATCCTCCCACATTATATTTATTTTTATAAACATCATGCATGTCTCTGCTTAAAACCCTCTAAAGACTTCTCTTTGAGCTAAAACTAAAATACCTGCTTGCCCTGGCAGAGAAGGCTCTCACAATCTGGCCCTGGCCACATTCTCTGCTCCCTTTCATGGGCTCCAGCTTCCCTGCCATCATCTGATTTCCAGAAGCGGCCTTTCATGAGCTGCTCCCTCAAACATGAGAACTCCTGGTCCCAACTCCCTCCCCACAAATGGTCCTTCCTGTCCTTCACAGCTGCAGCAGTCCCCATCACTCTATTCGGTTTCTTGCATAGCATTTATCAGAGGATCAGGTTTTCTGTTTCTAGTTATTCAGGGCCTGGTTGGTTCTATCCTGCTTCCTATTGTAGTTTGTGAGCTCCATGAAGAGAGAGGCTTTCTCTGTACCATTCACCACTGAACTTTCTAAAACTAGAATGACCCCTGGCACATAATTACAATCAATTAATATATTTTATTAAATGATTTATTTTCATGATCCTACATTTATCTTGAAGTCTATGTAGAGTGATTTCTAATCTAATAGGAAAAACAACAACCCCCAAACTAAAGACAAATAAAAAGAAATAAATCAGCTGGCAGGACACCCCAAAGCTGTGTCATTCCTAAAGAAGCTGCACATGAAAATAAGTTGGGCAAATAGGTTGAGGAATAGCACTCCCATCCTGAGGCCTTTGACACCCCTGTCAGCAGCTTCTGGGGTGATTTCAGACTCTGAGGAATGGTGACACCAGAGAGAATATAAATGTTGGCCAAGACAGCATTCCTCCCAGCTGGCCAAGCAAAGCCCACACAGGGCACTGTGCACTCTGAGCTTGGAGACTTGAACAAGCATGGGTCTGGGAGGCTGTAACTGCTTCTAGCTAGGAAAAACACCCCATTTTCAGCTCTAAAAGATGAGCCATTCTCCTGGCAGGAATCTGGAGAGGAAGCAGGGGCACTGCCATCAGTGAGGGCTATAGGCAGAAAAAGAGGAAATGGATTTCTCTGTGGCAGAGGCTAGAAAATGGGCCTGCTCTATCAAGCTTGTGGGCTGGCTTCAAGGACCTCTTGCATGATTCTATCTTTCCCGAGGAACTCTACATACCAGAGGAGAACAAAGTATGTCCTGCACACCTCTGCTCTCTGACAGAGGCCCCGGAGCTGGAGCAATCTATCCAGGGGCAGGCAAGAAGGAGAGGAAGGGCCATTTTTCCACCCAGTCCAGTCCAGAATGAAGGGGTTCTACAGTCGTGCCCTCAGCCCCATGGACACATGCTGAGGGATGCTTTGTCATACCTCTAAAACCATGAGACCCAAGTTTAGTAAATTCCTCGGTCATCAGAATGAGAGAAGCTCCCTGTACAGAAAGCAAAGGAAAAACACAAAAGATGAGCCAATTTACAGAGGGCCCATATCCATGAGTGAGGGGAGGGCACCATCAAGAGTCTTTTTATAACCTCAGGAGAATTTCTAAGAAGCTCAACCTCAACAGGCCCTACTGCCAGCTCTGATAAAGACCTTTCTAGACAGGGAAGCCCGCAGGTGGAAAAAACGAAAGAGAGAAAAGTGAGTGATGTAACTTGTTATACAATAGACAAGCTTTAGTAGGAGGTGAGTTGTGACATCTATGCAGGACTGCCACGCCCCCTCAACCTGGCTGTATTCTCTGGCAGGGGGTCTCCAGGCAGCTGCACAATACAGAAGATTTAGGGGGAAGAAAGATGTGCTTTCCTGGGGAATGCCAACCCCAGCCTCTCACTGGTTCCTAGGGCAATTGAACCATGAGGCGGTCAGGCTCTAATGGGAGGAGTCTCACCATTCCACTGAAACTGACCAAAGCAAGAAAGTCATTTTGGCAACAGCAAATCAAGGAGCTAGAGCTTGAAATTAGATCTGTGGAGAAGTTAAAGTTGCTGGCAGCAGAGCACGTCTGAACCAAGGAATGAGAGAATTAGGGCAGGTTTGAGAAAGATTAACCAGACATTGAGGATGGAGGCTGGACAGGTGAGACTGAAGGTGGCGAGACAGCTAGGAGATTTTACCTAAAGAGAGGAAACAGATGAGCAACTAATGAGGGTGCAGGCAGAGGAGAGAGGGCAGATGGTAGACATTTACAGTGGTAGGTCCAGTAGGACCTGGTGCCCCATCTCTCAAGGCCCCAGGTTCCAAGACGCTGTTATTGCCTCAAAAGGCTAATATCTGCTTACCAATTCAGGTCAGATAAGACCAGGATGCCTTCCCTGATCACACTACAGCTGGGTTAGGAGCCATTCATTCCCACATGCTCCCGTAATATCTTTTGGGGGAACAGCACCTCCCATATTCTTACATTTGATTCATCCACTTTCCCAGCCAGACCTTAACCTCCTTAGGGTACGGGTGCCATTTATCTTGGTCATCACTGTACCCACAGTCCTGGGAAATAGAAAGCTTTTAGTTCATGTCAACTTTCCTTGCCAGAGTTTTCCTACATATATTTTTCCTCTTTAATAAAATAATAATGATAGTAACCATAACCAAGGAGAGATTGCTCATGTTAATAACTGTTAAAGCTACATAATGGGTGTGTGGAGGGGTGTTATGCTATTCTCCCTACTTTTGTATATACTTGAAATTTTCCAAAAACAACGCTAAAATAAAAAAATAAATGGAAATTGCCAAGGGAAGAATAAAGATTTAGAATTCGGGGTTCCTTGCCTTTCATGGAATGGCTCAATCCGTAAAAAGACAGCTCAGCCTTTAGTTGCAACAATCATCCTTGAAAAACAACACAAACAGCCTAATCAACCCTGGAACATAGAGAAGGCTGTTTGTGAAACTTAATTGCCATTTTAATGTGCTTTAATTGCATAGAAATGCTATTTAATGTAGTGTTTCAGTTTCCATTTACCATTTTGGAAGATCACAGTGCTCAAAAAGAGAGGAGGCTAGTTTGTAGTGAAAAGAATCTTGGCCCATTTGACAATGATGAAATACTTCCCGGCAGGTGACCTGGGCCTCAGTCTGCTACTCCCCCATGTCCCCGCCCCACTCCCATCCTGCCTCCCCTCTGACACGGCAGCTCAGCCCATGCCTGGCTGTCAGAGGGACAGAGAACAGCATCCTGGGCAACACCAGGGCACAGTTACCACCAGGATAAATGGGTCACAGCCAAAGTGGGCCACTTCCCAGGTGGTGGAGCTGAGAGCCTCGAAAACATACGGGCCTCAAATGTCCCTCATACCAGTCTGCGAAGGAGCCCCAGAGCACAGGGAAAAAGAGCCAAAAAGCAAAGTTGCCCTCCAAACATTTGTGTTGATGACATGGGCAGACAGTTTCTCACAGGGCACCTTTCTGAAAAGGTGGAGAGGCTGTGGGCCCTTTGTGAGGCCCGGGCAGCAAGGCTACCGTATGTCAGGTGACCAGAAGAAAGAGAGCTGGAAAAACCACCACCAAAAACTACTTTTCACTGGGCAAAGGAGGCAACCTCAGAGATGCCAGGAGGTTGGATTCCAAATTATCTGTATATTGGCAAAGAGTCAATGTTGAGAGAACAAACTCCAATGCAGATGAAAGATTTCCTTCATTTTTCAAAAATATCAATGTAATATACAGATGATGTATTATAAAACTGTATACTTGAAAGTTATGCTATAAACCAATGTCACCTCAATAAATTTAATTTTAAGAGATGTCAATTATACATCAACAAAAATAAATGAAGAAAAAACAGAAAAGAATTCTTTCCCTCCAGGCAGATGGGACTTGGATCCTAGGAGTAGAGTGGCACATGGCAGTTACTACCGGATGTGTCAAATAGAAGCAGGGCTCTGGGATGTCAGGCAAGAGAAGGGAACTCTGGCGAATCCAGGCAGCAGCATCAGAGAAGTCTGTTGTGGGTAGCAGGCAGGACTGCCGCACGTGGTTGTGCAGGTCGTGCACTGCCCAAATCTTGATTTGTATATTAATTAGGATGGTATTCCAGCAGATGGCAGTAAAGTGTCTTGTGCCTTTTCTTAATTTGCACAAAATGATATCTGGGCTAGTGAGGATGTTAGTGTCAGGCACGTGTCACAGATGAGTTTTCATGGCTGGATGAGGGCCAGGTGAGATGGGAGAAGGGTAACAGAAATCCAAGGCCAACGTCCCAGGCAAATGGACTAGATCTCAGAAGGAAATCAGATCAGGCTGCCTCCCTGCTTACCACACTTCAAGATTCCACACTGATTTTGAATAAAAACCAACTCCTTACTGAGGTCACTAAGAGCCTCCTTGCAGGATCTGCTGATTCCACCCTCTTGTCCCACTTCCTCATGCCTCCTACTCACTACTTCCACTCCAGCACCCCCTGCTTCCAGTCTGATATTACAAACTCCGTGCTGATTTCTGCTTCCCCACTTTGCAGGTGGATGCTCTTCCCAGAACTCAGCTTAACTACTCAGTCTCCTCCTTCGGTCTCAGCTTAGAGAGGCATGCATGCTCATCTTTTCTAAAATCACATTATCCTTACACCTGGGAGGAGGTTGCAGTAAATGAGATGAACATGATGAGAGACTTTTCACAATGGCCTTCCTGTATCTTGGAAGAGAAAGCTGCGACTTAGTGGAGGGAAGCAAAGATGAGGATGAAAAGAGAACCAGGGGCATTATAGGGGAGAAGCACAGTCAGCAGGTGCTGTCAGAACCAGGCCCACATCCCTCAGGCCCCACAAGCCCACCAAGGCCTGCAGCTTCTGGGCCTATCTGCTGGGGTATATTCTGTGTTCTCTGCATTGATGATGGCTTGGCCCATGAGCCTGCACCCTGGGCAGGCTGGACATGCCAGGGAATCAGCACCAGAGGTGACTAAACTGATGGAGGGCAGGATTTTGGTGGGCAAAAGCCCCAAAGTTAGGCTAATATATATAGAGAGAAAGTAAAGTAGTGGTTGTCTAGGGTGAGGGATGGAGGGGCTGGTGAATGATGGCTAAGAAGTACCGGTTTTCTATAGGGGATGATGAAAATGTTCTAAAATTGATTGTGGTGATGGATGCACAACTCTGTGAATGCACTGAAAGCCACTGAGTTGTACACTTGAAATGGGAGAATTGTATAGCATGTGAACTACATCTCAATAAAGCTCTTTTGAAAAAGACCCCAAGTTTTCTCCTCTCCTGGGAAAATGTTACATTCCATGCGGGTTCTCAAGAGGGTCCCCCAAGGGCTGAGTCCAGCCATCCACAGCAATGATTCACTCATGAAAGCCCCTTTGCTGTCTTGTTTCCCTTTCACATTATGTTCTGGGATCATCTCCCCCAGTACATTGCTTGCCCCAAGGCCTAACCTCAGGGTCTTTGGTGACAACCCAGACTGAGACACAGGCTCTGGCTTAAATCCTAGCTCTGCCAGCAATGTATTAGCTTTCGGCAAGTTAAAGGCTCAGGGAAGCCAAGTGTTTCCTTAGCTACAAAATGGAGATAATTATACCCACTTTATAAACATTCTTCTGAAGATTAAATGATACAGCAAACATAAACACCCAAAGCAGTGTTAAGCACAAGTAGTAACAGAAATGAGAGTTAGCAAAGTAGATAGGCAAGTGGCTTCAATGGAATTCAGGTCAAGCTGCATGCACAGGTGCACGTGCGCGCGCACACGCACGCACACACACACACACACACACACACACGCACGCGCACGCAGGATGGTTTTCACAGTCTTCTCCCAGGAACCTCTGACATTCCAGAACCAGGCAAAAGACTCAGAGCAGAGGACTGTGAAGCAGCAATGCTGTCACATGGCAGTTCCTGGGCGTGAGGCTTGTCAGTTGGGAGGGACCATGGTCCTCTGGAGGTAGGTGAAACATGGCGACTAATACCCCCACTAGGTTCCTAATCTGCAAAACCTGGGATACAGAGCAAGGCTGAGGACCTGAGGACCTGCCTCATCAGGACCAGGTCAGGTATGGGCCAGGAATAATCACCTAAACCAGCAAGGGCAGCAGCTCCCATAGAACAGCAGGGCTCAGCTGACCCACCCGGCAGGGGCTGCCTGCGTTCACCTGTCCGGTTTTTAATGACTGCTCTAGCTTCTAAGGAGCCAGGGAAGCAGGCAAACACTATCACCATTTAAGTGATGACAGCTAGGTTTCTATCTTAAAAAGCCAATTGGAAATTGCACAGTGTCAGAAGCAAACATGGGACCAGTGGTTCTTGCACAATAGAATCCTGATGCTGAACTGCCTAATGTTTCCAGGTTGCCAAAGCCCAGGCATGGGATTAGCTGGCTTAACGTAATTGCAAAAGAGACATAAGATGCCTTTTTAAAATATGCTGATGGCTGTCACACCCCTGTGATTTTCATTGAGGTTTCATTTCTTCTTCTTCTTCTTTTTTTTTTCCTTGCCTGGAAACAAGGTCCCCAGCTCTACAAATCACCCCAGGGAAAGAAGCAAAGCAGAGGAAAGGTGAAGCCAGCACATAATGAGTGGAGGGCTGCAGGCCTTGGTTCTGGCAGCTCAGCCCCAGCTCATTAAGACAAGGAAACTGGGTACAATTAGAATGAGGCGGCTTAATTTCTTTGGGGTGGACTAGTGTAGCTTAAAATAGTTAATATTTTGTTTTATCTTCATTGACTTGTCTAATAATGCAGAAAATATCCTCCTCGGGCACTGAACAAAGGAGATTATCCTGTCACACAGACTTAGCAAGGGCTGTGAGCTGAATGCTGATTCCAGGTGTGTGCTACTTGAAATCCCCCTGCTTAAAACAATTAGGCTTATCGGGGAGGTAGACGCTTCCTTGTCCTCCCTCTTCCAGCGTTCAAATACTTCCCAGCCACACAGACCTGCACCACAGCTCCTTTCTCCTCTGGGGAAATGTTCAGTGTTCTAGATCACTCTTTTATCTGACAGGTAATAAACAGGTAATCAGAATATGCAAATTACTACTGTGGTAAAGGGACACAGCTCAAAGATTAAGCAACGCATTAGATCATGGCCCAGTTGTATCCATAGACACAAACCGGTTTAATTTTCTTGGTGTGTTGAGGCTCGCCCACAGAAAATTCAGACTCAAGAGTCAAAAGGAACCAAGAGTGAGCGTTTACTTCCAGAAAGCAGTTCCAGCAGAACCATCTTAAAATTATTCTGGACATGTGACAGTTTTTATTCCAGAAATCAACTAGCTTGTATGCACAGACACAGATGTTTTCATCATTTTGGGCTTAATTTTCATTGTATAAAAAAGTTTTACCAAATAAGTTCAGCATCAAAACTAAGTGTCCAGACTTGGGAGGGCAGGACACAGGAAGGGAGGGTAGATATGTCACCTCAGACCTGGTGCACGGAACCTGCCTTTGAAAGCCTTCCTTCTCTTGTTTTTTGTTTGTTTGTTTGTTTGTTTGTTTGTTTTTCAGCCAAGAGGCAGGAAGAGGGAAACTAGAGCCTTAGAACCTGTGGCTTCCACATTTCAGGTAGATATTATACTTACTAAGGAGCTGAGAGCAGTGTCGGGTTGGATAATCAGTGATGTAAATTCTCAGTGCCACAAAAACATAAGTAACAATCACTTTCTGTCCTCATATTTTTTTCCAAGGTCTCTAAGAGTAGGCACCTATGGAGAGCCTTCAAGGGACCTGTACTCAGAGGGAAAGTGTGATCAAACATAATCACACAATTAACTGCAGTTGGAAACTCAGAAGGAGAAGCACACGCTAAGGACATATAATGAAAATTTTGATCCATCAGGAATGCCATGAAGGTTCTTTGGAAGAGAAATGAGAAAGAATTAACTATTAGAAGAAGGAATAAAAGGCATCCCAGCAGTGGGATCAGTGCATGCAAAGGCCCTGGGGCAGGAAGTGATGTGTAGGAAGAAGAGAAGGGCTGGTGTGATGACAGCAAAGCAAGGGGTGTGACAGTTTCAGCTGGGGCTGGAGAGATAGGTGAGACCAGAACCCCCATCTCTGTGGGCCAAGTAAAGGATTAGACTCCTCATCCTAAACGCCAAGGAAAGCTGCTGCATTATTTAGTGTGTGAGCGCTCAAGCATGTGGGGTGTGATCCAGTTTAAATTTTGACAAAAACCCTGGTTTGCATTTTGGGATAGAAAGAAGAGAATGTCAGGAAGGAATAGAAGTAAACCAGTCAAAGGCTACAAGAGAGGAGCATGAGAGAGATGAAACGGTTTGGTCCAGGATGGTTGCAGTAGAGTGGCAGAGAAGCAGAGAGATTGGAGAGAAAGTCAGGACAGAACATTGACAGTTGAACGAAACACAGAGGGTGAGGGACGACAACATGTCAAGAATGATGTTTCTGGCTGGGTAACTAGCTGAGCAGCAGGAACGCTCACTTTCTCTTTTAACCAAAGGTATATTGCACTCTCCCGGGATTCCTCGTTGCTCTCAGGCTGCTCCTCTACACGTTGGTGTCCCCAAGGCTCTGTGTACTGACTCCTTTTCTCCCTGTGTAACTACTCATTTCCCCTACATGACCTCTTCAGCCCATGGGTTTAAATAACACTGAGCTTCCAAATCTCTAACACCAGCCCTGATTACTGCAGACTCACATATCCAGCCACCCACTCCGCTTTTCCACACGAATGGCCAATAGGTACATCAGATTTAACGTAGCCAAAATAAAACCCTCAAGTCACCCCCAACATACATCCCCCAAGTCTACACCATTTCAAGAAATGGCACCACAATCCTCCATCCCATTTCCAGAACCAACAGTCCGGGAATCTTTCGTCTCCATCCCTCACATTTAATGCTCACAAATTCTGTTGCCTGAAGCTCCAAAGCATGTCTCAGATCTACCCATTTCTCCCCTCACTATCATTCTCACTCTGATCTGACCATCGCCACGTTCTGGCGGTCCTCCTGCCGCAGCCTCTGCACTGTCTCGCTGCCTCCACATGTGTCCTCTACAGTCCATTCTCCACTCAGAAGCTGGAGGGATCTTTTAAAACCATATCATGTCACACCATAGTTTTCGTCCTTTTAGGTCGCAATCCAAGTCCAAGTCCTAGCCTAGGCTTTCCTGTGTGACCTGGCTAGTGCCTCTCTCTTTGCTCCATCTCAGATCATCACTCTCTTCACTGTCGAGAGCACACAATTAAATTCATTAAGCTCCCTGCAAATTTCAAGATTTTGTTTCTATCTCAAGGTCTTGCCATCACTGCTCTCTCTGCCATGAATGCTCTTACCATCTAATTTCACATGGTGGCTGTTTTATTTTTATAAAAGCTTTATTGAAAAATAATTCACATACATTATAACTCACTTATTTGAATTGCAAAATTCAATGGCTATTAGCATATTCGCCGGGTTGAGCAGTTTTCATCACAATCAGGTTTAGAACATTTTTATCACTCTAAAAAGAAATCCCACACCCTTTAGCAGTCATTTCCTATTTTCCCCAATCCTCAGTCCAGTGCAAATCACAATCTACTTTCTCTCTATGGAGATTTGCCCCTAATGGACATTCCCTATAAACAGAATCATACAACATGTGATCTTTAATTACTGGTTTCTTTTACTGGGCATAACGTTTTCAAGATTTGTCTGTCTTGCAGTGTGCATCAATACGTCATTCCTTTCCATTACAAGGTGACTCTGTTTGTCATTCATATCCCAGCTTTCATGTCCCCCCTTCATGACCACCCAGACTTTCTTTAACACATTACCTTTGTGAAATTTGCTGTCTGGTATTTGTCATTATCTTTTAGTTTATTTATTTACATATTTACATATTTGAACAAAAGCTTCATGAAGGTAGGAACTTCATCTGTTTTACTCAAATACTAGGTAGGAATAGCACCCCCACGATGACCACCTCTCATAACCCACAGGGTAGAGCAGGTGTGGGGAGTGGCAGGTCATGAATACAGTTTTGAAATCTTGGCCAAGTTGAATTTAAAGAGCCTTTGATATTTCCAAGAAAGTATTGTTGGTAGGAAACTGGATATAGGGGTCAGAAGCTCAGAGAAGTGATGTGAATTATGACTCATGTACACAGAAGTGTTAATTGAAATGTGATAGTAAAAGAAATTGCCTAGGGAGAGAGCATAGAGTGAGAAGAAAAGGAAGTCTGGGCTTGAGTGTTGAAGAATTTCAGTATTTACTAGTCAGGGACAGAATGATGTAAGAAAAGGAGGAAGCAGTAGCCTGAGAAGTAGAAAGAAAACCAGAAGTCCAGAAGATAGTTATACAATTGATACCAAAGGAATCCAGTATTCAAGGTGGGGAGGTGAATAGTGTAGAGGGCTAACTGCCCCCCAAAAGGAGGTCAGAACAATATCTGTTAGATTTGGCAACAAGGTGCTAGTAAGAGATATATCAAGCACATGACAGGACAAGCGGTGGTCTGAAGTAGGTCTGGGAGTCGACGTGGTTAGCTAATGCTGTGTAACACACCACCTCAAAACTTAGTGACGTAAAACAATACTTCTGCTCACTAATTCAGTTCACAAATCGACAGTTTGGAGAGGGCCCAGTGGGGATGGTTTGTTTCGGCTCTGATCACTACAAGCTGAGGCAGTTCCAAGGCTGGGAACCTAGAATCATCCAAGGTCTTCTTCGTGGCTGTGTCTAGTAGCTGATGATTTGAAATTTTAACAGCTGGGCTAGAGGAGTGAGGGCTTCCTGGGCATCTCTCTCTGTCTGTCCGTGTGGTCTCCCCACATGATTTTTCCTGTATGGTGGTTTTGAAGAAGCTAGACTTCTTACATGTTAGCTTAAGGCTCCCAAAATGTGTGTGTGTGTGTGTGTGTGTGTGTGTGTGTGTGTGTGTGAGTGTGTGTGTGTTTGAGAGAGAGAGAGAGGGAGAGGGAGAGATGCCAGACTGCCTGTCATGACTCAACCTCCAAGGTCAAGCAGCAACATTACACCCCACTCTCTTGGCTGAGACATTTATGAAGGTCCTCCCGGAACTCCACACCTCAATGGGAAAGAGTTAATGTGACAATGTAAAAAGAGCATGAGGGATAGGATTTATTTTGGTGTGGTTATCTTTGGCAATGACAATCTGCCACAGAAATGAATGGAAAGTGAGGAAATAATGAGCAAAAGTTGAGAGAACCGGTCATCAGGGGAAAGAGAGAGCAGACATCCACAACTATGAGATTGATTTGTTTCATTTTGTTTTAATGTGAGAGCTCGAGCCTGCTTGAAGGCCAGTGGAACAGGCCCATTTAAGAGGGGAAGGTAGAACAAACTGGAGAACAAAGGGCTCACCAATTAACAATGCAAAGTGCCTCCAAAGACAGCAATTAAACACCCAGTAGAGGTGAATGAGCCAGTTTAGGAGACAGGGCTTTTCCTGTGTAACAGGAAGGAGGGAGGAGTGGGTGGTTAGATTTCTATAAATTTGTAGTTGCATTCTTGAGGATGAGGATGGCTCCTGCTTCCTTTGTGCAACAGAAAAGACATGTTCACTTGTTGGGAGTAAGTATGTGTGAGAAGGGACGTCAGAGGTTTGGGAGGGTGGCTAAACTGAAACACTAACTATGGAGAGTCAGAATTGCCTCTATGCTGCAGTAGGATGAAGGGGCAACTGGGGTTGGGGAGTAGGAGCCCACCTGCCCTGTGATAAGGCCCCTAACATCACTCAGGACATGATTTCAGGTAGGAGAATCATCCTGTGTTGAAGCTTTGCCATGTGTGTGTAACAGAAAGATGGAAGAATAAGAGTGATTAGTGTGTGGTAGTAGTATCATTGAAATGCTGAGCCTTGACATCTAGACTAGATATGGAGGAAGTGATGAAAGAAAGGGCTGTGATGCAGGTTCTGATGCCATCAAAAGAGACTCAGAATAGAGAGCCAGTGGAGCAGGCCCAGGTGTTGCCAGGGGACAAATGTCTGAATTATTGCTTTGTAAATTATGATAAGCTCTGGAGGTGTGGTCTTGAGACTGGGGGGTTAAAGTCAAGTGCAGGAGATCAACAGAGAAAAAGAAACTGAGAATCACATGAGCCAGAACAATGAGCCAGCATGCCAGAAGGGGCATCTTTTAGATGTCGAAGTCATTTGTGATGATAGCAGAATGAGGAGTGAGGTAACCCCATCAAGCTCTGCCTCAGCGGAGTGTAAAGTCATTCAGAACAGTAAACACTGCTTACAATAATAGTAGCTTGCTGAACAAAAGAGAGAATCTTTATTGAGTGCCTATTGTTTTCATAGCACTTTATGAAACACTGTGAGGAGACAGAAGCATGCAAATGTTTTAACAGATCTTTGAGACGGTAATGAGAGAGCACAAAGCAGTGAATTGTCAATAACTGCTCTAGGAAATTTACAGGAGAAAGCAAATGAATGGGAAGGATGAGGCAGGGTTGGGTTTATAAAGGAAGAATACTGATTTGAAATGGCTCTGGAGGAGCAGGTAAAGTCTGCACAGGTGAAGAGAAATTGGAAGAGCATTTCAGACAGATTGAGGCCAGAGCAAATGCTCTTGTTCATGATTTGACTGAGTATAATCATGTTTTCCTTGAGAATCTTTAGAGCACTCAGAAAATGATTATGCCATTAATGCAAATGCTGCTATATGCAGTACCGTCTCTTACTGGTGATCTGAGCATACAATCTTAGACCAGATTTGAGTTACAGTTCATCTCTCCCACTTACAACACTGTCTAAAAATCAATATCATCTGAGATCAAAGAGTTATTGGTTTATGCAAAATATCAGTAAATGATAAGTCCACCCCCATACCCTGCCAAAACTGGGCCCCATTGCAGGTAATGGTACCGTATTTAGATGCAGGAAAAGGGAACATGTGAGGAAGAAATGTCATTTCATTACGTGGTAGTTCACTTAGACATGAGGTTTGGAGATGAAAAAAGAAAATAACACCACACTGTCTTTCTGCCTTCAGATCCTCCTAAGAATATATTTCTGCCGAAAGAGTTGCTATGGAGATTTACACAGTATTCCAAAGTCCTGCAGGTCATCCTTCCAGGTAGAGTTGGCATAAAGTAGATTTCAAAGAAAATATCAACAGATGCTCTTTAGCATGAAATGTCACCATGTCCTCAAAGATAGCTTAACTTGGGGGCTTTGCGTTTTCATAGAACCACAGAATCTCAGGGTTAGGAGGGACCTTAAATGTCATCTATTTCAACCCTGTTCATCTCTTCGATGCAGTTATCTGGCTCTTGCTGCAATATCCGTCTCCAGGGCTTTCTGAGGTGGCTCAGTAGTTCATTTGTTGTTGTTTCGCAACTGAACAGATGGGCCCTGTACTCCCAGCCGCTGCCGTATCCCTGTCCTCTGCTTCCAGCCATCTTGACTCTGAGCAAACATTCATCCTCTCCATGTACACTCCACTCTCTCGTACCCCCAAGCCCGTAACTCTGACATTTATTAAAATTAACCATGAAAATGGAAACCAGACTTGAAAATACCCTGAGTATACAAAATCACTTAAACCACATAAGCAAAATTAAATCTAGCTTATTTCATGAACATAAGCCAAACTTAACTTAGGCTATTTCTTATAAATGCTTCTGATAATCACAAAAGAAACCACCCATGTTTGTTAACATGGTATGAGATAATAACTTTTAACCACTCCTCTGCCATTTAGAAGCCCCCGTTGTAATAACCGGTCATTGTGAGGGGTAAACAATTCGCTCGTTTTTACTTTATAAGCCTTCTTGTAACCTCTGAGCCTCATATCAGTTTTGGATTTGAAAGCTCCCAGTTTGCAAACTACTTTTACATGCACAACCAATTCTCATTAAATGCTATTGTATTGATTGGATAGTTTTAAATTTGCTATTTCTGCATTTTTGACACACTTAAGTCCTGCCTCAGAGATCCAAATTCTATTCCCTGACCCCAACTCTGAGGCCAGATAGTCACTTCCCTGCCTCTCCCTTTTCTTTGTTATGTAGCCCTTTCTCCCTTTTATGTTACCAAAGTAATGCAATTTTGTTGTAGAAAATCTAGCCAATACAGGCAAGAATTTTTAGAAATAACAACTGCCCATCCTTCCTGCTTGCCAGTGTCACCTTTGTTCCCACAGTGGGCTGTTACAACAGAGATTTTACTTGCACAGGTTGGATTGTGTTCACAGATGCATGTGTGCACACACATGCTTTAAAATAGAATCGTGCTATCCTGTCTGCCTTGCAAACTGCCCTTTTCAAAGAATAATGAAATGGTGTGGACATTCGTCTTCCCCACAGTCCTAGCCATCTGCAGGATGAATCGCTGCAAAGAGCACCTGGGTTCCCAAAGCTAGCTGTTCCTGCTAGAGCCCCACAGATGGTGTTCCTGTCACTTCTGGCCTTGCCATTCGTTGGCAGCAATGAGAACAGGCCTGGGCAGCAGCAGTGATGTCACTAACCTTGGCAGGCTGTATGCAGCATTTTGAGTATGTGCGCTGGGAAAAGGGCACGCTTCCCAAACAGCATGGTGGGTGCACATCTAATAGAGTGTCATGGGCTGAAATGCGTCCCCTCTCCAAAATAACTCATATGTTTAAGTCCTTATCCTCATACCTCAACGTGACTGTAGTTGGAGATAGGGTCTTTAAAGAGATAATTACGTTAAAATAAGATCATTAGGGTGGGTTAATCCAATATGGCTGGTATCCATATAAGAAGAGAACATTTGGACACAGACAGGAACAGAGGAAAAACCACACAAAGATGGCCATTGACAAGCAAGAAAAGAGGTCTCAGAAGGAACTAACTCTGCCGACACCTTAATCTCAAACTTGCAGCCAGAACTGGGAGACAATAAATTTCTGTTGTTTAAATTGCCCAGTCTGTGGTAAATATTTATGGCAGCCTGAGCGGACTAATATGCAGAGGAAGTTCAGCTCACTGGAGATAGAACATCAAATGATTTGTTTATCCAATCCCTGCTCCCAGTTTGATAATAGGGGTCCAAATCCCCCTCCTTGGACAAATGTCTTAATTCTCAGGTCGTTTTCAGTTATCGAAATTTAGACCAGTCTAGTTGAGAATGTGGACCCTATTCTGCTTCAATCCTCTCACCTATCCCAGGACAGCTAGAAGTGTCTAGATCAAGAAAGAAGGTGTCATCAGGCTCCAAGTACCTCTCTCTCCACACCCTCTCTAGCCAACTCTTTACTTCTCTGAGGTTGGGCCTCAGACAGTAGGAAGTACAATAAGGAGGGTTGGGGTACTATTTGGACAGGAGACAGAACTTGTATCAATGGAGGATGTCAGTACTAGCAGGGAGCTCTTTCCTCACTTTGGGTCCCTTGGTTCAGGCTGTGGCTAGGGGCCTCACCAATGTGCTTGCCACTAAACAGGCCATGTACCATGCACTTTTGCTAGGGAAATGCCCACCTCTAATGCTAAGGACCTCTCCACCCTCAAAGAGTCATGGCCTTGTCTTCCACTGGATCCACCAGTGCCTCGTGCCTGAAAACACTCTGGGTAATGCCCACCACTGCTCGCTCTACAGCCACCTGGACATTCACGTAAGTCTTACCCCTGCCACCCCAGGGCCCCATACCCTGAAGCCCCGGGAACTGCTGCTCTCATGTGCTCCAAAAATCAGGGGGAATGGGAAAGAAGTTTCCACCTTTCTTTGTTTCCTAAGCACACCATATACAGTCCCTTTAGCACTGGTGGCACTTGCAGAGCACTGGACTTGACATTTTTATCATGCTCTAGACCAAAAATAGACATTCCTAGAACCTTGTCCTTACTATCTTACAACCTCCCGCACACTTAAAGACAGGAATGGGGAGGTGGTAAAAATTGGCACAGATGATAGAGGCTCTGTTCATCCCTCTGGCAACCAAACCAAAGTTGTGACAGAAACAAGGACAAACAGGAAGGAAAAATCACTTGGGATCTAGATGAACAAGCCATACAACAAGGTAGAAATCTAAGAAATCACCCTGCAATAACAGAAGGTAAGACGAGGCAAGGATGTGAGGATGCCCCGTCCCCAGTGGCTGAGTGGGATGGAGGCTGTGGCAGTGGCAGCGACAGCTAGCTATTAAAGGGGCTGTGTCTGTGAGCAGACTTTTGCAGTGACAGATCTGCCTGCTCTGAGCACCAACGCCAGTTTGGCTGCACGCAGGGCACCAGAGACTTGCAGGGGGACACTGAATTGTTGAAGTGAGGGCCAAGGTGAGATTCGCTCTGTACAGAAGTGCTGGCAGTATCCATTATTCCCTGTCGAGCCCTCCCCAACCACAGCACGTCAGACACAGTGCTGCCATAGCTGTGGCATCATCAAACTGGACAACAGAGGTCACTCCACCCAGAGGATTCCCTGAAACCTTGCCTCCCCCAACTCATGGTCCACCCAAGCCATATCTAGGTGTTTCCTCAGAGAGTCAAGCGCTCTTTGCTGAGCAGCACCTAGACTCACACTGGAGGCAGCTGGCCTCAGTTTCTGGTGTGGCCTTTTAAGGCAACTGTGGATTGCTTGCTGAATCTTAACAGATGGCCCTAGAGGGGCACAGCCTGGGGCTAAATTTGGCCTGTAGCTGAACCTCTCTCAGGACCGCACCACTGGACACCTACTACACAAATCCACATCAATAAGACCGGGAGATTTAGGAGCTTTGCTTAGTACATAGAAACAGACAATGGGAAGACAAAGAAGCCATATGAGAGAACAGAACAGAGATCCAGAAAAAATGGAGTTAGGCAATCTAACAGATGCAGAGATCAAAACACTAGTTATAAAGATGCTCAATGAACTTATGGAAAGTGTAGATGAATTCAGTGAGAACTTCAACAATAAGATAAAAAAACATAAAAATGGAAATGAAAATTATAAAAGGGAACCAGTCAGAAATGAAAAACACATTATTTGAGATGAGAAGTATATTAAATGGAATAAACAAAGAAATAAACAAAGTGAATAAAGAAGAGAATCAAATGACCGATATAGAGGATGGGAAAGCCAAGAACACTCAATTAGAATGGCAAGAAAAAAAAAAAGCCAAGACTATAATAATAATTTAAGAAGCCTATGGGACCCTATTAAAGGTAAAAATATCCATGTCATAAAGGTACCTGAAGAGGAAGAACAAGAAGTTGAATATATATTTGAAGAAATAACAATGAAAACTTCCCTCACCTAGTGAAGAAAATAGACACAACTCCAGGGAACTTGGAGAATTCCAAACCCAGGATCCAAAGAGGCCTACACCAAAACACATCATAATTAAGATGCCAAAGGTTCAATACAAAGAGAGAATCTTAAAAGCAGCAAGAGAAAAGCAATTAGTTACCTACAAGGGAGTACTCATAAGACTGAAAGCTGTTTTCTCAAAAGAAACTGTGCAGGACAGAAGAGCTTGGCACAAAATATTCAATGTGATGAAGACCCAGGATCTATAACCAAGAATACTTTATCCAGCAAAGCTATCATTTAGAGTCAAAGGACAGATAAAGAGCTTCTCAGACAAAAATAAACTAAAGGAATTTATCAACACCAAGCTAGTATTACAGAAAATGCTGGAGGGACTTCTTTAAGAAGAAAAAACATGTATCAAAAATAGGAATAAAGAACAGTAATAACTACATTCCTATCAACAAGTACCTCAAATGGAAAAGAATTAAGCGTTCCAAGCAAAAGATAGAGTGTCTGAATGGATAGGAAAAAAAGACCCCTACATATGCTGTCTACAAGCAACTCACTTCAGATTAAAAGACTCACACAGACTGAAAGACAGAGGATGGAAAAAGATATTTCCTTGATAGACCTAGAAGGTATTGTGCTAAATAAAATGGGTCAGATAAAGAAAAATATTGCATGATTTCACGTACATGTAGAATCTAAAGATCAAAATAAGCAACAATAAACGTGAAAATAAACTCAGATACAGAGAATATTTTGAGGGCTACTAGATGGGAGGGGGTTTGGGGATAGCAAAAAAAAAGGCAAATGGATTAAGAGGTACAAATGGGTAGTTGCAGAATTGACATGGAGGTGTAGAGTGCAGCATGGGGGAAGATGGTTAATAATGTAATAAATATGTAAGGAGGAGGAGGGGTACTAGATTTAGTGGGATGATCATTTTGCGAGTTATGTGGGTCTCTGATCACTGTTATACAGTTGAAACTGGTATATTATTGTATGCCAACTATAAGTGGAAAGAACTCATTGAATTGTATAATGTAAATTCAAGGAGCTGTCTATTATATTTTAATAAATATAAAAAAAACAGGAGAAGAAGGTTATAATAATTTGCAGCAGAGGCATCATAATTATTTCCAATTCAAGCAGAGAATTTTCCAGCCTCCACACAACCTCCAGTATAGGTGTTGTGCCAAGAGACAGAGCTCCCTTTCAAGGCCTGTCCAGGACTCAGTAGTTAGAGGACTGGGCATTCAGACCTTACACCACATTTAAATCCAGCTCTGCCACTACTTATTCCGGGCAACCTACTTAACCTCTCTCTACCTCATCTGTAAAATAAAGATAATAATAATACCTTTCACTGGCTTGTTTCAAGTAGTAATAATTTTCTAATCCAGGGAAAGTTAGCACAGTGCTTGGCACATAGCAAGTGCTCAATAAAGACGGTTATTATTGCTATCACTCTTATAATTATCACCACACAGGATATGGAATACAGACTTCCTCAGTTTCTCTCCTCTGTTTTACCCAAAGGCTGATGGACTTCATTGGTCTCTATGAGTAACCTCATACAATCATCAATGCCATCAATAGTAAAGGGGTGTGTGTGTGTGTGTGCACGTGCATGCACAGGGGGTGGGAAAAAATGCCTGATAGATCTAAATGAAAATATCTGCATTATTCAGAGAGAAAAGGCAAAAGTGAGGGCTGGGGAGTGGGTAAGTGATATAAAGAAGAAAGAAGATGGAGAAGGAAGGGAAGGAGCCAATCAAAGCTAATTTCCTTCTCCTTATCAGGTGAGCACAATTCTTTGACATGAAGGTAAATTGAGGCCCTGTCAAGAACATCCATACTATAGAAAGTGCAATCACACATGTGACCTGACAGCTCTACTTGTCTGAGGGACCACTCCTGTACTCACTGTCTGGATGGAAAAGCCTATGAGAGCCTGGAAAGGCCCTGGCTAGATCTGGGCATTAGACTGAGCTCCTTGGAGGCAAAACTATGCTGCATTGATTTCTGTACGTACAGCATCCACCCCAGATGCCTGATACCTGCCAGAATTTAAGCAGAAATTGAAATTATTTACTCTGGAAACTGACCATTTCAATGAAAATAATAATTTATTCATGCAATTTATTTGGCTACCAGGGAAATCGGGGGCTGAGAGGGATACATCCAAATATAACATATAATCTAAGGAATGCTAAGCGGGAGACCCTGGCCCCCAAATCTTCTCAGTCACTGTTCTGGTCCATCATCAACTCCCATATCTCTCCATTTGTGTCCTTCCTTCAAGATAAGGCTCTTATTAGAATATAGTTTGGAAGAGAAATGGAAGAATGGTGACATGGTTCAAGTATTTTGTACTATCAACTTAAATTCTCACAACGGTTTTATGAAATTATATTCTCTCCATTTTACAGGTAATAAAATGGAAGAATTTAAGTAACTTGCCCAGTTTTGCCTGACAAGTACCTGGCTAATTTACTTTGTGAACCCAGGTGTCCCTGCCACCAAAGCCCCTCTCTTCTCCTCTTCCAGGGAAGAGCCACCCATCAGATATTATCTGCCTTAGTTAAAATATAGTGGATCAGGACACTGTCTCCTTGAAAGACCCTGATATTTAAAACCAAAGAAGTGAGGTTTTCTATGGGTGCCAGATTGAAAAGTTCTGGAACATACTGCATCTCAGGAAGGTGAGTACAAATGAGAGGCCTGTGGCAGCTCTGTGGATGGCAAAGAGGACCTAGAACAGGCCTAGTTATTCCCAAAGCATGGGCGCAGTGTTCGGCTCATGCTGACAGAGAAAAGATCTCAGTATAGGTCAATGGTTCTCAAAATGTGGCCCCCAGTGGCATCAACATCATCAGCTAACTTGTAAGAAGTGCCCATCCTCAGGCTGCCCTAGACCTAGCAAATTGGAAAGCTATGTGGGGTTCTCCCATGTCTGTGTGTGAACAGGTCTCCCACACAATTGCTCCAGGTGACCTTCTCCAGACTGCACCAAGATGCTGCTGGGTCTGCCTCTGAGACCACTCCACCAAGGCGACCTGCCTGGGCTGATAACAGAACTCTGCCTCTCCCCACGGGCACAGAGAGTGGATTAATTCACTGGGGTGTGTGGCTGCCTTAAATCTTCCCAGGGACAAGGCAGGGAAACATATAAATAATGATGTATGCTTCACGGCCCTGATGGCCCTCAGTACAAATCATAAACTGTGAAATGCAACTGGTGGAGAGAAGTTGTCTTGACAGATTCTCACATTCGCTGCCTAAGAGAAATGAAAGCCACCTGTACCACCACCCTTCCTCGACTCCCACCCTTCCCCAACTCCCACCCCGACTGCTACTCAGCAATACTCAGAAGGCCCAGCAGAATGATCATGAGGCAGAGCCCAGGGCACCAGAAGGCCAAAATTTTGAAGGGACTAAGTCCCCTTTCCCATGGAACTCAACCTGATCACTCAAGATACTGTTCCCTCTGCCTGAACACCCCATATTCTCAACAAACACATCATTCTGTCATTTTATCTAGTTATTCTATCTTGCTACCATTCTATCTAGTGAGAACTCGTCCTGGCCAGACCTCATGCCAGCACCTCCCATACTTCATCTCTGTCAATTCTTGCAACCCTGTGCGATAGCTGGTATTATCCTCTTTTTAAATATGAGGAACCAGATTCACAACAGTAGAGTCACTTCCCATAGTGAGTATCTGACTCAAAAAAAAAAAAAAAATCTGTTGATTAGGGCAGGTTCTGTTTTATCTGATTCTCTCAGTTTTATTTTAGGTTTCTGTCCTTAGGACTATTCTGTCCTTGCCCAGATGAGTTGGGTGTGAATAAGGCATTTTAGGCCTGTATTTAGGTGTCCATGTGTCAAGCTGACCTATCTTCGGGTCTTGTTCTGTGTCAGGCTTCTGAAAGGATGCCCCCAGACCAGCAAAATCAGCATCACCTGGGAACCTGTTAAAAATGCAAATTCCCGGGCCCCACCCACCCCTGTTGAACTGTTGAATGAGGAAATCTGGGGGAGAGGCCAAGAACTATATGTTTTAGCAAGCCACCATGTGATCCTGATGCCACTCAGGTTTGAGAATCTAGGCTCCAGGTTGTAGTCCTATGAGTAACTGGGTCTGGTTTTGCTCCCTGTGCGGGCCTGCCTTTCTCCTGCAAGATTTTTCACATTCCCACGGCAAAGACTGTACACCTCCTCTGAATTCCATCAGATGGGATGCTGGGTCCCACTCTCTGCTAAAACATCGTTAGCTTGTCTGCCTAGACATTCTATGCTCTACACCCCAGCAGGGCCCTTTGCTCTTCCCTCACCCCACTTCACTTGTTCTGATGGCCCAAGGTTTGCGTCTTGCCTTGAGTCTATTGTTGCTTACCTCCCAAAGAGTCCCTGCACCTTGGGTGGGCTTTCAGTACTGGCGCCAAACTTCTGACTCACCTGCTCTAGTTTCCAGGTTCTAGTGCCTCCTAGTCTACCCTATTTTATATCAATTAAGCATGACCCAGAAAGTTTATGTACAAATCTATGTTGCTCATGCTGCAGCAAACTTAGTAAGAAATAGGGAAATGCTTAAGGAGGAGAAACTTCACTATCCTGAGGGAGATGCTAGTCATATATTAGGTCCCCAGGAAGCAGCCTCTGAAATGAAGCTTTGGGTACAGGAAATGAGGGAAGCAGGATTGCACAGAGAAATTGAACTGTGATGCAGTTACAACAAAGACCTTAGTGGACCCCTTGGGGAGCTCTGAAGCATGTCCCGAATCAGGGGTTTCATGCCCCACATCCAGTAGCAAGTGAAATAGGACTTTTGTTGAGAAAGGGCTTAATCCTGGGCAAGGCAGCACCCTCCAGGCACCAAAATGCCTGAGGAGGGTCTCAGTAGTAACAATAGTAAGCTGTTAGCAGGCAACACTTTTGCCAGCTGGAGGAAGGAATGCCTTCATCTGAAGGGAGGGATCTAGGCATCATAGCATCCATATACCACGGGCATGCAATGAGATGCTTCTGCTGTTGTGAGAAGCAATGGATTATGGTCCACACTGACCAGTCTCAGCCGTCTAGAAAATCACAAAATCTGCCATTACAAGTACAGTCAAGACCAGGAAGAAAACATATTAAATGTAGCTTAAGTCCATCAGATCTACTGAAAATTGGTAGCTAGAGCTTTATTTGTCCTAATACTGTAAAATTAGGGTTGGTAAAACAAGATTTTGTTCCAACCAGGGAAACCTGAGAATGAAATTATGAATCCTGAAGAGGAGGTACTGTGCCTTGTTGTATCTGGAGCCAGCAGATGAGAAGCAATGTATGTGAGCTACAAAATGGCTACTACTTCACCTCCACTCTCCACATCCTCAAACGAATCTCTCTTTGGTCTACTCTACTGGAAAGTATCCAGGAAGTGTAGTTTAGCCAGGCCAAGTTGACAGATCACCAAGCCATCATGCCCAGCTTTCAACTAAGCTGAGTCTGTTTGAAGGACTCAACAGGCGAGCTTTTATAAGGGATTCATATCTACCTCCTGAGCAAGTGCACTGGTTTGGTAAAAAGCTGGGGGACCACACTCAAAGGAGAGAGGTAACTGCAAGCGCAGGATGTGGTAGATGTCTTATGATCTTCATAGGCAAGCTGCAAAGGCTCCTGCTCTTGAGCTCTGTGCTGACTGGGCTGCAGTGAAAGAGCTCGTTTAGCAAAATCTCTATTGGGTTTTGAAAGCACAAATCCTCAACAAGGTATGCACCAGCCCCTTCTGCAATGATGAGAGACAAGGTCCTTGACATCAGACACTAATAGCTTCACTGGTGTGCAACACATGCCACCAAAGCACCTTGGGTGAGTATCGATAGCTGTACCTGTTACAGGCACTGTGGCATCAAAGCAACAAGAGACATCCCATTGGAGCAGAAGAGGGAATTGAGGACATCGTGCTAGTAACCAAGCAGACTGAAAGCAGGGATCCTGCCTGGGAGAGGTACAGTCATGACCATAGAGAAGTCCTCAAAGAAGTTGCTAAGAGCCACAGGCCTGTGACTGCTTCTGGGGACTGAGTTTTAACCTTTGGCCCAACTGGTATTATGATGGCCTAGAAAACATGAGTTAGGGTCATTAAGGGTGGAAGCACACCAGGTGGTAAAAACATCTCAAAGGAGAGGACTGCTTGGTTGAGAAGGGGTTTACTTCAGAGGAGAATATGGTTCTTTCTATCAGCATCATAGAAGATGTGACATCTCACAAAAGTAGCTCTGGTGTAGTGTATCCGTTTTGAACACTTTTAGAAAAAATGGCTGGAGTAGCCACAAAGTGGGCCCTGTAGCCTAAGAACAACAGAGCAATTTTTGATTCAGATACCATTAGGAGCTCTCGAAGCCCAGCTCATTCAGAAGCAGTTTTGTTATTTGTCCAAGCATGAGCTTGTTGCCATCTCTGCAAAGGTAATTTTAGATTTTTACAATCTCTGGACATTTCTACAGATGTTTAAACAACTTTCTATTTGCAAATAAATGAGTTCCAGCAAAGGAAAGTCATCCTCTAAGACTGAATTAGGGAGATTTCTTTCTCACTGACCAGATGAAAGGCAAAGGTCTGTGCTTATGACTCCTGAATTCTCTTACCTGAATCAATTAACTAGAGTGTCATTTGAAGCCAAGCTGAGCTGTGATCAAGGCAGCTCCCTCAGCCTATCATGGCCTTTTCTCTTTGGTATCTTCAAAGAATCTGTTAAGACAGAGCCCACATGAAGCCATATGTGCTGAGCAACTGTGAAAATCTGGGTGGAAAAAAATTAATTTCTTGTTTTTACTTTACTTGAAAATTTTTTTTAATTCGAGTCTAGAGTCATTCATGCATAGGGTTACCATGGGCTGTGTAAGGCCCCTCTCACAAAACCACTGGTCTCGAAAGCAACTGTAAAAGTCAACTTCTGATCTGTAGATGAGATAGTACTTTTAGTGAGTTCTTCCAAAACCTGCCTGATTTGGGTGGGTAGCACAGAGGAGGTGGCAACAGTGAAGGTTTGTCTGATGGTTACGATAAGCATTTCACAAAATGCAGAAATGCAAAGTAATTTTGTCTCTGAGGTAGTTCTACTATACCATTTCCCATTCTGCATCGGCAGAGTTCTGAATTGCAATATACAGACTTTAGCTAGTTTAGCAGAGTAGGAATGTATTAAAGATGGTCCCAACCCAGCTGCCATTTGGCCATTCTGGGAACCAAATGCCTTTCAGTGTTTTCTACCTGTTATCAAAGTAGATTTGCTGCGGTACCTCCTTCTCCTGTCACTGCCAGCCACAAGCTTCCCAAAGGTGAGTCTGATTGGAGAGGCTGGTTCTCACAACTGGCCTTAGCCGTAAGGGAGGTGGGCAAGTGAGTTTCTGTTTGATCTTAGAAAGATAAGACTCAGGATACAAACTCCCCTAAACTTGATGCTAGGCAGCCACCAAGTAGGACAACAATAGGACACCCAGGGTGTCCTTATTTTCCTGGCCCTTACCACTCTGTGTTTAGAGAAGGCAAAACATAAGCTGTGGTTTATTTAAAATTCCAACTTCCAGAAAATGTACTGGAATTGTATCATTTCAGCTGTAAATCCTACACCGTCTAAATGTTTAGAGCCAAGTGCAGGGTAGGCACAGTAAGTGCCTCAGTATATAGTCTCAATAGTATTCTCATTAAATGAAGATCTCTTTTATTGTATCCAGTTTTAAGTATATATTATGGTCAGAAACCAAATCAGTTGATGTATGAAAATGAGTTTGAAACCCACAGGTTTTTCTAACAGGGTCTGAATGAATACTTGAGAGAGTCAGCTATGGTATATGGGAAGTCAGGACACTGGGGTCTTACTGGCATTCTCAGTGACTTGTGCTACAACCATCAGAGCTCTATTTTTCAACTACAAATGGAAAGATTAAAATGCATTATTTTCAAACTTCTGTTGAGCAGTGAACCCAACTAAAATGCTCAGTCCCACTTCAAAAGAAGAGAGGAAAGGGGGGCCTGTAATGTGGTGACATCTGGTGAACCCTGACTCCCTGCTAGTCCCAGTGTAGCTCCCAGGACCTCCTCACCCCACTCTATGGGCTCTGGAGGATGTCATTTGAAAAACACTCAATTTCATGATCTCTATGGTCTCTTCCAATACTCTGATTCTGTGAGTCTTGAACTCTTACCCTAGACACGAACTTCTCAGCCGTAGCACTACTGACTTTTTAGACTGCATAATTCTTCATTGTGGCCATTCTATGCATTGTAGAATATTTAGCAGCATCCCTGCCTTCTCCCAACAAGATGCCAGCAGTACCCTTAGTTGTGATAACCAAAAATGTCACTATATATTGCTAACTGTCTCCTGGGGGACAAAATCCTCCCCACTTCCTTGAGAACCACAGTCCTAGATTAATTCAAAATTCTATTAAATGTCACACACCATTTCTTCAACATTCTCAACAACCTATGGTTTTTCTACATTCATTTGAAAAAAAAAATACAATCTCCTTTTAAGCTAGCAATAAGACACTTTTGCTATTCAGGGGATTTTCAAGCCAGCATTTTTATATCCTATTGGCACTCACCATAATTTTTGTTCATTGAAAGTCACACATATTTTTATTTAATTGTTCTTTTTGCTATCTGTATATTCCCAGCAGCTCAGGACATCAAGCTGGGAGGCTTGGATAACACAAAGTCCATCACTGCCAACCCCTTACACTGTTACACTCCCAAATTGAAGAATTAAAACACTAATTACCAACTAGAGGAACCTTCCTTTCACTCACATTGCCACTATTTTCTTCCACTGGGACATGGATTCTAATCGGTCAAGCAAATCATTGGTTCCCAATCAACATAGCTCACTGAGTAAAAAGGATTGAATGAGAACATGAAAGAAAATAATAATAATAACTATGATAATAAAAAAGATAATTATTATTATTAATAGTAATAGTAGTATTATAGATAACACTTACATAGTAATGCTTACTATAAATTGAATGTTTTACATATTTCCCCAGCACTTCAGTATGTGTGTATGTGTGTATGTATGTATGTGTATGTATATGTGTGTGTGCATGTATGTGTATGTATATGTGTGTGTGTGTGCACGCACGCACACACACATACCCCAAGACCGTTGGGAAAACTTGTCCATACATGGGAATGGGTAAGAGAGTACTGGGGGTCCTTCCTTCCAGTACAGTGCCAGGCCTGGTCTAGCAGACCCTCCAGGGAGTGTGTGCCTTTGACTGACTTTCTGTTGAGGAGGCTACATTACAACTCTGCAGCCAGTTCCCATGGCTACTATCCCAAATCTCCACAATTGTGGGGGCTTAAACAATAGGAATTTATTCTCTCTCAATTCTGGAAGCCAGAAGTTATTAGGTTGAACTCTTGGCATTTGCAGGGCTGCCCTCCTTCTAAATGTCAGGAGAGAAACCGTTCCTTGCCTCTACCAGCATCTGGTGGCTGCCAGTATTCCTTGGTTTTTGGTCACATCTCCAGTCACTGCCTCCTGTGTATGCGTGTACACGTGCATGCATGCCACATCTCCCTCTGCTTCCTCTTATAAGAATAGATTGATTCCATTCAGGATCCACTAGGATAATCCAGGATAATTTTTTCATCTCAAAAATCTTTAATTTAATCACATCTGGAAGTCATCCTTTGCCATATAAAATAACAGTCAAAAGTTCCAGGGATTAGAATGTGGATATGGCAGAGGTGGGGCAGTACATTATTCTGCCTCCCACCATATGGGTAGCTGTTGCGTTTAGAAAACCAGGAACAGTGGAAATGCTACCTGCAATAATTTTTTTTCTAGTAAAGAATATAAATCTCTGTAAATCAAACTTTCATTTGAAGTAGACTTAACATCTTATTGATTCTTCCATGATTTAATAACTTGAATAAAAATGTTATGTTTTCACTTTATATTCTCATGCAAGACATGATTTTACTTTTTTGAAAATTACACTTTAGTGATATTGACTCATTAATCTTTACAAGTCCATGAGCTAAGAGCTGTGATCTATCCCCATTTTAAAGATTATAAAATTGAGAGCCAAAGAGGTTAGGAAACTTGTCCAAGGTCACACAGCTAGGAAATAAGGCTCACTGTACTATACTGTCATAACATGATGAACTAAGTGACCTAAAATGTCCCATTCAGATGGCTTTGCCAAGAGTCCATAAAAGACATAATTTGCTTTAGGAGTTCAGTAAACATCTTCCACAACAACCACGTGGAAAATTACACACGGGTTGGGCATTTCGAGCGTAGACACGATGATGTGCCTGGCTGAGGAGAGCTGGATTATTTTCCTCCTACTTCAAAACACAATCATAAAATGCAAATATTAGGGTTGAGCCAACACACATATGCAAACTGAAGAATAAATATCTGTGATAGAAAAACATTATTTGTTCATAATCCCCAAAAGCACTGGAAGGGTCCTTTGCTGAAAGAAAAGATCAGATTGAGAATATCACATTGAAAAAGCCAAGCCGATGTGCATAGTATAGGAGAAGAAGTATAGAAAGATATCAATGGAGAAAGAGAGAGGAACTGGGAGTCAATGTGGAAACTGAAGGATAGAATAGGATATTTAACAGCAACTTTGTTAAGTTTTACTTGACATGTGACATAGTATTCTCTACTGCCTCTTGATTAATTGCCTGTAAAATCTATTTTACATAAAACATGCTTTATGAAGATAAATTTGTTTTTTTTGAGGGTACAATGCTGAGCCTTATTCCAGAAGGGTGGAAGGATAAGAACAGAGGCTGACCACAAGGATTCAGCTACATCGGGGTCACAACTATATTATAAAACTACATGTATGCTTTTCAAAATGTCCAACAGATTAACTGTCGTTTGGGAAACCAGATTTGGCAGGATTTCAGTACATTACTGCATCTCAAATTTTATAAACTTGTGTGAAAAAAGGTTTGAAAAAAGTTTTTTAAAAAAGGAAACAGGGAGAACAATCCCTGTTTATATATAAAAAAAAAATGATACCAACCAAATATTATTCAACATGCAAAACAACAGGCCTTATTGTCCGAAATACAAGAATCAAATAGCTGACTTAGTCTGATTCCCTTTCACTTGTTTTCAGAACGCTGGGTTCCCCTGGGTGCCTTCTAGTTAACCCAGTTCTCCAGTCTGTTCACTTTCTGATCCAGTTTAAATCTCTGCCTAGGTTGTGAGTTTTACATCACCTCCTCTTTTTGCTTTCATTTCTAAAAGCCAGCGGTTTAAAAAGAGTTTTTCTTTCCTGAGTTTGGGTCTGAACAACCACAGAAAGACCTATGAATATTCCAGATGGAAAATACCAGGAAGAGGATTTTCAATTCAAATTTCTTTCAACTTGGCTTCTGCTGGTGTTTCTCCTTCAAACACAGGAGAAACCAAAAACCAACTAACCAACCACCTACCAACCAACCAACATGTACTTCAAATTTAATGTTATATTCATACCCTCCCATTTATTTTTGGAAATGTGTCATTTCTATTAACTAAACTACAATCTTAATTGCAAATGTACTATGTGTCTTGAGATCAACCTTTTTTCCCCAATGGACAAGATATCTAATTGCATAGTAAAGTTTTGTTGGCCCTCTGGTGCCCAGCCTCGGTCTTCAAAGGCCACAGACAAACACTGGCTGGTATACCAGCAATCACCCTAGGTGATAGGTACCACTGTTATTTTTTGTCCAGCTTCATTGAGATCTGACTGATGTACAGCACTGGGTAAGTTTAAGGTGTACAGCATGATGATCTGTCACATGTATGTATATTGTGAAATGATTACCAAAGCAAGGTTAGTTAATACCTCTATCACCTCACATAGTTACCATTTCATTTCTGTAGTGAAAACATTTAAGATCTACTTACTTAACAACTCTCGAGTTTACAATAGTGTTGTTAATTACAGCCGCTATTCGGGTACTACAGTTAATTTACAGCTGAGGAATCAGAGGCTGAGAAAGTTTAAATAACTTGCCCACACAGAGTGGAGCCAACATTTGAACCCAGGCCCCTGGGACTCCAAACTTTTACATGGTTCCTCCAGAGATACTCCCAGTGATGCCTGGAAACTGTGATTCTGCCTCCAGCCCCAGAACCTTCAGTGACCATTCCCTGAGCCCAGAACATCTTCCCTCCTCAACCATTCCTTTGTCTATAGGACTCTTACTAGCTGTCATCTCTACTTCAATGTCCCCATTTGGGGGAAACTTGCCCCAGTTCTCACATCACCATGTTCTTTACCAGCACAATGTTCACCTCAGTTTGTAATTATGAGGTCACTTATGTGAAGACATGATAAATTTTCCCCTCTCCACCTATGGCTTATGATTATAGCAACCCAGCAAACAATTAAGGGCTCAATAAATTTTTATTGAGCAAATGAAAGAATGAATGAATTACAGATGACAAAGTATATGAATGAAAAAATGACAGCAACCCCAGGTGGACAACACAAAAAGTTCACTGTCCATGGACAGACATTGCAAGCTCCCAGGTCAAGATAGAAGGAACAAAGGCCAGTGAGCTTTCCAGGAAGACCACCTATTATATCAAGAATACCCCAGAACACATACTTTCTCCACATGCCAAATGATTAAACCAGATACAAGGCCCTGGTGGTGTAGATACTCTCACCTAAGACCCCTTGGGTAGTTTTGCCCATCTAGGATCTGTATAGATACTGGCTGGTATACTTTGGTTCTGAGATCCCTTGGTCTCCATCACAGTTGTCATCATGTCTCATTTTCCTAGTGTTTGGACCTCAGGTTCCCACATAGACTTTGAGCTCTTTCTTTGGCTTTCCATGTTCCCTGCTGTCTAGAATGGAACTCTGTGCATGAGCCTCAGGCCCCTAGAATCCCAAACCTAGGCTATAGCTTCCCATCACTAGGCTATAGCACACCAGGCCAAATCCTGCCATGGATTCAAATGTAGAAACTACTTTAAAGGCCATTTCTTCAAGCACACATCTTTTATGTAAGATAAGATGTCTGTACTTTAGATTGAAAATGGGGCTTATTGCCTTTGTGTTTCTCTGTTAATGATCACTCTCTTCCAGGTATGACTGTGTCCCCTATGGCCCCAAATTAACTCAATTGTTTTTAAAGACTAATGTTTTCATAATATAGACCATCAGTATTTACTCGGTCTCCTGTAGGTCTTATTTAAATAAAAGCTTATTTAGAAAACACAAGGTCCTATTGATCTGTAACATAGTATAGCTGACATGCAAATGTCTCTCATACATCTTTTCTCATCCCACACAGCCTCTTTCCAACCAGAAAGCTGTCCCCACGTTGGAAAGAGACAGCTTTCCAACTTCCAACTTATTCACAAATTCTGAAGCCATTACTGCTGTCTGCACAAGAACTATTTAAAGACAGAACTTGAAAGAGGAACTAGACTTGATGATAAGAGAACTTGAGGTGAGTGGAATGCAAAGCAGGAGCTAATACTTTTACTAAGCAGCCTTGACAAGACAAGGAAGCTGTTTTGGAACTTTATTCCCACAATGTTAGGTGCTGGTGGCTCAGACACAGGAGGAGGAGATGGAGTTGGGTGGGGAAGCTACATCCCATTCTTACATGGTCTATAAGGAAGTCATCTTGGGGACAGTGAAGGTGATCAAACCTCACATATGAAGAAGATTTGGCAAAGTCTTTCTATAAAGAGCAAGCTCAGTAGGTTAAATTAAGTTTCCTTAAAGCTTTCTTCTTTAAGTGATATTGTAACTCTAGAACTAGTGTGTTTAGGAGGCTGGAGACAATAGCAGGGAAGGGAAACTATCAGAAAAGAAAGCTATCTACTGTCTCTCCTGGTCCCTCAGCACCAGGGTTCTGGGAATCTTGCTGCCATCCATAGACTTGGTAGGAGTCAAAGGTTAGCCAAGTGGGATTGCCAGGGATTAGTGTTCTAATCCCTGTCCTGTTCATTTGTACAAGGAGACAGGAAAGAACAAAAAGATTGTTTTCCCAGCAAACCTTTGTGGTATGAAAGTTATGTTCAGGGAGAGGGAATGGGAGGGGGGGTCCAGTAAAACTACTTCTTTCTCTTTTTAGAAATGTCTCTAGAGAGACCCCTCCACCCTTGTTTAGAGTTTAGGTGCACCCATGGCACAGACGGAAAGGCAGT
>CM057379.1:85917500-86055000 GCA_030015415.1 Cynopterus sphinx | reverse complement strand
GAGAGAGGAAAAAAAAAAAAAAGAGAGAGAGAGAGAGAAAAGAAGGGAGACATGCACCAAAATAACCAGCTTTAACAAATGGCTACCAGTTTAAAAATAGTGCAGGGGTTTAAGTTTTTGCCTTCATCTCAGTGGCTGACCTTGCTAATACAGTATGTAGATCTCTTGCCAACTAATCGGCGGACTGTAAAGCACGGCTTCAAGCTGTGGTCAATGATCTGTAACAGGAATGAATGAGAGGGTGTTAGCAGCCAGGGTCTGTAGCCTACTATCTGTATCTGACAGCTGTCACCCTCTCTGCAGAGGCCAAGGCCTAGACCTTCATTTAAAAGCAGCATGGCTGATCAGATTACTGGGACAGTGTGTCAAAACTGACTGTGCTGAACCAGGGAGACAGAAAGTAAATCTATAAATAGCAGTCTTGCCGCCTCCATGAAGCACTGAAGGATAACCAATACTGAGCAGCAAATGCAGTGTTTAGTCTTTGCAGCCAGTGGAACGCCACTGTGGCCAGATCAGAAGCCTTGCTCTATGATATAATGTACTGGGAAGATCGGCTTTATGGGCAAGAATTTAAAAGAGTTACATTCTTGGCGATGGTAATGGTCGCGCAGCAATAATTGGTTTGAACCAACTTTATGAGCTAACAAGGTTCTCTAGCACTTAATAATGTCCTCAGGGCACAGGGGCTCAGCAAGTCACCTTTCCCATAATGTGCCGGCTGCCTGTTTCCAACAGTCCACAGGGACTGCCAGTGTTGAAACACGGAGAGTGATAAAATAAGAGGCTCTCCATTTGATATCTATTATAGATGTCAACTGGGTCTTCAACCAGAACAGCTGCACAAAGTACTTGGGGAGAGTGGAGCATCATGAGGGTGAGTTATCTATAGTCTATGCTGATAGCACGGCTTAGACGCTGGACATCCCCGGGTTATAAATGAGCCGGCTGACATCGTATAGTATGTACCAACTCTTCCAAGAACCATTTGTCACTCTTCAAGGTTTCCGCTGATAAAACTGGGATGTCTAAAAATTTGTCAACAGCCTCAGAAAGTAACCCCGAGGTCATGTCAGAGGGTGACAAAGTACGTGCTTACTTGACATTCTATAAACACACAAATGGAACACTGGTGGCGACAGTGCTGCAAAGGTCTCTCCAGGTTTCAGAGTTCCAAATCAGCCTTATTGTGTCTGCCAAAGACACGGACGTCGAGACAGTGCAGGCCGAGAGTGTTGTGTCCTAACCAAGCAGGCACAGGCCCAGACTGCGTGAGTGAGACCGCGGACCCATGCTCTACCCTTTAGACCACTCCCACTGGGGTGGAGAAGATGGGAATCAGGCAAATGACTTTTCCAACCTGGTGAAATTGTTCTCTTTTTAAAAAGGTTCAACTTAAGTACTTTTAAAAATAATGAAAACAAGAAAAACCATATTAATAACAGCAAACACTTCCATATGCCAGGCACTGTTTTTAAGAGCAATATGTGCAGAACCCAATTAATCCTCACAATCTAAGGTGATAGGTATTTGTATTGTCTCCATTTTTCAGATTAAAACCTGAGATACAGAGAAGTTAACCAACCTGTCCAAGGTGACACAGTTAATAGGAGAAAAGTCAGGATTCAGATTTAGGCAGGCTGGCTTCAGAGCTGCCAGAGGGAGTCTTCCTTAATCCTGCGAAAACTGTCCCCTCAGGAAGAGACTATGTTAGAAAGTGAACATGGGAAATGAAAATATCAAAGGGACTCACCCAGGACTACATAGAAATCAAAAAAGGAAGCGGAAGAACAAAAAAGGCCATCTCTGTTGTGAAGGCTGAATCTGACTAACTTCATTCTGCAATGTTTATGCAGCGTTCCTTTCCTCTCACTTCTTTCCCCAGGCACCACACTATGAATGAAGGGTCCTAAAAGGAGTAAGAAACAGCCTCCGAGAAAGCCAGTTTAGTGTTTCTGCTCAAATGCGGGACCTCTACCCTGGAATGCCATCCCCTCACTATCATTTGCTTTGGCCTCTTCAGACATGAAAGTAAGAAAACACCTTTTACTAAAGGAATTCAGGATTGTGGGGGCAGGGGCAGCGAGGGGAGCAGCCTCACACTGCTCTGGGGCCAATGGGAAACATCACGAAGAAGGGCTCTGAACACAGATGAGTTGGTAAGCCTTCGGGCTGACCATCCAGGCCCCTCTGTTTGACTGCGGATGGCCATTCTGGGGCTGCTGCCCAGTAGAGAATAGAACAAGCCTAATTAAAAAGTCGCATGTGTTCCCATGGCTTTAAAAGTGTCATACTGGCTGTCTGTCACTATCTCTTGGAATCCATGATACTGGAGGGATGAGGAGTAACGAGATCATTTCGCAGCCTCCTGGATTCAACCTCACTGGATCCAAAGCGGGGGTAGGGGGGGCTGTCCCGAAAAAGGTTAAGTGGCTTGCTCAAGAACAAACCACCAGAAGTGGCAGAGCCAGGCAGGACCCAGGCCTGAGAACTCCCAATGGAGGTGTTTTTCTACAGCCCCACACAGCTGTCCATGGAATGGCACATGAAATCAGTAAATTCAACCAAGTCAAATGTGTGTTTTGAAAAAAGTCAAGAATGAAGAAATACAGTTTGAAGACCATTCAACATTCATGAGGTGTGCCCACTTCAGGTCACTGGAGACACTCTCTGGTGCAAAGGTTTTCTTAATAAAGGGTTTCATTGGCCAGTTGGATCGAGACATGCACACACTGATGTCTTGCTCCTGGCGATACCTTAAACCCCCAGTTAGGCAAGTATAAGAAGCGGCAATGGCCTTGAGAGTACAGCATGGTTTATACATGGCATACACATCTTTGAGGATTTGGAGAAATCTACAAGGGATCCAATGCTTTTCCACCTATTGACATTTACAAAGCAGTTTAAATCATGCATGAGAGGCCTCAGGCACATGCAGTTCACAAAACATAACTCCGAGCTCCCAGGGAATTTAAGCTGACCAACACTCTTTATTAGAACCGACAGTGAAAGACAGCTATTGCGAAATTCGTACCAGAAATGCAATACCAAGATGACAGCCTTAATGCTAGTGGATATATTATGTAGATTACCTGACTCAAATCTTTCTTGTTAAATAAGTTTCATGCATTCTTTTTTTTCTTCTCAAAAATATCCTCTGGCTTCACCAGGGTAGTATTCCTTAAATTCCTTGATCATTCGTTTCTCAATATTTTGGACATGCTAAGTTAGTACAAAAGAGTAGACAGATATATTTAAACAGTGGGAAATAGTTAAACCTTTAAATGAACACCAGAGCTGGACCATGAATTAAATATATCAATGTTATTTTTTTGTATAAAGTTCCAATATTTAATAAATTTTAAAAAGAAGCATTTTCTTAGGGTTGATTTATTCTAGATATTCAATTCCCATGTAACCTAAGATTTTACATATATATAATTCTCAATTAAGGATAATTTCACCTGCATGCTTTAATAGGCCAAGAGTTTCAAGGAATAATGTCCCAATAAAAACAGGCCAGGGAAAAAAGGCAGCAAACATACTTTTCCTCTCTAATCTTCATAGACATCAAAATACAATGTAGATGTTTTAAATTCTGCTTGAGGAGAAGACAGAAGGAATAGGTCAACATGACTGAAATCAGGGAAGAAAGTCATTGGCAATCTGGCACCGGTGACAGTGGGCCAACGGCAAATTTGGCGGAGGCTGATAGAGTAAAATTGCTATTATTTGGAGGCTTTCTGAGTTCTGAATGGATTAGATGATTTGCTTTCTCTTCTAGACTTTCTAACATGGGTCAGCCTTAGACATTCTGTGTTAAATGTTATCACTGCCTAAGTGACAGCACCATCTTCTTCCATAGGCCACTACCTTTACCGAGCAACACAGCAGGAGTACATTACCGAAGGTACACGCACACTGTTATAGTCAAAAATTATGTCTCGTGGCATGCACTCAGTAGTTGTGTACACAGCTGCCCTGAACTTGCTTATCTACTGTACCCTAATAGTTACAGCAAAAGGGTTCCGGAATCCATGAGCACCAATCTCTGTCTATGGTCTGAATAAATCATATGCTACTCTCATGTAACTATTACTATTTTTCGAACACAGAGATGCTTCAGTGATTATTAAAATATGTATTCCTTTAAAAGCACAGCTAAATTCACAGTCACCCTTTATTCCTTATGTGTTTTTTAAATGACTGGAAATTTCAAATATGTTTGAGAAAACTGTATAAAAAAGTTCAGAGAACTGTATAATAAACCCCACCTACCATCACTCAGCTTCAATGATCAACTCATGGCCAACTTTATCTATACCCTACCAATTCCCACTCTTTCCACATTTCCAGATTATATAAAAACAATCCCAAGACATTGTATCCTTTTGCCCATATACGTTTCAATATATGCTTTTTATATTTTTAAATTATAAGATGGTAAAGGTATAACTATTACTGTGTAGAGCTCCATTGTTTTAACATTTTAAAGTTAACCTCATAAAAGAAAAAAAAAAACATAGAACCACTTTTCTAGATGTTTCCATAGGTCTCATTCATTTATTCAAGCTCAAGAGCAGAAAGTTTCTAATTGCTTTATAAGCACTAGGGATTAACAAGGTGTATATACCTGGTGGTTAATGAATGATTTTTAAATGATTTCCTGAATGATACCCACTATATATGCAAACATAAATTCACTGCATTATTGTAATCAAAGTCCAAGAATGAATATATTAATAGAGTAAGATGAAATAAAACCTTCTTAAAAGGGTTACTGCTAGTGTCAAATAAAAGATAAATCAGGTATCCTATAATCTAAGTAGTAAACACAATTGCACACACCACAGGCAAGCCACAGTCTTTCAAAAGATGATAATAGAGAAGCTGCAGATATATTTTTATGTGCTGGGTATAAAAACACAATCATGAATAACCACTTGAGCATCCAAGAGCATGTGCAATCTGTAAGTGACCCTTCAGACACCGAGCATGAAGAAGATTGAGGCAGTCTGACACCCTACAATCATCTAAATAAACTTCCAAAAAACTGCCTTCTGCGCGTACAGTGATGTCTTTTAAAAAATCTCAGCACTGAATGAATTACATTATATTAATAGAACTGACAGCTGATGAAATAATGCAAGAAAAATAATCTAGTAGTGACCTCAAATGAAACCACAACGACATTAGGCTAATGGAAGTAAAATCACTCATTGCACAGTGACTTACTTTTTATTTTACATTAAAATAAAAAGCCAACCTAAACCTTCCTCAGGATATTACATTTTGAAACTAACCACAAAATACTTCCAGAAAGGGGGCTTATTTCAGAAAATCTATATGCATTTTGATTTTTTCAAGGGTGAGCAAGCTTTCTACATCGTAGGGTGGTTAAATGTGAAAAAAAAATGCTGCAGTGATATGAAATAAGTGAAGATCATTGATCTGAAATAGTCTGTAATTACCATTTTAAGGGCAGAACACCTGTTTTACTGAGGGAACATACATATGCAGTACATTTCCTCATTATAATCACAAGAGTGAATGATGCCCCACAGTTTCCATCTCTTTTCTCTGACTTTCAGTTCTGCAGGTGGGCAGGGAGACAGTCCATGTGGACCCCAGACCATGCCCCCACCCCCTGAGGCTGAGCACGTCTCCTCATTCTCTACCTAAATATGTCTAGAGTACACAAGGTGAACCTGAAGAAAACATAAAGTAGATAATGTACTGAAGTTAGAAACAGACACCATTAAGACAGACAAAACCAATGAGATCTAACATGCTTTTCTTCTTAAAGAATTTCTCCTATCGAAAAACTGAGCCCAACAGAATAGTGCACATGATTGGGAATAATAAATACAGGTGGGATTACTCAAAGATGTTTCACAGCCTTATAAAATCTCTTATTTCTTTGGAAATAACTACTGCATTGTCTTCGGCACTTAATATGTAGTTTTTTTTCCTTAAAATTTAAGAGAATCCCATTGCTGCTGGGAGTGCCCAAAGATACATCAGAGAATAAGCACCATTTGATTCAATCTTCAATGATAAATGGACCCCCTTTTACAATAACCTGCCAGGCTCCTAGTCACTCTGTGCTTAGTGATGGCATGCTCCTTCTTTCCTGAGGCAGTTAATTTCAACTTCACATAGCTTTCGACTTTTAGATTTTAGCTCAAGACAAGAAAGAATTTTCTGTCTCCTTGTAGTTTCAACTTGCTTTTCCAAGCTCTATCCTTAGAGATCCCACAAAGTGACTGTAATATCTTTCACTTGAAAGAATTTCAAGCACTTTATTTTAAAAAGTCATTGTATTCCTCAAATCTGTTGTCCAGGTAAACATTTATCGTCATTTAACAGTTCCAAGGCCACAGCTTCAAACACATCTCATTCGTCATTTGCTTATTCATTTTCACGTTCACTCATTCATTCATTCTCCAGGTAAACACTTATAATTATTTCAACTGCTTTTCGTAAACATAACTTCAAGGGTGTCCTACTCATCATTTGCTTATTCATTCATTCATTCATTCATTCATTCAATCAATCATTTATTCATTTGTTTGTTCACTAATCAGCAAAAACTGAGTGAACCTCTTCCTCTATTAAGTTCCAGGCACTGTTCTCTATGCTCTGAACACAAAGTAGAAATCAGAGGCCCTGGTGACATGAAGACATGGAATCATGATGCTGTGTGCTAGGTGTTATCTTAGAGGTATATAAATAACCAGTGCTGACATAAACGAGCACGTGTTTTAAGATCACTTCTAGATGCTTTATACTATTCTAGCCTATCAAAACACACGAAGCTAATCTACTACTCCACTTGGAATGAGTTTTTCCCAGTAGAAATGACAGGCTGTATTACTGTAGAAAACAATCTACAGCAGAGATGGTGATCTCCCAGCAGCTTGTCCCTTCTGTTATGAGAAAACCCCAACTTTGTTCGGGTATCAGTCATGCGCCCAGCCCAGGACACACTGAAGTGGTCTACGCTAATCTGTACATGCTTGTGACCAGTTCTGGGAGACATGAGACCCAGTTCTAGATGAATCATTAATGAGATGTAAGGGGAAGTCCCTGCAGGACCTCTGGAAAGGTCCTTTCTAATAAAAAGCAACACACGGTAAGGACTAAGTCCATCCCCTTCCTTCCTTCTTTCCTTCCTTGGGCATGTGTTGGAGACACAATGCTTGTAGCTGTGGCAGCCAAGAGACCCTGAGAGAAGCCAGTCCAGCACTCACCTGGCTCCCTCTGGACGTCTCATTTTGTGAGATAATTAACGAAATATCCCCTTTTTGTGGCCACTTTGGTTAGAGACTCTGTTACTTGAAGCTCAGAACATCCCAACTGGCACAGAGGGATACGCAACCTTCAGAGGAAGCGCCTTGGTGATGAAATGGTGGAGAGGAGGAATTAAGCTCCTATTTGTAAAACAAGAAGGAGGCCAAATGGAAGACTTTGAGAGGGAACCTATGGTCTCATATGCTACAATTTAGAAAGGGAGAGAATAAAGACCAAAGGAAGATTAAATTATTATATGACAATGACAGTCTCACCCTGCTTTGGAAGAAAAAGAACCATCTTATCTCACTTTTGCTCACAGACGCAAACTGTCAAAACTTTTTAGAGTTGGATTTGTCTAAGTAACAGGGACCAATACTATAGCACTTCAGAGAAGGGGTCCCTTTGACACGGCTGGCGCTTTAAGCTACAGTTTCAAGCCTCTGTCCGATTCTGCTGCTCTCAAGTTATAACCTAATCCACTAAACGCATCAACTGTATTTGCCTGGTGTGGGATTGATTACAAAACCTTGTTTTAGTCCTCAAACCCTAGGGCAAAATCAGAAGTTAAAAAAAAATTTGTTTTTCTTGAAAAAAGAAAGAGAGAGAGAGAGAGAGAGACAGAGAGAGAGAGAGAGACAGAGAGAGAGAGAGAGAAAGCAAGAAAGCAAGAAAGAAAGAAAGAAAGAAAGAAAGAAAGAAAGAAAAAAAGAAAGAAAGAAAAAAACTTGCTAGTGAAGTAAAATAGGACGGGGGTACTTTTAAGGCTAGCCCTAAAAGTCTCAAAGCTTGAAACAGTCTAGATTTCATAAAGTATTAGAAAAATAAATCATTTTGCTTTCCCAAATTCTTGGCATCTAAGGGTACCTTCTAGGAAGTGAAATTTGCTCATTTATAAAGTGTTAATAGTTGAAAAAATGTTTTTGATAAAAAGTTTACTAGAAAGCTTCATAAATGACCCTGTTTCCTTAAAACCCCACCTCCAAAATTTGCTTCCAGCCCAAACATATTCTTTCATTCATTCAACCATTCAACTAATTAATTCTCTAATGAAAGACCATTAAAAGTACGTGGGGTATCATGGTAAACAGAAGAGGCCCAATCCCTGTCTTCCAGTGGAGGAGACAGTCAATGAATAAGAGAATGAATGCACATGTGTGTGTGTGTGTGTGTGTATGTGTGTGTGTGCGTGTGCGTGTCTGTGTGTAAATGGTGGCTAGGTGCTATGAAGAAAGGCAAAGCAGGATAGAGACACAGGTGACTTGGAGGGTGGGAGCAATGCTGGTTCTACAGAGTAGTCAGGAAAGGCTTCCTGAGATGGCATTTAAAGAGAGTGACCCAAATGAAGTGAGGGAACAAGCCAAGTGACACTATAAGAGGGTAGAGAATGCAGACAAATGGAACAAGCCTCTGAGGTGCACCCTGGCTCAGCTCGTTGGAAGGACAAACCGCAGGCCAGTGTGGCTGGGTGGGCTGGTGAGTGATGAAGTTGAGCAGCAGGTAGGTGCCAGATTCTAAATGTGAGCAGACAAAGGAAGGACTGGGCTCTCGGTTCCTTGCTCTCCTTGCCTCCAATGATTTGGGAATCATTATTTTAAAATTGCTATTGTTACTGGCAGTGACAAGATGAAGAGCATGACAATGGGAAATGGGAGGCTGAGGTGGAAGCAAGGAGGTCAGGAATGGAGAGGCCAGAGTCCCTGACTGGCTGCCATGTGAATGCTGAGACTCAGTAGAAAGAAGGGGCATGTCAGATGCTAAAATCTTCACCAAACGCGGGAGAGGATGGCAGGTAAGAAAGGGCAGAAGTGATTATCACCTGATGCATGGCTTTGAAAGCAGCATTTTCTATGACGAAGGAGGAACAACGTAGCTATATTTAGGTAGAAGGAAGATAAGTAAAAGAAAGCAAGAAGACCCTCGTTCCTGTCCCTCATTTCCACACGCGCCCTTATGCAGCGACGCAGGACATTCACAACGTGCAGTTTGTTCTACCTGGGAATGAAGGTACAGCAGAGTTGGGCAAATCTGGAAAGAAAATAAGACGAATAAACTCTTTTACTATTTTTCTCCACACTATATTTTCGATAACATTCCGTAACATCTGAGAATATTCAGGAATATTACAACGTTCAGGAAATATGTCAGTAGTGTATTTTTCCGAAAGCTGACGCTTGAAGCTTTAAATAAAATATTTAACTATCTCAAAAGAATCTTCCCTGCTTCTCTATTTAAAAATGTCCTATACCTGATTACCCTGAGCTTAACTTCATCTTCTCTTGATAACAGAGGATTACCACTATTGGCTCAGTAATTGTCCCCGTTACTGACAATGATGAAATGTTAATGCTCCCATGGGTGAATGTGTGAATGTCAATGGCGTATTTCACAGAAGGCCCCTCTCCCCATTCCTGTCCACAAAAAAAGAAAAAAGCTTCCAGTGAAGGGCTACGGGGAGAGTGAAGAGCTGGTCAGTTTGAAACAGTTTGGTCTTTTCCTGCTATGACTGGCTGCTTCTTACTGCTGGCAGCAGAAGCGGTGATTTGCTACTTCACTTTACATACAACGTCTGCAGGGGCCCAAGGGTAGGGACACCTGGACCAGAAAACCAAGTGCCTGGGCTTTCGGGACAACGCTTTGCTGCTTAGAATCAGGCCCTGTCTGTATAGCAGGAACTATGGGAGCTCTGCCTTCCGACCCAGCATGGTGTCCCAAGCCAGGGAAGAACATATATAATTCTTGCCCGCCAACTACCAGAGCGCAGTAAAGTGTGAAGGTGGGAACACTCCCCCTCCACCTGGCTTGGACGCCTCTCACAGGGTGCAGCTGAGGAAGGTTGCATGGAACAGACTCAGAACTTGACTTTGGGTGTTCCTGGCTACAAAGCAAAATGGTCCTGCTTTCCTGTGAGCCTCACGTGCACTCTGCTCCGGCTTCTGGAGGGGCTGCTGGAAACAGGGCCTGGAGTCATCCTGCTCCTCGCCTCTCAGCTGGCTGGTGGATGCGCACAAACACAAAAGGTGATATTGACAGTCAGCATCAGATCTGACTGCTCCCGACAACTCCTGTGATACAGCAACCTCCGGGACTTGAGGACACATCTGTGAGGAGATGTAGTAGCTGCCATCTGCACAAACTGCATTATTTAACTACGCTGGCACTGATTAACATTTGCTGTAACCTATGGTAATGGGCTCTGGGGCTTTGCATGTCTGCTACACAGTGGCAGCTGATGTCTCCTGCTCCATCCTTAAAACAGGATGCTTTAATTTTTAATGGAGCACATGTTCGATTGGCTATACAAACAGGCTAATCTGCAAAGCATGTGCTCAATAACAAGCCTGGCTATGCCGCCAGAATAGCAACATGACTCTGCTAAGCTGGAGCGGAGAAGTTGGGCCTCCTGCTCACCTCCACCAGTCTAGGCTGCAGGCTGGGAGCACTGGCTCGCTGAGAACCAAGGGGTGGCTGCAGCCAGAGGCTCCTGTGGCCTCCTCTGGAGTCTCTGAGGGTCTTCAGCTTCTGGGTACCTGAAAGCCCTAATCAGTAGGGAAAAGAACAAAACTGCATCCAGCAGGTTCAGGCCTCCGGTGTAAAGCCAGATGTGGCAGTAAAGACGAGACTCCCCTCTGCTGCACAGGCATGACTAGAACGAGAGATATGCATCCAACTTAACAGACTTACCACGTGCCCTGCACTCTGCTCAGTGATGAGAATTTAAACACAGATAAAGCACAGTCCTCGACTTCACATAACCCACAGCAATAACCACAGTGCAGTGTGAGTTGTGACATGTTAGATATAGAGATGTTCTTGGGCAGCGCTGGGGAGGAAGTAAGCGCGAAGGAGACATCTGAGTTGGGTTTTGAAGGATGGGCAGGAGTTCACCAGTAGCACTCACAATGGCATACAGTTAAGGAGGAGCAGAATGGTAAAATGTCAGATGTACTAGTGTTAAGTTGCAGATAATTACAGAGATACATGGTGAGAAGTTGGCAGTTTGGGTCCAGAGTTTATGAGAAAAGTAACAAGTGACAGGCCACTGTGGCAGGGTTCCCAGGTCCAAGGATGTACTCGGTGTGAAAAGGCTTCCAAGTCAAAATACTCAGTACCACATCTTTTTCTGAAATATTCACTAAATGTTTTAGAACTGTTAAGCCTCTGAGAAGTTCTGCAGTTAAAACAACCTACCAATGAAAGCAACTATCTAACTTTACTTAACCCACGACTTCCTCAACTTATTTGTCCATGGAACCATTTTCTCCAGTTATACCTTTTATCCCTCCTTGGAAGAATGGAAATCCCACTCCAATGAACTCATAGGAATGTTCCTCCAGCAGGTTCTTGGTTTCAACTGGTTTGTGACTGGTTGAGAAGACTGTGCTATTCCAACCATACCCTTTCATCAATGCACCTCTTGTCTATCTCCACTGTTCTTTCTAGGTAACCCAGTATCTAGTATAATGAATGACATTTATTTGTTTGGGTTTGTATCTCCATTAGATCAGAGACATACTTTGTCCATCTCTTCATTCATAGTGTCAAGCTCTGTCACCTGGCAAGAACAGAAATATTTACTGAATTGAACTAAAAATTTTTACTACGGTGGAATAGAACAAAGTCAATTAACCTGGGCTCAAAGCTTCAGGCCATGTCTCCTTAGCACAGCCTCTCATCACTGGAGATCAGCTGTCCAATGTGACAGCTGACCACTGTCCTTCTGGGCTATACCCCTTGGCGGTCATTTGGGAACTCAGCGTTCAGACCTTCGGTGGGCAGGCAGGCTTCCTTTACCAGCCGCATGTCCCTGGCTCCACATGTCTCAGGCTGTGTAGCCCCTGACTCCCCTCTGGCCTGGCCACATGGGGTAGCAGTCTTTGTTGCTAAGCATCTCATTTACCTCTCTACCTCCAGGCCAGCTCCTCTAGTGAGAGGAGCCACAGCAGTAATAGAAATCTGAGGAGGTACCAGGGTATCCAGAGGCCAAAGAGTCTCCAAGGACATGTGTTTTATTGGTGGGTATGTATTTTTCCTTGGATGGCAGAGAGTTTGTGGGACTTGGTTGGGTTGGGGGCTATTGATAAGCGTCTACTCTAGAGATGGGGTGGTTGAACAGTCAAAAGGTCCTTTTATGAGGAATCTTACTACAACCTTCAACATCCATTTCAAAAATCATTAACTTGTAAATATTTAGCTCTACCTTCTCTGCCCTAGCCCATTAACCCAAATTTAAGATGCTTCTTTCTATAGTTACCAAAGTTGTCCAAACTGCCTCCCTGTTCTCGTTTGCTCTAGCTCATTAGACAAGAAGATACTTTTCTAGACACTTTGGTTAGCTGCCTTGTTGAGATTCATATGTATCATGACTACAGCACGAAAATGCTGTCAAAAGATCCTGTGAAGCAGGCAAAGGTTACTCTAGCTCAGCCTATGGTAGGTAGCTCCACAGCCCACCCTTGCCCTTCCAAGGGCTCATCAATCTCTTTTCCCCTTTAAGTTGTGTCCTTGTTAACATGTTTCATGTTCTTGTAAGGATTCTAAGAAGCTATAGCAGATGAAAAATGAACACAACAAAATGAGATCCATGTTTGCGAGGCTCTGTCTACACCATAGAAAGAAGACTTGAATGGAGGCTGAATGACCAGAACAGAACATCTATCCTAAAATCTGCCTTGTGTCTTGGTTTGTGGTCTCTAATGCCACATTCCACTTTTCCACAAGTTTGGAAATAAAAGAATGACAGAGCTGATATCCTCATTTATCAGGTGAGCACTCTGGGGCCTACAGAGATTCATTTGCTCCAGGCCACTTGCTTGGTTTGTGACAGCACTAGCACGGGCTGTAGTCCTGAGTGCGGGAGGTTGGACTTCTTTCTTTCTAATGCACAGTGCCGCAGAGCCACTTGACTATTCAGGTGGTCAATGGGACTGCCAGGGAGGGTTGGCATTGGAACACTCAGATGTTCCCATTACGGGTACCATGGGCTGCTTTGCCAGTATGGCTGACGCTACTTCATCCGCTTCCTTTCACCCCAGGAAGCCCATAGGCTTGTAACTGCATTCAGATATGGGGGATATGGGCCATCAGGCACTTATTTAGTCTGTATGGAAAAAAATGAAACTGATCAAATTAAATATTAATCACATATAAACTGTGGATAAATTAGTAGGGAAATCATCAGATAGGAAGGGCCATTCTTAAATGCAGATTTCTTTTTTTTACAGAAAAATTTCAAAGGCTTCTCCTCCTGCTCTCTGTCCCCTGCCAACTAAGTTGATTTCAAAGCAAAAACAAAGCTTATATTTTCCAAGCACAACAACGATGTCTAATCAGAATTTCCTTTTGCTGAAATATTGAATGGAAAATTCAATTCCTTAAATCTTTCTAAATCTTTGCCTCTGATTGGGTTCATTAATAAACATGCTGATTTTGTTACAGGGAGAGACATATGGTATAATCTGCTAACAGGAAGAAGTATTTTGCATTTTATTGTAGAAAACAAACATGCAAACAGGTTCTCACAGATGGTTTTCTTAGCTTCTGGGATGGGAAAAAAAGCTTAATAATGCTTGAAACTAGTTTTTCTCTTTAATAACAACAACAACAACAAAAATCCTCGCACATCTCTAGTGGAACTGCTTATAAATTAGATTAAGTTCCACTCCAGGCTTTTAACAATTTAGGATTCACTTTTTCCTCTTGTTTAACCATACACACACACACACACACATGCATTTTCTTTCCCCTATTTTCCCTCCCCCACACTTTCTCTTCTTAGAAACATTAACTTGCTCAGAGATGCAGAGATAATTTAACAATGCTTCACTTATCCATCATCATAAAGAAATAAGGTTTTCTCGCAAATAAATTTTCCAGATAATTGATGCTAAGCCTTTAAAGTTTTTCAAAATTGGTAATGATGTTAAGGTTTCTTTTAAATAGACTTTCTTTTGTAGAACAATTTTAGATTTACAGAGAAATCGAGAGGATAGTACTGAGCATTCCCATGTACCCCACACTCAGTTTCCCCTATAATTAACAACTAACATTAGTATGGAACATTTGTTACAATTAATGAGCCAATATTAATACATTATTATTAAATGAATTCCACATGTTATTCACATTTCCTTAGTTTTTATCTAATGTCTTTTTTTCTGTTCCAGGATCCTTTTCAGGATACCACATTACATTTAGTTGCTCTATCTCATTGGGCTCCTCTTGACTGGGGCAGTTTATCCAAATTTCCTTGATTTTGATTACCTTAAGATTTTGCGGGGAGTACTGAGCTATTTTGTAGCACGCTACACTATTGAAATTAGTTTGGTGTTTTTCTCATAATAAGACTAACTTTATGGATTCTTGGGAGATCACAGAGGTACAGAGTCATTTTCATCATATAGTACCATGATTTATGACTATTGATATGGCCTTGATCACCAGGCTGAAGCAGTGCTTGCCAGGTGTCTCCATTATGTAGTCACTCCCCTCCCCTTTTCATATCCCTTTCTTTGGAAGACAATCACTATTACACAGACCATATCTAAGAAATTAGGGGATATTCTTCCTTAAGATTGAACTATTTACATTGGTTATTTGGAATTCTGCATCGGGGTTTTTATTTTTCCTCCATTTGTTAATTTATATCAGTATGAAATTACGAATATTTATCTCATTCTTTGAGTTATATTCCAAAGCTACTTTATTTATTGCTTCTTATCTATAAATTTCTGCTCCAACAGTGAGAAGCCTGGCTGAATGATGGGTTTTTATTTTGCATGTCTTTTTCTGATATTCCTTGATTAAGATCTTTTAAAGAATCTATGGGAGCTAACGTTTTCATTCTTCAGTGAAATAGATTTAGTCTTTGTAAGGACACAGGCATACCACTGCGAGAAATCACTGTTCAGCTTAGTCATTAACCTTTAGCTCAGAAATCTGAATCAGAATCCAAAGAGATCTTCAAAGACTAGAATAATGGGTTGACTCTAACAAGTTAGAGTTTCATAAGGAAAATTATAAAGAATTGCACTTGAATCAGATTCATTAGCCACAAAGAAACAGATGGAATCATTGGGGTTTCGGCTTGCTTGGCCAATGCCCTTATAGCCTACCAAGACTGGGAAGCTGCCTTCAGTTGGCTTGCCAGTGGTGCTTTTAAGTTCTTGAGCTCAAGGCTTGCATTAATAGGTGTTCAGGAAATATATATAGAATGTTTAATGTTTTTTCCATTTCTTCCCTTACTGTTAGAACCATCGTTTCAATTTTTAGTGTCCTTTGTCTCCTGGTTTGTCTCTTCTCATATACACTTCCTAAAGCATAGTTTTTTAGCCAAACCAAAACAAACCAAACCAGACTAAACCAACCCTAGAAAACCAAGCACCCATGCATGTTAAAACAACATGTAGGCTTGGAGATGAAGTTCTGTGTAGATCAGAGATTTTCCAGGGGGTTACATAAATGAGCTTGGAAGACGTGTGGCATCTATCTTTGCCTACTCAGAGCTCTTCCATGCTTGTTTCACTGGTTTTCATGTCTGCTTCTGCCAGGTTGCTAAAGAACCACCTGCTAACAGGAAAATCATGAACCACAAGTCTATGCAAAGTGGCATTTTATTCCTCTTCTATAGCAGTGACCAATTCTGCTCTCTGCCCCTATAAACCTCAGTTGGCAATGCAAAAGATGGCTATTGTCCCCTCATCTATATAATAAGTGTAATCATAGAAATTTGCCAGGATATTAATGAGTTTTAGTTCTTAAACTCTGTGTCAGGCAAGAAAAGGAATTAAATATCATTCATATAGAAAAAGAAGTAAAGCTATGTTTATTTACAAATGGCATGATCCTATACTAAGAGAATCTTAAAGATTCCACAAAACAACTACTAATTTGTTATTATTAGAACTAATAAACAAATTGGACAAATTCATAAGGCAAAGATCAATATATGAAAACCAACTGTAGTTTTGTATAGCAGTAGTGGACAATTCAAAAAATAAATTTAAAAAATTCCCAGTAAGAAAACTTACAATAACATCAAAAAGACATATATGCTTAGGAGTAAATTTAACAAAAGTAGAACAAGACTCGTACATTGAAAACTGCAAAACATTTTTGAGAGAGATTAAAGAAAATTTAAATAAATGGAAAGATATTCCATATTCATGGCTTGGAAGACTCAATATTGTTAAGGTGGCAATTCCACCCAAATTGATCTGCAGATTACGTATAATTCCTATCAAAATCCCAGCAGACTTTTTTTTGTGTGCAAAAATTGACAAGATGATTCTAAAATTTATATGGAAATGTGGTGTCAACAATAGTTGAAACATTCTTTAAAAAGAATAAAGTTAGAGGACTCACAGTTCCTAATTTCAAAACATCTTACAAAGCTATGGTATAATCAAGACAGTGTGGTAGGAACATAGAATAGATGTGTAGATCAAAGGTACAGAAATGAGAGTTCAGGAACAAACCTTTTGATTTTTGACCAAAGTGCCAAGGCATTTCAATAAGGAAGAATAGTCATTTTAACAAAGGGTGTTGGGACAACTGGATACCCACATGCAAGAAGATTAATTTATACTCTTCACATCATACACAAAAGTTAACTGGACCACACAAATCTAAATGGAAGAGCTAAATTTATAAAAGTTTTAGAAGAAAACATAGAAGAAAGTCTCCATGACCTTGAGTTAGGCAAAGCGTTCTTAGATATATCAACAAAAGTATGATCCATAAAAGAAAAAATTGATACATTGGACTTCATAAAAATGAAAAACTCTGCACTTAAGAAAATTAAAAGACATCATTATATAAAAAGTCAAGCCTCTGATTGGGAGAAAACATTTGCAAATCACATACTTGATAAAGGACTTGTATCCAGAATATATAAAGAACACTTAAAAGTCAATCATAAGAGACAAATCACCTAATTAAAAAAATGGAAAAAAAGATTTGAGTTAGTATTTCATCAAATGAGAGCTACAAATGGCTAATACCATATGAAAAGATCTTCAACATCATTAGTTATTAGGGAAATGCAAATTAGAACCACAGTGAGATACCACTTCATATACACCAGAATAGCTATAATCAAAAAAGCAATAAAAACATTGGATGTGAAGAAATCAGAACACTTACACATTACTGGGGGAACATAAAACGGCGGAGGCACTTTGGAAAACAGTTTAGAAGTACCTTTTAAAAAAAAGTACACATGTAACATTTTTCAGGATAGATCATATGTTAGGACACAAAATAAGCATCAATAAATTTCAGACTGAAATCATATCAACTGTCTCCTCCAATCGTAATGATATGAAACTAGAAATCTACTATAAGAAAAAAACTGGAAAATACACAGACACATGGAGGGCAAATAACATGCTACTAAACAATGAATGGGTGAACAATGAGATCAAGGAAGAAATCAAAAGATATGTAGAGACCAGTGAAAATGAAAATACAATGACCCGAAATCTATGAGACACAGCAAAAGCAATCCTAAATTCATAGCAATATAGGGCAACCTCAAGAAACAAGAAAAAGCTCAGAAAGAGAATCTAACCTTACACTTAAAAGAACTAGCAGAAGAACAGAAAACAAACCCAAAGTGAGCAGATGGAAGGAAATGAAGATCAGAGCGTAAATAAACAAAATAATCTAGAAAGGCAATACAAAAGATTAATGAAACCAAGAGCTGATTCTTTGAAAGGAGAAACAAAATTGACCAGACTCACCAAAGAAAAAAAAGGACTTAAATAAATAAAATCAGAAATAAAAGAGGAGAAATAACTATGGACTACACAGGAATACAAAGGATTGTAAAATACTGTGAGCAATTATACACCAACAAATTGGACAATCCAGAAAAAATGGGTACACTCCTAGAAACATTATCTCCCAAGACTGTCAAGAAGAAACAGAAAATCTGAACTGACTGATTACCACCAACAAAATCAAATCAGCAATCAAAAACCTCCCAAAAAACAAAAGTCTTGGACCAGATTTCTTCATAGGCAAATTTTACGAAACATTCAAAGAATATTTAGAATATTTTTCTCAAATTATTCTAGAAAATTCAAGAAGAGGGAAGGCTTCCTAATTCCTTTTATGAGGCCACCATAATTCCAAAACCAGACATACATTACACAAAGGGAGAAAACTATAGGCCAATATCTCCTATGAACACCGATGCAAAAATCCTCAACACAATATTTTAATGTATTGCTGAATTCAGTTTGCTAATATCATACACCAGGTCAAGTTGGATTTATTCCTGGGATGCAAGGTTGGTACAATATCCACAAATCAACTAATGTGATACATCCCATTAACAAATCCAAAGATAAAAACCACATGGTCATATCAATAGATGCAGAAAAAGCACTCAAGAAAATACAGTGAAGTGGAAATAGAGGGAACATACCTCACATATAAAGGCCATATATGACAAACCTATAGCTAACATCATACTCGATGGGGAAAGGCTAAAAGTGTTGTCCTTAAGATTAGGAACAAGACACAGATGTCCACTTTCACCACTCTTCTTCAACATTGTATTGGAAGTCTTAGCCACAGCAATAAGACTTAAAAGAAACAGAATGTATCCAAAGTAGAAGGAAGAAGTACAACTTTCCTTATTTGCAGATGATATGATACTGTACATAGAGAACTCTAAAGATTCCACCAAAAAACTGTTAGAACTGATCAACGAATTCAGTAAAATAGCAGGACACAAAATTAATATTCAGAAGTCAGGGGCATTTTTATACATCAATAATGAATTTCAGAAAGAGAAATTAAGAAAACAATCCCATTTACAATTGCATCAAAAACAATCAAGAACCTGGAATCAAATTAACCGAGAAGGTTAAAGACCTGTTCTCAGAAAATTATAAGTCATTGAAAAAAGAAATTGAAAAAGATGCAAATACATGGAAGTATATACCATGCTCATGCGTAGGAAGAATCAACATCATTAAAATGCCATACTACCCAAACAATCTATAGATTCAGTGCAATCCTTAGCCAAACACCAATGACATTTTTCAGAGAGTTAGAACAAATAATCCTAAAATTTATATGGGACCATAAAAGACCCCAAATAGCCATGGTGAACTTGAGAAAGAAAAACAAAGTTGGAGGTATCACACTACCTGATATTGAAATACACTACAAGGCCACAGTAATGAAAATACCATGGTACATTGATCAATGAAACAGAATAGAGGGCCCCAAAATAAATCCACACCAATACGTTCACTTAATATATGACAAAGGAGGCAAAGTACAATGAGGTAAAGACAGTCTCTTCAACAAACGATGTTAGGAAAGTTGGACAGATACGTGTATAAAAAGAAATTGGACCACCTTCTTACATCATACACAAGAATACGCTCAGAATGGATTAAAGATTTAAATGTAAGACCTGAAACCATAAAACTTCTAAAAGAAAACATAGGTCATAAATTCTGATATTGCTACTAGCAACTTCGTTTCAGACGTATCTCCTTGGGAAAGGGAAACAACAACAACAAAAAAATAAACAAATGAGACTATATCAAACTGAAAAATTTTTGTACAGCAAAGAAAACCATCATCAAAATGAAAAGACAACCAACTGAATGGGAGAAGATATTAGCATATGATACATCTGATAAGAGGTTAATATCCAAAATATATAAAGAACTCATACAACGCAACAACAAAAAAACAAACAATCTAATTAAAAAATGGGCAGAAGACCTGAACAGATATTTCTCCAAAAAGGAAATACAAATGGCCAACAGACACATGAAAGGATGTTCAAAGTCACTATTCATCAGAGAAATGCAAATTAGAACCACAATGAGCTCTCGTCTCACACCTGTCAGAATGGCTTTCATCAATAAATCAAAGAACAAGTGTTGGTGAGGATGTGGAAAAAAGGGAACCCTCATACACTGTTGGTGGGGTTGCAGATTAGTACAGCCACTATGAAAAACAATCTGGAGGTTCCTCAAAAAATTAAAAATGGACATAACTTTTGACCTAACCACTGCACTTTTGGGTATTCATCCAAAGAAAATCAAAACAATAATTTGTAAAGATCTATGCACCTCTATGATCATAGCAGCACAATTTACAATACCTGAGATATGGAAGCAACCTAAATACCCATCAACAGATAATTGGATAAAGAAATTATGGTTCAAATATACAATGGAATATTACTCAGCAACTAAAAAATGAAATCCTACCATTTACAGTGACATGGATTGACCTAGAGGTTATTATGCTGAGTGAAGTACAGACATAACTTATTTCTCTTATATACAGAATCTAAGGAATAAAAAGAACAAACTAATCAAAAACAGACTCACGAATGTTGAGGACAATCTGGTGATGGCCAGAGAAGAAGGGGATGGGGAGCTGGGAGAAAGGAGTGAAGGGTTAAAGAAGTACAAATTAATAGTCAATTGCTGGTCATGAGGATGGGGAACACGGCATAGGGAATGCAGTCAGCATTAATGTAATGGCTAGATGGAGAGCCAGAAGAGAGAAAGAGCATTCAGGAGGATGGCTTCATAAACTATATAAATGTCTAACCAATGTACTGTATACTTAAAACTAAAAACAAAATAAAATAAAAATAAATAAAAAGTTAAATTATTATTTACTGTATACCCAGCAATTCATTCCTAGGTATCTGCTAGGAGAAATAAAGACATATGTCTGCTCAAAGATTTGTATGTGAATGTGCACAGCAGCATTATTAATAACAGCCAAAAAGCGGAAACAAATGTCCATCAACTGATGAATAATAGCTAAACATGGTATATCCACTCAATGAAATACTATTCAGCAATAAAGAAGAATAAGATACTAATACATGTTATAGCATAGATAAACCTCAAAATATTATGCTAAGAAGCCAGATGTAAAAGACTATATACTGTATGGTTCTATTTACACACAATGTTTGGAAAGGGCAGATCTACAGAGACAAAAGTAGATTCGTGGTTGCTTCGGATTGGAACTGATAATGGGGATTGACTGCAAAAGGACACGAGGAATTTTACTGACAGGATGAAAAAGTTCTAGAAACTGAATTATGGTGGTGGTTACAGCACTGTAAATTTACTGAATATCACTGCACTGTATACTTAGTACTGATGGATTTTATGGCATATAAATTATGTTTAAACAAAGCTTTTTAAAAAGCTGATGAATAATATGTATAATATAATCTCATTTGAAAAGAAATCCCAACAAAATAAAAATCAGGAAAAAAAAAAAAAAGAAAAAACACCAAAATCTAAAATTAAGCTCTCTCTGCTATAGTCATGTTTTACATTAAACCCACAGACCTTATTCATATTATGGCTTAAAGCTGTACCCTACCCTACACGTTTACCAACTGCTCCCTATTTTCCTCACCTTATAGCCCCTGGGAACCATTTCTATGCTTTTTTTTTTTTTTTAAGATTCCACATCTAAGGGACTCCATGTAGTACTGCAGTCCTTGTCTTCTCTGTCAGGCTTATTTCACTTAGCATAATGCCCTCAAGGTCCATAAGAAATTTGCTAAGAGTAGAACTTAAATTTTCTCATGCAAAAAAGAAAAAAAGACAAAATAATTGAGATGGCGGATAGGTTAACTAGGTCTTTTTACAATATACACATAATTCCAAATTCCCAATGTACATTTTAAATATTTTACAGTTTTACTTGTCAATTACACTTCAGTAAAGCCAAAATACAAAATTAATAAAATAAAAATCAGCTGCACAGGCATGTACATTTTGGGATAATATCCACAAAAAAGGGCTGAGGATGTCAAACCATCTATAGTGCTGCTCCCTGGCTGTACTTGAGTATTTTTCACAATAAGCACAAATTATTTTGAAGCTTTAAAAATGAACCTTGTACCAGTGTCTTCACTGCTCTAAATTTTAATTTTGGGTAACATCCCAAGCAGATAACATTCATTCATGACCTATACTCTAGCATGGGGAGATTACTGCCAAAGGCACTTGATAGGTCAATCTTGTTTCATGTCTACCCCTACCCACTCCTCCCATGCCTTAGAAGAACCGAACTGCCTGTTATGCTGAGGTGCAAAACTGAGAATATAAAGATCTCTGAGATCGTGAGATGTCCTCATGAGGAAGGGCAGAGGTAAATCCTCTGAGAATGATCCTCTGCCTGTAAGATGCTATCTCCCTCCAACAATTAAGGTTGGCTGAGACAGAGAGAAAGATCATGGTTAACTTGGGAGGTCAAAAAGGCTTTGTCGTCCACACTGGGGATGTGCCTGGTAGAACATGAACAGAAAAATTTCTGGGATGAATCTGCTCATCCACAGAAGGTCGACGAGGTTAACTTTCCCAGTGCACTGGGCTACCATTTACAGCACTTGGATAGAGTAATTTACCAAGTGGTCTGTCTCCTCATGCCCTGGAGGAACTAATCACCTTCCATGGATGAGCAGCTTGTACCTCAGGCGGGTTATTCCTCTGAAACGCCCAGTGAACTTGAACTGCATGGGAACTTCCCACCAAAGATGGGGAATAAGCAAGCCCTGAGGCTCCTCTGTCCTCACGGCATGCCCCAGCTCTATCCCTAAGAATCACTTCACATTCAAAGCCAGGCCAGGACACACTGACTTAGGAAATATCCCTTAGCTTTCCACCTTCTGACTTGCCATCTGGTCTGGGTGCAGACTCAGGTCCCTGTTTTTGGAGAGAAGAGTCTGGTCACCAAGCACATCAACCCCAGGCTCCTAATATTCATTATACTTGGCCCTTTTCAGCATATAGTATATCTGGAGACAAGCTTCAAAACACAGAATCTGATAAATGAGTCATCTTTACTTGAGGGAGACAACATACCAGCTGCTATACAGAGCCTTCTAACACACCCTGGAGCCATTCAAATGTCAAAGGAAACCTGCTGAGACTCTAACCCATATGACTTTATCCCATTGACACCCCACCCCTGAAATGAAGGTCAACACAGCCTTCTGGAGGTCCAAGAGAAAGTTACTACTACTACTACTACTACTACTACTACTACTACTACTACTACTACTACTATTATTATTGAAATCTGAACTGTAGGCCTGGCTTCCTGTGTGAACTTGATAAAGAAATATTATATACCCAGTGTGTGAGAGGCCTTAGTTAAGGCCAGTAGGGCAAAGCAAGCTTTGAGGTGTTTATTCTTGGTGTCTGGGACTGGTCAGCAGGAAGCCCTGTCTAATCACCTAGAACAAACCACGATCACCTGATTCTCAGCAACCACTCTGTCAGGTTTCCACTCCTTATATTTTGGCAGCAAACCTCTTTTAGGTAGTGACTAACTTTTAAATATAAAATCCAGGCATCAAATCATAAAGCAGAAAAGACACACATAATTTGGGTTAATTAAAATGCCTCCAAGTGAACAGGTGACAGATGTCAAGCCTCCTGGCATCCGGAAGAAAAGCACTGCAACAGACTATTAGGATTCCTGTGTTAATCAGGTAATAGTAACTTGGGTAATTAGCAAATCACACCAAATCTTATTAGAGTCCCAAATCTCATTTAGAGCCTTTTGGAGAAACTGTTTAAATACAAAGGACACGTTCTCCTACTATCAGAAGACACCTGCTGACTGGGGCAGATACCCCAGGTTCCCTGTCTCTATTAAATCCATTTTAATTATGAAGTCTCAAGGTCTAATTCAGCAAGGACTGAAAGAGAGAGCATTTGTCCCTTTGCTCTTGCAAAAACTCTGCAGTTCTAGTAGACTTCAAAGACTGTACAAGCGAAGGCCAGAAAAATGGGGATAGTCTCTGTCACTAGACTACCAAGGCACTCCATACCTGTTAGGAAGACATCTACCTTTGCCTCTTTGTAATTCACATGCTAACACCCCTCAGTAAGAAGAGGTAACTGAGCCGGGGAGCAATCCCAAGGTATTGCTAGGGCAAGTGCGGGGGGGTCACTCAACAAACCCCAGTTAATCAGTGGTGAGTGTGCTCAGGTTGGAGCAACACCTCAGGTTTATGCTTCTGCAGCCCTGTCTCCTCAAGCTTGTTATTTTGAACCATTTCCACGGAGCTCTTTACACTGTTCCCCTTCTATTCAGATCTAAAAGTACATCTGAAATGCTACTGGATTCCAATCCTGTCATCATGCTTAGAATAGCTCCTACTGGGCTTGTTTCTACAAGACAGTTGGTTTAAGCCTAGTGACTATTGGATGTCACTGGTCCATGTTCCTTTTTAGTTACAGAGTCAGGAATATGATCTAAAGGTCCATAGCACGGCCTCAGTAGTCAGTTGTTTTGCCTCCTTAGTGCTTGGAACTTAATCTCTTTTTTTCCCCCTTTCTTTCTATTTATATTCTCTTACCCAATGACCCAGCCAGCATTCTGGAGTGGGGAGAGGTCAGGGAGTTGATGTCAGCACTGATATAAGAAGAAGAGGGGAGAAAATCTAAAGTCCCTGGGGGCACCAGAGCTCAGCTACTTAGTAGAATTGGGTAACTTTGCCCACTCTTCTTCTCTTTCTGAGCTAAATGGGAGCAAGACTATTTCCCCACTGACTCGATAGGGGTGGTGGGAGAAACAAAGGAGAGAATAACAGGCAGAGTGCTCTGTTAACCATAAAGCACCACACAAGCTGTTTACTCCGAAGGCACTGTCAGGACACGAAAGCCACATAGCCAGCCTGCGGGCGTGCCTAGAAATAGGGCACCTTATTTCCCATCCTCAGTGGGCTGACTGCTTGCCTGGCTTGCTGGCTCCTATACCGCGCAGCAGGGACCGAGCAGATGCTCTCAGAATGCGCCATGTGTGGTGTCTTCTCTTAAAAGATGGGCTGTAGGAGGATTAGAATGGTGAAAAGGAAACATCTCTGGACAAGGAATTTAGACTTTGGGGTTCTGGTTGACAACTAACTCTGTCACTAACCTACTCTGTTGACCAGTGACTTGGAAAATAAAGCCTTATCAGGATGACAGCTGGTGAACCCAGGCAGGAAAATGTTGCTCACTTTTAGCTGATAGGGGTTAAAAAGAGCAAGTTGTCAGAATAAGACTTTTCCACAGGGTGTGAGATTGATATACTTGGAAAATAATGTAGAGAGGACAGAGCTGGACCCAGTGAGTATAAGTGACTTTTCACATACAATACAAATGGTCAAGACAGAGAGATGTCGCCGGGACAAAAATGCAATCAGGGGAATTCATAAGGGTTTGATGTGCCCAATGGGAGATGATGAAGGTCTCTAACAGTAATTTCTTTCACCCTTTCAGGTTCCACATTTGTATTAGCAACTGATGAGGACAGGGAGCACTATCTAATGACAAGTTGCTGCAGACACCATACTTTCTGTCACTTTTCACGCTTTGTGTATGCAGTTCCTTCCGCCTAGAATATTAAGCCCTAGCTCTTCCTCTGGCCAATTCCAACTCACTACATTTTCCAGGAAGCCTGGATGTGTGAGGCACCTCTTCTCTATGCTTCTGCACTGCCCTTCCCATGTGTAGTGTGCCCCAATAAACTCATTGAGGGTAGTAAGTGCCTGTTTTGCTCCTCACTGTAACCCAGTACAATGTCTGGCACATAGTGGTTGAACTGAAATTTCATATGACATGAAGCTGGAAATAATAGTATACTGAATCATAACACACAGATCCCAAGTATCTTAGTGGACTGAAGGAATGGGTGAGTTCTACTTTATCCTGTTAAGATGTCTTTAATTAGGAATAAATGCAGTTTGCACATAAGTTCAGCAATAACGAATACATGCACATAGGTGGAGCAGATCTGCTGAACAGTTATATATGTGAAGACTCATATTATGTTTAGAGAAAACAAATGTTTTTGGTAGAACTGACAGAAAAGCCAATTCCACTAAAAGGCGGTGTGGGTCTCTGTCAAAAGCAGTGATAACCCCTCACCCTGCTCTGGGTTCCTCGACCTGAGAATTAACAAACCAGAGCATGCCTAGAAGATAGTAACTAGTATGACACAGGGTTGGAAACCCCAAACATATAGGCAATGCTTGAAATCCTTAAAAATATGTAACTACTTTCAAATGTCTGAAGGGATAATAAAGACACTGCATTTAGTCTTTGTGGGTCCAGGAGGTGCAGAATAAATGAAAGAAAGCAGCGAACAGACTTTATTTCATATAGGAGGAGATTTTATACAAATCCTAGGTGTCCTCTGGGTACTTGCCCAGGACAAAGTTCTCCAGCACAGAAGGTTCAGGCAGAGGCCAGATCATCTCTCCCTGGTGATGCTGAAGACATTTACAAAGGTAGGGGCCTGCATCAGACAATCTCTCCTGTGTGCTAAGCAAATCTGACATTCTGTCATGCTAAGGAAGCCACCTGCCACCTCTGCATGTCACTTTACTCATGGTCAAAGGGAGAGGCTGGCAGTTGTGTCACAGTCAGGGTTTTGCAGGGAGATGTTGAATGATGTTTTGATTTGAGAGATGTCTGCCTCTCCAGAATAAGCAAATGGTGTCTCCCTGCTGGGTACCTGCGGGAGGATGTGAGCCCCACAGTGAATGTGGAGAGCGACACTGAGCACCTCCCAAACTAACGCTATGAATTGATGGAAACCCGAGGGCAGAGCCATCCAACGCAACTTGTGATCTTCCACCTCCCTGACGCCAAAGCCGTGACTGCTCCTGCACCAAAGACATCTGCACAGGGGGCTTTGGCCGAAACACAGAAAGCATTTTGAGCTTGCCCAGTTGGCAGCTGGGAAGAAGGGTTTTTTTCTCCTTCAGTGGGACTAGTTAATTCTTGGCACTGCTGGATGAGAGCAAGGAAACTGTTCCCACTGAAAGGCATTGCCCAACAGCTCCCTAGTACCTACAAGCTGTGTAGCCAACTTCACCAAGAGACAGAAGCTGGTAGCAATAAGTGCTTTCTTCTCCTGAGTTTTCCGGAACCCTTTGCAAATCTAGGAGGACAACTACCACCTCCACCAACACAATAAAACAACAAATAACCACAGCATTGAAGAAGGGGTGTTTTAGTTTCCATTTTGGTAGGCCGCTGGAGGTAAAGGACCAGGCAGAAGGCAGGGTGCCAGGAGTTTCTTTTTCCCGAGGCCACGGTCCAAGGAAAACTAAGAAAAATGAGACTGGGAGGAAAAGAAAAAGAAACCCTCAACACCACAAAAAGCTAATGGCTGGAAAATAGGGGGAGGAGTAGGGCTGGATGGTTGGAAACTGGGCTTCTCTGGAGGCTGAGTGCATGCCCTACATAGACTTGCAGAGAGGAGGCCCGTCCCTGTGCCAGCCCCCCACAGGACAGGCGGACAGTGCTGGTTTTGTTGGCAGATTTTTTTTTTTTCTATTGGTGGGGTGCTTTCTTCCTGCACAGCAGGCACCAGAGTGAAAGCTGACAAGCACTGGCAGAATTTAAAAAATTGCTGCCACTCTCCCACAGACGTCCATTATGTCTCTGGAGCCTTACGATTCACAGCATAAAAGCGTAATCAAGAGAAATCATGGTACAGCTCAGTCAGGGATGGGCAGAATAGTCCATTTAACTTTATGTTAAAAAAAGGAAAATAATTGGACCAAAATTTGTTTGAAATGGGAGTCAGAAATGCTTGTTTTCAATCTATTTCAAATAAAAAACCCCATTAAATACTCATTGGAAACTATTTAGTTTGGAAACAAGTTTGGTATTCCATAGGCCGTGTACATTAAAAGTTGCAGCTCAGCCTAATCTTGTAAGAACCATCGACAACCTGATGACCTAGTTCCACAGGGCTTTTGTAAAAAGGGCTGGCTGGGCTTGGGCTGTTCACAGCCTGGCTGTTACCCTCACAACAAAATCTAAAAGACCAAACTGGCTCAAGAAAAGGAAGTCTTTCAAGGTGACAGAAAGCCTCAAACTACCCTCTCCTGGCAGACAGCAACGTAAAGGCCAAAACCAAAGAAATTTGGAGATGGTGGGAAGTGAGTCATAGAAGAAGGAAAAGAATTCTTGGTGTCGTACCTTGTACCGTGTCGTGACTACACCTCACAAACAACAGCAGTCAACTCTCCCATCTCAAAACCTCAGGAGCCTAGAATCATCCAACCCCAGAGAATGGTCACCTTTATATGATGCACAAATTTCTCTGATGACATTCTCAGAGGCAGTGCCCTGGGAATATAAGCCTGAGAGAGAGGCTGGCCCAGAGTGGCTTTTCTCATTCACTGCAGCCCTCTCACTCCTCAGGCTATTCTCCCTTTTAGCTTCTATGTCTGCTACTCCAGAGGTGGCTTTATCACCAAACATGCCAGTGGAATTCACTAAGCAGTAAATTCTAAGGGGTCAAGAACTGTTTTTTAAATACCCTCTCGTTCACCTAGCAGTGTACCTGGCACAATGTACGTGATAAAACCATGTTTGTTGAATGAATAAATGAACATTCTGTAAAAGGACAGAATGTCTTGTAAAGGAAAGGTTCGGTGTAAGAAGGCTGCGTTTTCCTTTGAGAGTGAGAAGAATGAATTTTAACAAATCATACATGTTAACAATGGAAGGGCCAGCTACTTTACAGATAGGGGAAACATTTGTCAACTAATAATCTTTAAATAAACTATAAAAATTTTACCCCTTATGTTAAAGACATGTATCATTACTACTTTAAGCAGTAGACATTTTATTTATCCCTTTGGAAGAACAAAGGCCACATGTCAAGGCTGCTCTGTTTTTGCAGGCCCTTGGGAATCCTTGGTCTTCCCCAGGTAAGACATTAGGTTCAGCAGTCTTAGGTTTCTCAATCCACCGAGATATTTACATTCTTTTCTTACTTCAATTTCTGTTCCTCTTTCTTTAATTTCCCACTTGCCTGCTTTTATTCTTTCATGTAACCTTTAGGGTACTATGAAAGTGATAAAATGGCTCTCAGTTGAGAACCATGTGATTTTTCTTGAGAAGAGAGAGCTGGATTGCCCTTCCCTCACCAAATACTACTTCTAACAAAACAATTCATTCTGAAGGACTGAACTTTTTATTCAACAATAACATAAACACAATGCAACAGTACTTGGAAGTGAATGAATATAGCTATACAGATCTTGGTTATGGATCAAATGCTTTTAGTTTTCTTTTCACAGATCTATGGAAGACCTACTGTGTGCAAGTCTCATGCCAAGTAGTGGTGGGCACAGTGGGTGGGCATATAATGAGGACTGCGCATAGGCAACAAACCCATAAATAACTGCAAAACAAGGTGAAATGCTAAATGTGGGCAAAGCCTGTGTTTCCTCAACCTTAAGGTTTCAAAGTGGGACATGGTGTGGAGAAGGCCTGGGGACCAGAGGCCTGGACATTCATCTAATACGCTACAGTTAAAAACACTTTCCCTCCTGTTGTGGCTTCTGATTCTTCTGTTAAAAAGGGCCTTGGCTTCAAACATGGAAGCAGCAGTGGGATCGTCAGATCATTGAGTTTAGAGGAGTTCTTTACAGAGGGGCATGCCCACCCTGCAGATTTGTGGTGAGAATCAAGGAGAAAGACCATGGAATTTTTCCCTCTCCTACCATGGTCTAGCTGCTTGAATTCCCACGTATTCAGAAGGTCTAAAATAGATTTCTAGTTGAGATGGTGAAGTAGGTAAATGCTGTGCTCACCTTCTCCCATGACCACATCAGAACTACAACTAAATCATAAAACAACCATCATTGAGAAACACCTGAACAATAGCTTAGCATAATTCCTATAACTAAGGATATAAAGAAGAAACCATGTAGAAATTGGTAGGAAGGGCAGAGAGTGGAACTGGGAGGTCCCATACCCATGGTGGATAAGAACCAGGGGGGATAACCAACTTCAGAGATCCCCCTTGAAGAGTGAGGGGCCCCAGCCTCACACTGGGGTCCCCATTTTTGTGTACCCAGTGCCAGGGAGAGGAGTTCCTGTAACATGTGACTGTGAAGACCAGCAGAGATGATGTCTGAGAAGGGCAGGGGACTGCTAGAGACTGAGGCAAACCTCTAAAGGGGCCCACACACCGACTCACTTGCTTCAAAACTCACTTTCTGTAAGCTCCAGCACAAGGAAAGTAGCTCAGAAAGTGCCAAGGACATATGGGGAGGACTAAATTGACTAACTTCAAGGTGGAGGCTGGAAGAGCAGTGATATGAGTAACTCCCTCCAGGGACAGAAGCATTAGCAGACACCACTGTTCCTTGTGGAGCTCCCCCTCCCCCAGCTGGCCCAATGCAGGCCGGCACCAAATTGTGACTCTCCATCAACCTGGCTAACACTCTTCACCTCACCCTGGTGATTGCCTGAGATCCCTCCCCACCTAACTTGCCTACCTGTCCTGAGCTTCATTCAGTAATTTTTTCACTCAAGTGGCCTGCCTTAGCTTGTGCTGTGGACTTTCTCCAAATCCCTTAAAGGTCCACAAACCCAAAACAAGCAGTGAGCAGTCTCGACTTGTGTTTGATTTCCATCAGGTGGACCCAAGCCTGGCATAAGCAGTGGCCAGTCTGGGCCTGGAATGTAGCTTCAACCAAGTAGCCACAAGCCTGGCACAAGTGTTAGCCAGCCTCACTTCATAGCATAGCCTCTCTCAAGAACCTCCAAGCCCAACACAAGCAGCAACCAACCTCAGGTTATTTTCTAGCTCCTACCAAGAGGGCTCAAGTGTACAAGTGATGGCTGTCCTTAGCATGTACCAAAGCACCCTGCGTCAGTCTTCAGAACCAACAAACCTGGTGGCCAGCTTCAGAATACAACAGCAATCCACCCAAAAAGCTTCACAAATGACACACCCAAAGGGTGACTCAGCTGGCACCACAGCCCTGCCAAAGCAACTCTCACTCCATGAGGTCATGGCTAGCCATCACAGCCACTCAGCCTGAGGGCTGACTCCACTTACTGATATACCAAGAGTAATTGTGGTACAACTACAACAGGACAGCACACATAACCCACGTAAGGGACACCAGTGGAATATCTGGTTCAGGTGATCAGGAAGACTGTGCCACTAGGCCCCAAAGGACACTTTCTATATAAGGCCACTCTGTCAAGAGTGGTAGACCTACCTAATAATAGCAGATATACCTAATAAATAGATAAAAACACAGAGGGAAAGTCAAAATGGGGAGAAAAGAAACTGTGTCAAAGGAAAGAACAGGACAAAACTCCAGAAAAAGAACTAAATGAAATGGAGACAAGTAATCTACCAGCTTACCATACAGAATTCAAAACATGGGTTATAAAGATGGTCAATGAACTTAGGGGAAGGACTGATAAACTCAACGAGAACTTCAAAAAGATGTAAAAAATATAAAAAAGGAGATAAAGACATAAAAAATAACCAGTCAAAAATTAAGAATACAATAACTAAAATGAAGACTATATTAGAGGGAATCAACAGAAGATAAGATAAAACAGAAGACTGAATCAGCGATCTGGAAGAGAAGGTATAGCAAAAGCACCCAATCAGAACAGAAAAAGAAAAAAAAAATGCAAAAAAAAACAAACCTAGGATAGTGTAAGGGGCCTCTGGACAACATCAAGCACACCAACATTTGTACCATGGGGTACCAGAGGAGAAGAGAGAGAGCAGAGAATTGAAAATCTAGTTGAAGAAATAAAGATGAAAAATGTCCCTAACTGGGTGAGGAAACAGACATACAAAACCCAGGAAGCACAGAGTCCCAAACAAGATGAACCCAAATAGGTCCACACCAAGATACATCATCATTAAAACAGCAAAAGTTAAAGACAAAGAGAGCAAGAGAAAAGCAGTTAGTTACCTACAAGGAAGCTCCCATAAAACTGTCAATTATTTTCTCAATAGAAACTTTTCAGGTCAGAACAGATTGTCACGAAATATTCAAAGTGATGAAAGGAAGGACCTACAACCAAGATAACTCTACTCGGTATGGCTATCATTTAGAATTAAAAAAGAGATGAAGACTTTCACAGACAAAAAAAAGCTAACGGAGTTCATCACCACTAAACCAGTATTACAAGAAATGTTAAAAGCACTAATTTAAGAAAAAAGATAAAAAGCATGAATAAGAAAATATAGAATAGAAAAAAATCTCACTGACAAAGGCAGACACTTGGTAAAAGGAGTGGATCAACCAAATATAAAGCTAGTACAAAGGTTAAAAGACAAAAGTAGAAAGACCATGTTCCTTACAACAATAAATTAAGAAACACACTCACATACACACAAGATGGAAAACTAATGACAAATATGGGAGGTAAGTAAAAATTGTAGCAATTTTAGAATATGTTCAACTTAAAACAGACTGCTATAACCTTGGCATATATAAGTACATTGTAATCCCAAACCAAAAACTGATAAAAGATATTAAAAAAAAATAAGGAGAAAAGAATCCAAACATAACACTATAGGAGGTCATAAATATACAAGAAAAAAGTGCAAGAGAATAAAAAATGGAAGAGAAGAACTACAAAAACAATCAAAAACAATTAATAAAATGACAATAACTACACATCCATCAATAATTACTTTAAATGTAAATGCTCCAATCAAAAGACAAAGGATGTCTGAATGGATTTAAAAAATGAAAACAAAAACTGACTCATACATATGAGTAGGCATACAAGAGACCCACTTCAGAGTGAAAGACATTCACAGACTGAAGGTAAAGGGATGGAAAAAGATTTTTTCATGCAAACAAAATAGAAAAAATAAAAGCTAGGGTAGCAATACTTAAAGCAGACAAAATAGACTTTTAAAAACAGGCTATAACAAGAGACAAAGAAGGGCATTCATAATAAGGGGATCGACCCAACAAGAGAATACAACTGTTATAAACATTTACACAACCAATGGAGGAACACCTAACTCTATAAAGCAAATGGACATGAAAGGAGAGACTGACAGTGAGACAATGATAGAAAGGGACTTTAATATTGCATTAACATCAGTGGACAGATCATCCACACAGAAAGTCAACACAAAAACAGTTCCAGAGATGAAATTAATTGATACTTTCACAGCATTTCATCCCAAAGCAGCAGAATATACATTCTTTCCAAGTGCACATGGGACATTTTCCAGGATAGAGCACATGTTAGGCCACAAAACAAGTCTCAATGAATTTAAGAAGACTGAAATCATATCAAGCATCTTCTCTGACCACAATGGTATGAAACTAGGAATCAACTACAATAAGAAAACTAATAAAACACACAAACATATGGAAGCTAAATAGCACGCTAATAAACAATAAATGGCTTAATAATGAGATCAAGGAAGAAATCAGGATACTTTGAGACAAATGAAAAGGAAAATACAAAACCACCCCCAAATCTATGGGACACAGCCAAAGCAATTCTAAGCGGAAAATTCATAGCAGTACAGGCCTACCTCCAGAATGAAGAAAAATTTCAAATCAATTATCTAACCTTATACCTAAAGGAGGTAGAAAAAGAAGAACATACAGAAAATAGATTTGCCATTTCCAGAAGTGAGTGGTTGGAGGTGGGTAAAATGAGTGAAGGTGGTCAAAGGTATAAAATTCTAGTTATAAATAAGTCCTGGGGATGTAATATACAGCCTTGTGACTATAGCTAATAACACTGTTATTATATACATATTTGAAAGTTGCTAAGAGAGTGGATCTTAAAAGTTCTCATCACAAGAAAAACATTGCAACTGTGTGGTGATGGATATTAACCAGACTTATTGTGGTGATCACTTGACATTTTACATATATATATATATATATATATATATATATATATATATATATATATCAAATAATTATGTTGTATAGATAAAACTAATCTAAAGTCAATTATATCTCAATTTAAAATAAACAATTAAGTCTATCCTATGAAAATGAAAGAAAATAAAAAAGATCAAGCCCATAATGAGTAGAAGGAAGGAGATAATAAAGACCAGAGAGGAAATAAATGACATAAAGTCTTTAAAAAATAGAGCATATCAATGAAACCAAGAGCTGGTTCTTTGAAAAATAAACAAAATTGATAAATTGTTAGTCAAATTCATCAGAAAAGAGAGGTCCCTAATAAATGAAATTAGAAATAAAAGAGGAGAAGTGACCAGTAATACTACAGAAATACAAAGGATTATAAGGAAATACTATAAACAATTATGTGCCAACAAGTTATAAAACCTGGAAGACATGGATTAGTTCTTAGACACATAATCAAGGCTTAGACACAAGGCTGAATTAAGAAGAAATGGAAAATCTGAACTAACCAGTTGCTACTAATGAAACTGAAGTAGTCAAAAAACTCCCAACAAACAAAAGCCCTAGAGCAGATGGCTTCACAGGTAACTTTCACCAAAACCTCAAAGAAGAATTAATACCTATCCCCCTCAAACTATTCTTAGAAATTGAAGACAAAAAATGTTCCCAAACTTATTTTACGAGGCCAGCATTACCAATACTGAAATCAGACAAAGACACTACATAATATAAAATTATAGACAATAATCATAATGAACATAAATGCAAAAATACTCAGCAAAATATTAACAAATCAAACTCAGCTATACATTTAAAAGGTCATAAAACATGATCAAGTGGGGTTATTGGGATGCAAGGTTGGTCAGTATTTGCAAATCAATTAATGTGATACACCACATAAACAAAGTGGAGGTTAAAAATCACATGGTCATATCAATAGATGCAGAAAAAGCATTTGACAAAATCTAATCTCATGAATGTAAAACCTTTCAGCAAAATGGGTATAGAGGGAGCATACCTCAACATAATAAAGGCTATATTGCCAAACACACAGCTAAGATCATACTCAAGGATGAAAGGCTAAAAGCTTTTTCGTTAAGATCAGGAACAGACAATGATGTCCATTTTAACCACTTTATTCAACATAATATTGGAAGTCTTAGCCACAGCAATCAGAAAATAGAAATAAAAGGCCTCAAAATTGGAAAGGAAGAAGTAAAAATGTCTTTGTTTGCAGACACCATAATATATATACAGAAACCTAAAGAATCCACCAGAAAACTATTAGAACTAATAAATAAATTCAGCAAAGTAGAATAACACAAAATTAATATGCAGAAACTGGTTACATTTTTATATACCAATAACAAACTATCAGAAAGAGAAACTAGAAAAACAATCCCACTTAAAACTGCATCAAAAAGAATAAAATTCATAGGAGTAAATTTAGCCAAGGAAGTAATAGACCTATACTCAGAAAATTATGTCATTGAAAAAATAAATTGAAGAAGATACAAATAAATGGAAACATATACCATGCTCATGGGTAGGAAGAATTAACATCAATAAAATGGCAATACTACCCAAAGTAGTCTATAGATTCAATGCAATCCCTTTCAAAATACCAATGGCATTTTACACATAACTAAATCAAATAGTATTTACATTAATTTGAAACCACAAAAGACCCCAAACAACCAAAGCAATCTGGAGAAAAAAACCCCCAAAAACAAACAAACAAACAAACAAAAACCAAAAAAAAACAAAGTTAGAGGTATCACACTACCAAAGATCAAACTATACTATCAGGCTACAGCAATCTGAACAGACTAGCACTGACATAAAAATAGACACATAGATTAATGGAACAGAATACAGAACCCAGAAATAAACTCACACCTGTATGGCCAATTAATCTATGACAAATGAAGCAAGAATGTAAAATGGAATAAAGATACTCTCTTCAATAAATGGTGTTGGGAAAACTGGACAGATGTATGCAAAAAAATGAAACCAGACCGCCTTCTTATGCCATATACAAGAATAAACTCAAAGTGGATTAAAGACTTAGATGTAAGACCCTAAAGCATAAAACTCTTAGAAGAAAACATAGGCAGTAAACTCTTTGACACCGCTCTTAGCAATGTTTTTATGGGATATGCCATCTCAGGCAAGAGAAACAACAGAAAAAATAAATAAACAGTATTATATCAACTAAAATGTCTTTGCACAGTAAAGAAAATCATCAACAAAATGAAAAGACAACCTACTGAATGGAAGAAGATATCTGCCAAAGATACTCTGATAATATGCTAATATCCAAACTATACAAGGAACTCATACAGCTTAACATGCCCCTCCCTCACAAAAAAACAAACAAAACAAAACAAAACAACAATCAATTAAAAAATGGGCAGGAGACCTGAATAAACATTTCTCCAAAGAGGACATACAGGTGGCCAACAGACATATGAAAAGATGCTCAACATCACCCATTATCAGAGAAATGCAAATTAAAACCCCAATGATATATCACTTCACACAGGTCAGAATGGCTATCACCAATAAATCAAAAACAACAAGTGTTGGTGAGGATGTGGAGAATAGAGAACCCTCATGCAATGTTGGTAGAACTATAATTTGGTGAAGCCAATATGTAAATGGTATGGAGGTATCTCGAAAATTTTTAAAACCTACTGTATGACCCAGCATTTTCACTTCTGGGTATTTATCTAAAGAGATCCAAAACAGTAATTTGAAAAAAAAAATATGTGTACTCTTATGTTCACTGCAGCATTATTTACAATGACCAAGATATGGAAGCAACTGTCCACAGATAAATGAAGGGATAAAGAAGTTGTGGTACATATATACAATGGAATATTACTTAGCCATAAAAAGGAATGAAATCTTACCATCTGAAACAACATGATAAACTTAGAGGGTATTATGCTAAGTGAAATAAATCAGACAGAAAAAGATAAATACCAAATGATTTTGCTTATATAGGAAATCTAAAAAACAAAATGAGTGAATAGACAAAACAGAAACAAACTCAGATCCAGAGAGCAAGCTGATGTTTGCCAAATGGGAGGGAATGCAAAGTACAGGATAAGGAACACAGTCAGTAATACTGCAGTAACTAGGAAAGGTGTCAGATGGGTACTAGACTTATCGGGATGATCACTTCATAAGTACAAAATGTCCAATCACTATGCAGTACCCCTGAAAGGAATAGAATATTGCATGTTAACAGGAATTGAAAAATAAATTAAAAGGAAAAAAAAACATCTGAAATAGGACAAAGATGGGGCTACAACCCCGAATTTCATTTTACGTCTCTTTTTAGTGGTGTCATTTTGTCTCAACTACTTTTAAAGTAGCTACAAAGAGTCATGACTTCTTGAATGTAGAGCAGGGGTAGGAGCTTGGAAACTGCCTTGGACAGTTTCAACTCTGGTAAACTCTGTACTGACTCCATTTGCTTTATATATCCTCGCTTGAAACCCAATTGCTGTGCCTACAGGGTAGCTCTTTATTGTCTCATCTACCAACCTCCTTCTTGGGCCTTCTACCAACAAAACACACCTAAAGCATTAGCACCTTCCCACCCAACACGGAGCGTGCCTTCTCTTTGAATCCTACAGAACAGTCACGCTATGAGGTTCCCAGTCCCTGCCATCATGGAGAAAGTCCCACTTTATTCACTGTCAGTCACTATTCTCCAGACTGGAGGCCATCAGTGTGTGGGCAGAGAGGAACAGAATAAGGGTTCTAGCAACTCTACTTCCACCATCTGAGGAGGCTCACTACTGCATGGTGCCAAGCATGCCCACCCCTTCCGCACTGGCTGCTAAGGTCTGGCAAGACACAGCAACTACGACCACCCAGCTCCCTGTTGGTCTCTGTGTGACTCTGCCTCCAGTCTAAGAAGAGCAATGGAAGCATCCAACTTTCCTTCTGACTTGATATTGGATTTGTAGAGATTCTACATTTGAGCACTTCTACTGTTCTATTAGCATCACCATTGAGGCAAGAGGGCCTCACTCATTAAATTAGAGCTGAGTCCCAGCACAGAGCTTCTACAGTATGCGAGAAACAGCTGAATAGAAAAGGAACTGTTCTACCGGGGGGGAACATTCTAAGGGCAGTTGGGAACACCCCTTTTGTGAGGAAAGCAAAGGAGACTGAGAGGCCCAGAGCCAGGGTTCTCTCATCCGCAGTTACAGCCACGAGGCAGTGTAGATGGAAGGTAGACGCCTAGCAGAAAATGGAGCTGATCACTTTCTGCCTGCTCTAGCACTTGGGCCAGTCCCCCTTTCCCTTCCCTCCCCTCTACTCCCTTTCTCTCCCCTACTCTCCCTTCTTCCCTCCCTCCCTTTCCTTTCTTTTTCCAAACAAAAAGTCACTGAGGGATAACCTGAGGAATACCTATCCCCAGCAACAAGAATGGGAATACCTATCCACAACTGTAAGATCCATTCAGGGGTGGGGATGAAAGGAAAAGAAACCGAAAAGGAGTGTATCCATTGTTTTAAATTCGGATGGAATCAATGACCAAGTTGATCTCTCAATTCTTCATTGGATTATAAAATGATTTTTCTACTCTTTTCTCTCTGTGATTCCTTTCTACTTTGTTTCGTTCTATAAACCTCTATCTCCACCACCCCTGATTTCCATCTTCACTGGTCAAGACTAGGCACAGCATTTGCTTGAGGACTGCTGCAAGAATGAACAAAAAACGTGTTGGGGAGTGGGAAGAAGGTGTGTGTGGGGGTGCGGTTCATGGCGTCAGTTTGCGGGCATGACATGCTCTTGGAACAGTGAAGTAGAGAGTTCTAGCCAGTAGCTGGATATGTGAGTATAGGACGAGCTTCCTTTCTCTGGTGCCTTCTCACTCTCTTTTTCATTTCATAGTCTTCCTCTGGTGTCTGATACCAAGTAACCCCCTTGCTCCCAGCTAGCAGCTAAGCTCTGGGTAGGCCTTGGTTGAGGAATTACATCTTACAATACAGACCCTCTTGGAGACTGAGGCTTGACAAGTACTTGCAAATGGCGGCTTGGTCTCTGCTGCTCCTTGGAACCCTGAAATAGCACGTACTGAAGCCTGGGGTAGCCCACTGAAAGATAAGAGATCACCTGAAGTAGAGATGAGCTGTCCCAGCTGGGACCGCTACCCCCAGGACACCAGTCTGTCAGTCACCAGACCGATGCAACATCCTCCTCCACCAGCCAGGCTAAGTTGACCACAGACGACTGAGAGTCCCGCAGGGATCAGCTGAGTTGGCCCAGACAAACCCAATCACCCACTTGACCCACAAAATTGTGAGCTAAATAAAACAGTTGTTGTTTTAAGTCACTGCGTTTTGGGGGTGGTTTGTTATATAACAAGAGCTAACTGATATGCTCTCCTTCGATGCTCAATCACAGGATCCAGCTGTCTGCAGGCATTCTAGAACTGTCACCACTGACCTTCTCTCACGCCTTGGTCCCTACAGGGCCTTCAACTGTAAGCAAGTGAGTGTCTCCCCAAAATAAAAACAACAGGAAAAAAAATAAGTCAGTGTTTGATGAGTAAGTGCCTGTTAGGGGTGGTGGAGATGAAAAGGGCTGTCAGAGGGGAACGGAGGGGACAGAAGAATCTCAAACCCAAGGCATGACTCCAAACAGCAGCAGGTCTCGCTGAATAACAAAAACAACCTCCCCTGCCCCCAAGGTCCCTCCTGCCAGCCGCAGAGAGAAGCAGTAAGAGCAGTGACCAGAAGCAAGTGATCTGCCTAATTTTCATGGTCAGGCTGGAGGCCAGGTGAAAGGGAGTAGAAAGACCACAAAATGCACGTCGCAGAAGCCCATCCCAGATCCTTGTCTGCTCTATCATCATAAGTAATTCTACACGGGTAGGAAAAATAAAGGCTCGAGCATAAGGTTTCTATCTGTGCTGCACAGAAGCTGATTAAAAATGCTAACTACCATGATTGTCCAACCACCAGACGCTCCCCAGAGACCCGTGCTCACAGATGGTGATTAGTTTGGGATGGCCAGAACATCCACCAGTACCATGTTGCCGTAACACCCACAGACTATCTGTCACACTCCCAGGAGGCCGCTAAAGGCTGTTTACTTCGTACAGTTAACTTGAACCATAAGCTTCACGAGCCTCTTTGATACAATTTTAATCACTCTCCTCATGAACCCAGAACACTCCCCAGCACGGATATGCATTTGCACACAGCACAGCGCGCAACTCCCCTTGGAATTTTGCAGCCAGGAACGCCCCCTTCTCAACCTGCCCGCCCTGAATGGATGCTGCCTGGCTACAGATATTTTCTAGGGTCCTCCCTGATTCATGCACTGGCACTCGTGCTTCCCGGTGTGGTGATATATCATGGCTCCCCGTGGAAACTGGGTGATAAAAGATCAATACCGGGACCTTGTAACAAATGTTCCAACAGTGAAACTGCAAGCTACTGTTTATCTTTTCCAGAACATAATTTTTTTTTTCCCCCGAGACTGGCCCCAACTATCCGTTCAGATATTTATTTGGAAAGCGAAAATGAGCGAGGTCCTGGACACCATTCTCGAACAGGTACGAAGCCCCGTTTCACCACTGCCCCCTGAGCAGTCTAGGTGCTGGCACCTCCCCCTAGGAGAACACCACCGTCCCCCTCCAAACGTGACCACAAGCCGACCCTCTATTCAGCAGGCTGGTGGCATGTTCTCGCTGGCAAAGCTTTGGGCCCTGGAGCTGTGACATTTGGTGGCTACGCCAGCAGCAAGAAGGACAGCCTGGGATGAAGGGCAGGAGCTCTTTCAAGCAATTTTATGTGAATTCCGTGTGATTTGACATTTCGTTTACAGGTGGGATTTGTCTGGTTTCTAGAGGCCCCTTGCCATGGAAAGAGTAGAGGATCTGAATACAGAGGGTCCAGCCTGGGCTCAAGTTCTGGATTCAACCCTTGGAAACTCTACGGCTCTGCCAGGTCTGAGCGGCTCTCCAGCCTCCTCACTTTCTTCATTTTTGTGAAACGGGAGTAAATCCATCTGTTCTGCCTAGCTCACACGGTTGCAGTGCATGTCGAATGAGAAACTATGTATGGATGAAGGGGCTTTGTAAACTGTGAAATATTTATAAAAGTTTTTAGTTTTTTTTCTTTTCGTTTTTAAATTGCGTCTATATTGCTATTGCTAATTTTGGTTCTTAATTCCATTTTTTTCCCAGCTAGGTGAAGACAGCATTTGCAGAGCACGGCAAGGCAGTGCAATCTGCAGCGCTGGCATTTTCTAGGCTTTCTCATTCAGTAGTCGGTCTGCCCACGGAAGGGAGGTTCTTTGTGTGTTTGTGGTCGCTGGGCTTTGAGAGGCTTTGGGTTCTTTTGCAGCATGAGTCAGCCAGCACGGAGCACAGCAAGCACTTGAAATGCTCCTCCACAAGAGTATTTATACCTGGCTGTGGTTGATGAATGAGATTACTATCAACAATAAAGAACATTTGGGAATAAATTTTCTTGGCTGCTAGTGCCTCTCCTTTCTTTGCTTTGTCCACCCTTGCTTTTTAATTTTTCTCTCTTTGTGTCTTGGGGCTCAAATTCCTTTTCTAGATAACATGTTCTAGAAGACCACTCAGATTATTGTTCACCTTCCCAGATTGAGACCTTATTCTATACCTGTCTTCGGCTTTAGGAGATAGAAGTGATTGGCATCTCTTCACTTGCATTTCTTTACTTCCATTCCAAAGGCAGGCTCCTTCTCTGACTTCATCCTCCCCACCCACTTCAAACTCCTGAGGAGTCAATCCTTGCTTGTGGCAGTGCCTGCTCAGGATCCCCCTGCAACCCTCCCCTCTCTGCTAAAACCAGGGCTTCTACTTTCTTGTTGATTTTCATTTTGTCTTTTTGCCTCCCTCTAGACATCAGGCTTCCTTCTTCTTTGGATATCCTGACCCTTAGCCAATCTCTGCTTTGGGAACGTATCTCCCGGGACAGTTACAATGCAACTTTCCCTACAGAGAAATCTAGTTAACATTCTAGCTGAAAAATTCCTTAAATTTCAATGAACTTCTGGCTCTCTTTAGGGAATTAATTGTCTACTTATGTTATCCGTCCTCTCAGTTTAAAAGGATGTACTTAAAACAGGGTTAACTGAAGCAAATGTGTTGTGTGGTTCTAAGTCCTCTAAATAGGGAAATATAAAATTCAGCCTGGAAATCTAACTCCAGGCCCCACTACCTACCCAATTTGTCTCCCAAGTCTAAATCTGATGTCACTGATAAAATAAAAGCTTTGCTCCTTGCCTCAGAAGGAAGAAAAATCTTGGAGAAAACAGCTACTGTTGGAGTCACAAGTTCGATCTTACCTCATTAATACTGACACTTCTCTGCCACGGAAGACAACTTTAGGTTGCCATAACAACATCCCTGTAGAGTTTAAAACCCAGAAGCCCATTTCTACTCTTTATAGTTAGTGCTATTCATGTGGTGTTTTCTTTTTTTCTTTTTTATATCCTCTTTTAACAAAGGAAAAAGTGGTATAAGGTATAGCAAAGTGAGAACTTTATTTCATTTAATTTGTACTATGGCCAAGAGGCAAAGAGACAGTCTCTCTTCTTTGTGGGAATAGGTAGAGAAAGAATGCAAGGGGGGAAGGTTTTAGGATTTTATGAAATAAAAATGATGTTGATCCATACCTAAAATTGTTGAGTAAATAGTATAAGCAGTTATTACAGCCAAATGACTATGCTCTTGTAATATTGGGGAGCATATTTTTTTCTACAGAAAAAAGAGAGAGAGCAGTGAGGAGTTCTTGTGCTGGATAGGGATAGCTCATCACATTCGCTGGAGGGCTAGAGCGTTAATTTCCACCACTGAGCAGAAGCCTCAAACTCGAGACCTCTTCTAGTCAGCAGTGCAACTCGCTTCCGTGAGCTGATGATGTCTCTTGGCCTAGGTGCACAGCATTCTGGAGTGTGAAGACAGCTGCAGAGGCCACTAGAGATACCGTCATCTTAATGGATTTCTGGAGAAAAGGAGACTAGAAAAATGGACGTGTATCCATGGGAGCAGAGAATAACCCTAGAAACAATGGCTCTGCTACCTTGGTATCAGTTCCAGAAATGATCAGAAACAGATTCTGAAAATATCTGGAACAGCAGAATAAATCGTAAAGGCAAGAAGCATTTGGAATCTATGCCTTGGGAAGAAACATCCCATTCAAGTCAATAAATATTTACTGGGTGTTGCCTGTATGTAAAACACAGTCCTAGGGTCCAGCACTGACTGGTACAAGGGTGACCAAGACCGCTCAGGGGTTGTTGATGTGTGAGGAGTGAGAAGTGAAGGCAGGAATTTCAAATTCACAAATCCAGCAGATGGAGGATAAGTGCTATGAGGTCTAGAAGGAAACGAGATTATAGGCCAGGGAGCGGGAGGAGACATTCCAAGGATGGAAGCGACAAATCTGGGTGACTTCTTCGAGGTGAGAAATGAGCAAAAGCGAGAATTGTGTGACTTGTGATTTTTTTTCTCTGAGATGGGTGGAGAAGAGCAGCTATCTTAGGGCGGGAAGTGAGGGGTGCTGTGCCACAGACTCCGCATCCTTGTGTGTGGAGGCCAGGGGCAGCGTCGATTCCCTGCCAGCAGGAGATGCGCTAGGAGTAGCCGCTGGGGCCACCTGTCCAGAAGCTATTGCCCCTCACATCTGAGCTCCTTTTGTGGTTGGCCAGACGCCACAAGTCCTCATTCCCTCACTCATAGGCTGTCCTCCAGGCCACTGCCCTCTGCGCTGTGGGTTCTACACAAGCATTAAACTCCACGAAGTGCGTCTCTCTTCCTTCTTCCACAGGAAAGACTGCCAATCCCTTTTCTGATCTATTTTAGACTCACTGAATCGCAATATTTTTGAGGTCATATTTACTATGCTGTGTTAAAAAAAAAATCAAGATTATTTTGATTTTCCTATGTTCTGAATGTTGCTTAGGACTAATTTGTTTTTTAAAGATTGGGTAGCACGAAGTTTCAACGACACTGTGGTTTTTCTTTGTTTCAAACCCATAATCTCCCTGACCCCTCCATCTTAATGAATTTTGCAGTGCTGTTCTTTTAAAGCCTTTTTCCTGGATGCTTCTCCCTACTCCTTCCATATTCACTTTAAAGTCTGAGTGAGAAGCTCAGCTGGTATCTGGGAAAAACACTCTATTTCCATTTTAATGTTAAATAATTTCTTCATAGTTCTCTTTTGAAATTTCTGAATTCGAGTGTATTCATTCATTCATTCATTCATCCAACAAATAAACATCAATTCCCTTCAGTGGGTCAGGAAATATGCCAAATGATGAGCGAAAAAAACAGAAACAAAGACAATACATGGCTCCTTCTTGCTCACATGGAACTTAGAGTCCTTGAGAAGACCAAATAGATGAGAGATTACAACTCTGATAAATGTCCTGAAAAGGAATAGGAACTGTGAGAAATGGCGGGAGAGGGGACACCCTTCCACCAGCAGGACGGCAGAGGAGCAGGATGAGGTGCCCCGGGAGGGAGGCAGGCCCCTTCCAGGAGGGAAAGACAGACACTGTGTGCCCACCGGTCAGGGAGACATGGGAGAAATTCCCTGAAGAATGGGAAGCTGAAAAAATAACCTCAGGGCCCTTTCCATCTCTAAAATAGTGTGATTCTATAAGTAGGACCAACCAAAAGGGAAAAGCACAGTGTGATTTATGAAGCGCCACCGCCATCATGCCAGGGCACTCATTAGCTCCTTCCCCACCTCGATTTCACCAGCCACGTGATACACACGCTCACCGTGCTCTCTATTTAAGATCTTATCAAGGTGTCCACATCGGGCTATAAACTACCAGAGAAAAGCCTCAAGGAGCAAGGAGTCTTGCAGACACCATCTATTGAGCAATTCCTATTGATGTTAATCATTTATTTGAAAGGAAGAATAAAACATATTAACGGGGCTTCAGGGGATTACCCTTCCTATATTGATAACCCATTAACATTTAATGAACTGGAGTAACAGTCAAGGCAACTTGAAGCTGTCTGGAAAGCCAGGAAATGGGCTGCCTTTCACACAACTAACTCATAAAGTGCTTCCCTGATGCTTTTTGCTCTTCTGGGAGACCTGATCAACCCGTTCTCATTTGTGAGGAAGAAGCGGCCTCCAGGCTCAGGTCATTTCTTTTTGCCAGGGAGCTTAATGCAGCCCAGAGCTCTTCCACCAGTTAACATCAGCTCACAGGCCCTAATGAGAACAGGCTGGACATTTCCTGATGCTGATGAGTCTCCTCCGTCCCCAGGAGTCCAACAGCCACTCTCACTTTTCATTCTGATCTCCCTCTCACACATACACCCTACGATGGAAATAGCCTTCACCCGGGATAATGGACTTTCTAGTGGGAGAGTCCCAGCTTCCCCAGGCCTGTGGAAAATATGAAGAGGGCACTGGATCATCACCACAGTTCCTTTCTGTTTTAGTATTCTCTCTATCCCTACCACACGCTCTTCCTTACAGACCGTGATAGAAACTAGTGTCAACAGATAAATGGTCTTGGCATCTACGGGCAGAATGAATGACTCAGTAGTGACTATAAACGAAAATAGCAGATTTGCCTTCAAATGTAATTGGCTTGTTCAAACAACTTCATTGAGCAGATTAATTCATTTAATTTCTTAAGGGAACATTCTGGAGCTAGTTGATCTGCCAGATCTATAAAGAAATCATGTTGCCTAGAACCTTATGAAGGAATTACAGAGGTTTTACTGCTGGCAGTGGGGTTTGGGGTGGGGGGCAGCTAGGAAACTAGGCTGGAAACATCTCGGCCAACTCACCACCTCCTTTCTGGAACCACATAGGTAATGTTTCCAGTGTAGACCCCTTCTTGACCTTCAGGTATCGCTCGAAGGATGCTAACGGTGCAGGGGAGGCAGTACTTCCCGGCCATATGCTGTAACTTGTCCTCCTCGGATCTACCCCGAACCAGAGTTGGGGCTGCACTGTGGCGTGGACCCACTGAACTAAGGCCCAGAACAGCAAGGCTTATCTAAGAACTTGTCTGAGTGCCAGAATAAACCCGCAGACTGATTCCTGAAGACAAGTCTGGATTTGCTTGCAAACACTCCTGAAGCTCCACCTAGAGAGAGTTAGAATGGCCTTTCATTCAGATGGGATTCCAATTTTCACAATAAGATGTCAACTTTACCACCTGCACTTCTAATTTCTGAGGCATAAGGCTCTGCCCTGGACCAGCAAAGGAGAATAGAAACGCACCAGGCTCTTGTCAGAGAATACAATCTCAAACTGTCTGCTATTCAAGTCCTGTCAAAAGCCCAGTTGAGAAAAGCAATATTTACAAAGGATTATTTGAAGGACAAGCAGTTCATCCATTCTTCAAAACACTCTAAATCCTCTATCCATGGATCAACCCTGACCACCTCACAGCTACACACTAGGGCAATCTTACTTTAGCCCCACACAGAACTGTTGTCAATGAACTGTACTTTAATGTCATGTCATTTGTTCTTATCAGAAAAGTTACTACTACAAGGAGCCGTCATATGAAATCTGTTCCTGCATTTGAGGGAAACGTTGGAATGTGCTCGCTATATAAAATCCCATACGAGAAAGTTATCTTGGAAAATAGCTTTAGAAGAAGCTTTGATTCTTGAAGAAGTGGTGGTCTCCTTTTCTAGGTCATTTTTGTTGTCAATTTGAACTTGGTTGCCAGGCATCTCAATGTCAAATGTGAAGCTCAGCCGTGGCAATTATACTGATACCTAAGCTTTCTGTAACTGTGTTCTTCTTTTCCTGGTCACCATTTTCTCTACGTTTACAGCTACTTATTTGATGTATGCTTTTAATAAACTATTACAGAACTTTTATGGAACCAGGTAATGGTTCCATAAGTAAGCAAGGAAAGAATGCTCTGGATATCTCTGTTCATTTAAACACTGGGTCTGTTGAGTTGTCCTTACTTGAGAGGCAATTCTCTTGGTAGTACTGGCTGTAGCCTCGCAATAATAATGCTAATAATCATAATCATACTCATAGTCATAATTAAGCTATCACATATTCTGTATTTTCTGTGTATCTAGGCACTGCTATAAGAATATCCCACAGGTTATTTTACTTCACCCTCTCAATAACCCTACAAACTAAGTGCTATTGGCCTTACCTTACAGATGAGGAAAGGGAGGGCTCTGCAACGATAAGAAACTCGTCTATTATACACCTAGTAAAAGCAGAATCGCACCCAGGTGTGTCTGAATCCAAGCTGTAGCAAGATATCCCCACTCTAACCACCATGGGACATTTAAAGGGAGAATAATAAAACTAAAATAAATGCTAGAGACCTAAGGTTGTTATTCTCCACTGCTTTGCATCACAGTAAAACACTGCACCAAGGTCTGGCTATAGGTGCCAACAACTTAACTTCTGATGTTCTAATCAAAGTCCATTGGAAAAGTGATCCAGTAGCAGGTGGAGATGAAAGTGTTCTTTGTTTAGATATTCTATTTTGACAAAACTAAAAAACTAAAAGACCACTGACATGATCAAAACATTGGAGTCTATGTGCTTCTGGGTGATCCCCTGCAGGCACTCTGCAGGCAGCCCACAGCTGCGGTTGGCCTGGCTCCCTTGGAAAACGCTGATCTGACCTCCAGAGATGCTCGGTCTCACATGGCACCCCGACTGCCCACCATGAGGAGACCATCATGGTGACCTGACTGGTATTCATGTTATGTGGCAAGATGCAGTCCCTGCCTTTAACATTTTCCTCCTCTTTGCACTTTACACATTATAGTCCTTTGTCATCACATCTCCACAAATCTTCAGAGGAAATGTGTAGGTGAGCTGACGGTCATACGCATAAGAACCCTCATTTCAGAAGTGGAGACTACGTAGAGCCTGGGAGCTTGTTTTCCATTTAAGATACAAGGGAGAAGTCTGGGGACATCTGTTCATTCGTCCATTTACTGACCAAACACCTAGCATCTATAGGCTTGGAAAGAGAGGAATACACAGAACACATACATTCCGTCTCGAGAGCTTTCTACAGGACTTGGGAACAGAATCCTCCATGGAAGAAGAGAACCAATGCAAAGCCACTTACATGACAAATGAAAGGTGGTACCATAAGGATGGTCTCTCTAAATGAAGAAGAATAACATGAGTGATCACAATAAAATGGGTTCAAGAAAGAAGGGTTCATGTAGAAAGGGGATTGCTGGAGTTCCTGGTTTGTTTAAATAGTAAATCCAATCTCTAAATTCCTTCTCAGTTTAACATTCATTCAGCATTCCAACAATCTTTATTAAGCCCTAAAGTTGTACCAGACACCCAGGTACCTGGAAAAGAACAGTGCGCAACAGACTAGGTCTCTGCTCTTGTATAGCTCACATACGCATTTTTAAAGAGTTGAAATAATCCCAGAAAATGAAAAGTACTGTGAAGGAAACAAGAAAGGGAAGGCTTTATTGGCTGGGAGAGGGCTCCTTTAACAGAGTAAATGCCTCCTAAGTAGAGTAATGTAGGAAGTTATCATCATGAATGTGATATCTAAACCGAGACCTGAATGAAAAAAAGGAGACAGTTTAGGAAGAGGTGGGGAAGAGCATTCAGGCAGAAGGAACATCAAATGCAAAGGCCCAGACCAGACACATACTCAGCTATTTAGGAACAAAACAGAGGCCAAATCGGCTAGAGCATGGGGACCTAAAAGATCGGTCATGGGAGCCAGATTAGATAAGGCCTTTTGGGCCATAAAAACAGGCTTACAAATAAAATGAGTAGCCAATGGAAGAAGCTTTGATTCTTGAAGTAGCCAATGTGTGTGTTTGGGGGGTGGGCGGGGATGGAGGGAAAGAGAGAGAGATGGGGGAGGGAGAGAAGAGGGGGCACTTGATCATATTTATTTTTTGGAAATATGAGATTAGGCAAAGATTACTTGGACATGACACCAAAAACATGGACCATAAAAGAAAACAACTCATAAGTTGGACTTCATCAAAACTGATAACTACTGTGCTTCAAAAGACACCACTGAAAAATGAAACGACAAGCCATACACTGGGAGAAAATGTTTGTAAACCATATATCTTATAAAGGATTTGTATCCATAATATACATAGAACTAATTGGATTGGACACTTAGAATGGGTCGACTTTATGATCTATAAATTATAACTCAACGAAGTTTTAAAAACAGTGCACTCAGCCAATTGCTGTTTCAGATGTCCTACCCACTTCTTTTATTCACCTTCATCAGGGGCAGCTGGTGAATATTCCTAATCAAGTTAAAGCTGGTCAGAATAAGTAGCGTGACATAGTAGAGTCTGCGAATGTTAACTTTCGGCGTCCGAATGCCAAGTAACAACCTCTCTAGGTCTCGAATTTTCCCCTTCTATAAAACAGTGATAATATCTGTACTATTTATCTAAATGAGTTGTTGGGTGTAGCCAATGAGATGTGAAGCTGTTCATAAAAGATTTTGTTTTTGCTGAGCTATTACGCCTACTCATGAGCCCTGGGACTTATCTCAAAGTTAGTTTGCCATGGTTAACACTCTATTTATGTTCTCTATTAAATTCTAATTGGGTTTTACTGGCATTCAGACATAACTTCTATTCATTTTTGTGATAGAATAATGGGTTTTAGGCACCACAGCTGGTCTAGGAAGAAAGAATGTGGCATCCACTCACCGTTAATTCCATCCGACACATTTTAAAGGATGCAGCACCAGTTTCAAATCTCCGAGGGGCTCTTTCTTTCAAAGATGAGACTTTTGCATCAAAAAACATTAATTCTGTACTTTCAAGAGTGGTTGAATACAACCAACCTGAAACTTTCCTTGAACTAGAGTCTGTCGTGGCATGTCCTTGAATATTGGAGTTTCCAATGACTTAGTTGACTAGATTTCTATTTGATATTGGAGGTTCATGGCTATTTTTGACTGGGAAGGATACAGACTGAATGAAAGATAAAGCCAGCAGTGTCAGTAAAGGCATTTAGTGTTTTATTTTGTTTTCGTTGTTGTTGTTGTTGTTTTTTTGGCTGGGGGAGTCTGTGAGTGGGAACTATGTGTAAACGCTAGACACAACTTTCCATAGTGCTCTTTCATCCCATTCTGATCATATAATTTAGCAGAATTATGAAATAAACAATAAAATCCTCTCATCTTTACCTAATTTTCACCTAACTTCTCCCTGTATCCCCTCCCCCCCATTCTGTATTTCAATCCTGCAAATCCTTTTAATAGAAACGAAGATGCAGTTAAGGGTATTGGCAATTCAAGTATTTTATCAGCATTTTGCACAGAAGATATCTTTCCAAAATAGCTATATTTTCGTTTACCAAATAAGACATTTACTCCAGTCACTTCTTCCTTTTCCTTCCCCCCATTTATCCATTTCTTGGCACTGATCTATGACTTTAAGAGCTTGAGAAGGCGAGCAATTTCTGTCATTAACTTTACCGGACACAGGTCATATGCAAGATGCCCAGCAACACAGTGGTCCAGGTGGTTCTCCGGTGGATTCTCTGTCAAATTCTGTCAACCCCACCTGGGATTCTTCCTGAGACACCAGGCATTACAATGATGGCTGGGATTTATGAACTAAATTCAGGTATGAGTTCACTCATCTGATACCACCGAACCCACTATACCAATGTCTAAAACTCATTTTGCCTTGTCTCTGGCATTCTACGTCAATCAGTTGCATAGGAAGTCCTCCTGGGGACTTAACCTAGAGTTGGGTACTTTACAGAGCTCAGCATGTTCAGAAGAAAGAGTACTGCTCAAGGCCTGAGAGGACTTAGATTCTCTTTTGAGCTGTTACAAACCCGCTGAGTAAACAAGTCCCACACTCAGTAAGGCTGCGTGATGGGGTGCATACATCAAGGAATCCAGGCACGAGGACAGGGTTTGTTCTTACAGCCACCACTCATTACCAGTGTGGTCTGGATCTCAGTTTCCTCGTCTATAGACAGAATTGCACTTAATTACCTCTAAGGTCTCTTAGAGCTTATATAATTCTCTAGCTCCTACCATACAAATCCTCCACATTTTTCCCATTTTAATCACAAAAGTAATATATGATCAAGCAATATAAAAATATTAGGTCGAACCATATGAAATTGCTCATATTTACCCATTTTCGATCAACAAAAACAGCAATTTTACATGGTTCAACTTAGCATACAGTAATGTCAGTGGAAGTCTCCCCTTGTTGCTCACACCACTCTGGCTTATATTAATAGCTTGTATTTGCAAAGGGCTCTAAACGTCTAAAAGTGCTTTCATGTACATTATTTATATGCAACAAACATTTTCTGAGGGCCCTCCAGGTACCTGGACTTCCTAATACAATTCCTCATTTAACGCTCACAACAACTGGGGAGGGTGGGTTTTCTGATCCACAGGGAAATAGCGAAGTTCAGGACAGTGGGAGGAAGTAGCCAAGCACATGGCAGGTAGAGGTGGCTGCTGAGATTCACACTCAGTCCAGATCCCAAAGCTCTTTTCTTAGCCTCTCCTCTCATTAGTCTGAGCAAGTCTAATGCCTTTCTCTTATCCTAAGAACCTTTAAAATTATAATACTTTCATATTTTTGATGGGCAAAAAAGGATGTTTTGGGCCCACACTAATTTTCCCCGTCTTTGCTTATAGTACCATTCCTGAAATTGAAAATGGCAGATCTCTCCCCAGATTCTGCTGGAGAAGCAAGGTGCAGGTGTGTGGGAGGAGGGGGGGGGCTCCTTCTATCTGCAAAGACTTTTACTAAGGAGGAAAAAAAGCACATCTTATAGGTAAAAAACTCTGTTGCTTGGCTTGAAGCTAAGCCCTACAACATACATTACTGTCTTTCTGTTCAATCAGTGTTCTGCTACAAGAATCAGTTACATTCAATCATCTGAAAGAGCTATTAAAATGCTGATAAAAAATTCATAAAGTAACACACAGTAATGAATCAGGAGAATTCAGCAAAGTGAGACCTACCCTTAGAGCAGGGCAAAAATGAAGGTGAACGATCGTTTGGGCCCAGCGGCCATGAAATACCCTTTTGGAAGATGAATAATTCTGTTTAGGGCTGATAAGTTGAACTAATTTATAATGCTGTTTTAGGTCCACTGCTGAAATATTTCAAATCCCTCAACTTTAAAATGCATTGCCTGTCAGAAACCGGTCTCTTAACAGTTTCCTCTTAACATTTTTCAAAATGTAACCTAGACCAATTTGCATGATTTAATGCTTATTGTATTATACTGTGCAAGATTTAAAATGGGAAATAATTTTTTTTTTTTAAAGAGAGAGAGAGGAGAGACAGGGAGAGGCAGGCAAGGTGGCATGAAGGGAACAAGCACGGGCCAGAGGGAGAATTAAGACCTGTCTGTGCTTGGCAGAATGTCCCACTGAGACAGGGGAAATCTAACTGGACATCAAGCACCAAAAAATTTCTAACCTGGGTAGTAGACGTGGGCGGCCAACAGATGGTGGAAACCACCCTGAGATATGAAAACAAATTTGAGAATCATTCGAAGGCAGACTGAAGTGCTCCCCTGAACCCTTACCACCGCTCCCATCCCATTCCCACATAGCCCCCAGGGACCTCTTCAAGTCCTCCTCGGGACTCACCACCATGGTTTGGGTCATGTCCTCATTATTCCACTTCTGGATTCTTACAAAAGCCTCTTAACTGAAATCACTTTCTTTAGTCTCTCCTCTTCTAAACTCATCCTCCATTTTGCTGCTATATTTTTCTTTCTTAAGAGAATCTGGCCATGTTATTAATTTTAATAGCCCTCGATGGCTCCCACTACCTACAAGAGACATACTGAACTCTTGAGTGTCACCTACAAGACTGTACTATAGCTTCCAACTTACCTATTAGTTTACATTTTTTACTACTTCACTAAAGGAATAAAGGAAATGCTGAATGGTTACAAAGAACATAACTGAAAAAAATGAATACTCAGAGTATATAAAACACTAAAGATCAATACCAAAAAAGACAACCAACCTAATTTAAAAATGAGCAAAATACATCAACGTGTTGAATAGCGTATAAACATGTAAAATGATACCCAATTTCACTAGTAATTGGGAAAAGCTAAATAATAACAGTGAGATAGTATTTTATACCCACCAGATAGGCAAACATTAAAATGCCTATTGACATTAAGTGTTTGGCAACACATGAGGAAAGGAACGACATATACTTTCAGGATGCGGAAATGGATTCAGCCACTGTGGGGAGTGACCATCAATAAGCAGGGAATGTGAAGGTGCCCACCCCTCAGGGCCCAGCCAACGCGATGCTTGATATAAAGAAACCTCGGTTCACTGTGCAATTCTTCATAATACTGAAAATGGGAGGCAATCTAAGTATCCATCAATAAGAGAATTAATAAAGTATGGTTTACCCATATGAAATAATACATAGCAGTTAAAATGAACTGGAGCTATACCTAATATAAACCTATACCTATATAACCATCCAAAGCATAATGTGTAGCTAAAAAAGCAACATTCAAAAGGATATGAGTGGAGGTCATAATATATGTAAAGTTTACAAATTGTGAAAACCAAATCTATACAGTGTTTATTCAGAGGAATAATAGCTGACCTCTACGGCGATAGTGCCTCCTTTTAACAAGGGGTAGGTCACACTAAAACACTTTCCTAAGAGTAAAAGGTGGATGACAGCAACCATTTAAGAGTGGGTTACCTCATTACCATGGCTTGCTTGGGGGCTGGGGGATAAAAACATGCCTCCCAGGCTGGGCAGACTCAACACTGCCCCCCTCCCCCCAATTACACTCTCACTCTCATGATGGAACACCCTTTGATTGTAGACAGGCTTTTGCTGTCTTTAGTTATGGGAAGCAATTGGGCTTCTTATGAAGGCTGTGGCTTCCGGGGCTGTGCTCTCCATTTACTCATTTAGGAGACTGTGGATCTGATCAGAAATTGCCGCTCTGGTTGACAGACCACTACAGCCCAGAGGTTTTATAAATCTTGATTAATTGTTTCAATGTTTTGTTATGAAAGGTTTCCTCCATGTTGTTACTTAAACATTTTTACACAATCCAAGTTGTCAAAGGGAGGCAAAAACCCCACGTAGCATGTGATAATAAGGCTGTTATAGTGAAGGGCTCACTAATTCTGTATTTATTCACCTGTTCCCCATTACACCGATCTGTTAAACTAGCACTCTGTCCATCAACACTCGAGTGCTTAAAGCTGAGTAGGCCTCTTTTGTAATTGCTGGCACCAGCAAAAGCCAAATTGCGAGCTCTCAGAATGTGGCTGGAACTGTTGGATCCGCCTGATGGATCCCTGATATGCTCACTTGTCTAAGACCTAGAGGCTCCCTCTCTTTACTCTCCAATGTATACATATCGAAAGGTGCATGTTTTTTTTTTTTTTTTAAGTGAGTTTTGTAAAGTAACAAGAGGAAAAGCCAAAAGAAATTATTTCCTCTGGTGACATTTCTGCTGCGTTATACCTCCACCAAAGATTTATAGCTTCACAGAGCTGCAAAGCTAACCATATGGTCAATTAAAAAGAATTCCAATTTCCGTGGTCCTGTGCCCAGAACCTGAGAGAGAGAGAAGTTTCCTATTTAATAAGGATCTCAACCTTTCATGGTTGGGGGGCGGGCATTTAAAGTACACCCCATGTCAGCTAACATTATAAAAAGCAAAAAAATTTCCCTTTGGGAAATGGAGGGGAAAGAAGGCTTCGAAGCCTGCCTCAGCCTCCTCCACTTGAGGCATCATTGTCACCTGCTTCCTTGCTTCTGACCCTGGGATAATTTTTATAGAGTCACAAGTGAGTTGAAGAACTCCAAAGAATTTCACACTTCTCTCCAAGTGGTCTGGCTTCACCTCTGAATTAAGTAGCTCAAAACAGAATTTGAAATCTTAGACTCAGCAGGCTTAGCAATGTCCAGAAAAAGCCCTGCGAACGCCTCTCTGTCGCCACTTACCAAATGGATTTGTGGGTCACCCGAACTGCTAGTTGCTGGTGAGCTTTTTGAGCTTGTGACCTATAATTCAGTCCTCCCTTGACAGTGGATGTCCCCCTGCCCAGTACCCAGCTGAGACAAACAAAGAGACCCACATTCACAGCTGGAAGATTAAAGTCTGAGAGACAAACACATGTTACCTGCTACAACCTGTCAATCAATGCAAGTGGAGGACTTTCTTAAACTCTCTAATTATAGAAAGATTGGTGTCTTTGTCATTTATGAGCTCACAAAGTTGAGGTGCATTCAGGGAGGCTGACCTGTGATTTAGCAATCAAACTGGGACACTTTTGAGAGTCAAAGGGGGAGCTCATAATAATTAGGCCAGGACAAAAATGTATGTAAGTTGAGACTGTCCCTGGGAAACTGGGGTATGTGATTTATCTGGGTTTAGAGGGCTATTCCTTTATAGCCTTTCCAAATTTGAAAAGAAAAAAGAAAAGAAGAGAAGAGAAAATGAGAAGAGAAGAGAAGAGAAAAAAGAAAAGAGAGAGAAGAAAGGAAGGAAGGAAGGAAGGAAGGAAGGAAGGAAGGAAGGAAGGAAGGAAGGAAGGAAAGAGAGAAAGAAAGAAAGAAAAAAGAAAGAGAAAGAAAGAAAAGGAAGAAAAAGAGAAAGGAAGGAAGGAAGGAAGGGAGGGAGGGAGGGAGGGAGGGAGAGAGAGAGAGAGAGAGAGAGAGAGAGAGAGAGAGAGAGAGAGAAAGAAAGAAAGATAGAAAGAAAGAAAGAGAGAAAGAGAGAAAGAAAGAAAAGAAAAAAAAAAAGAGGCAGAGGCAAAGAAAGGCAGGGCTGAAATGCCCAAATAATTCCTCCTCTTCCTGTGACAAAATCCAAATTGGAAACTGTCAGGGTGGCCAGGGCACTTTCATTTGGAAAATTTTAACTGTTTTTTCTTTCTTTTCCTTGTTCTAGTGTCACAGTTTTCAAATGTCCTGGCCTCTGGACCCATTTATACCCTTAACATTTCTGTGGACTTCCAAAAAGCTATTGTTTACGTGTTATTATAAATACTGATAGTTATCTTATCAAATGTTAAAACTGATAAAATTTATAAAACATTTATTAATTCATTAAAAGATAATAAACTTATTACATACTAACAACACATTTCTATTAAAAAAAAACCAAAGTTTTCCAAAACACAATAATTACTAAGAAGAGTAGGATAGTTTTACCTTTTTATAAATCACTTTCACGTCCAGTTTAGTATAAGACAGACAGATTCTCATATCTGCTTCTGCCTTCACTCTATTTCATTCATATCTGGAAAACTCCGCTGTACATTCATGAGAGAAAGCAAACAGGTGAACAAGCCCATGTCTTATAAAGAAAATAGTTTTGGCCTTGTGGAAGGCCTGAAGGGGCTTTGGGGACCCCTCCCCACTGCATACCTGGAGCACATTTTGAGAACCACTCGATTACCAGAACCAAGGAATGAAAATGCTCCCCACACTTTCTAGGGCTGTTTGGTTACAAAAGCCCCCTCTATCCTAAGAGGAAAGGGAAATTCATTCTCTTCAGTTGCTTATGATGATGGCACTGAGTTTAAAGGCCAGAAAAATCTACATGAATGAGAAAGACCAAGTTTGAGGAAAGAATTTCAGATGTGGGAAGGGGTTCGGTAAGACTAGAGGATTCCTCGGGATGGAGAGGCACAGAGAGGGCTGTTTTCGGAGTGTGTGGGGGGAAGGAAGACCCTGTGAAAAAATGGCCATTCCAGGCTCCCAGTGTGTTCATGGGGGTAGAAATGAGGAATGTCCCCACATGAGCAGGGGGACATAAAGCCTAGAAGACTTCCGACCTTCAAAGTCCCTTGGCAGCAGGTGAGACACAGCCTGAACACAACTCTGAGAATAAAGTAGTACCAGGCACGGCTTCGTTCCATTCCCGTCGGGGTTGCTGGTGCAAGAAGAAAATGAGACTGTTTTAAGAAAGCAAAGAAATGTGGTTTTTCTCCCATATTAGAGGCTGTGGACTGAAGGTCCTACTCCCTTTTCTTGCATCTGTCTTGCCTATCTGGGGAGCCGCCACCAGCAAGCCAGACCTTGCCTCTGCCATGTGCACAGTCCCACATCATTTTGAGGCCTTGGTGAGAGCTGAAGGGTCCAATTAGTCAGTGTGGCTGATCTGGGCTCACAGATGCCAAAGGTGGTAGACACAGGAAAAGGGAATAGTTACTTCCCAAGGGTCAGGCCCTCAGCGGTGCCGTGGGCTTATGCTGTGGACCAGGCAGGCAGCTCATTGTCTTCTAAACCTTAGTTTCCTCAACTGCAAATTGGAGAATCCTCCCATGTTCTAGAGCTGTCGTAAGAATTAATTCATGGAGAAAACTTAACGTAGCCTCTGGGACTAAGTAATCACTATCGTTCTTCCTTTTTACCAGGGCTCCCCGACCCCTGGGCCACAGACTGGTACCAGTCCACAGTCTGTTAGGAACCGGGCTGCGCAGTGGTGAGTGGTGGGCAAGCAAGCGAAGCTACATGTGATTGCAGCCGCTCCTCAGCACCAGCATCACCCACTCAGCTCCACCTCAGATCATCAGGTATTAGATTCTCATAGGAGCACTGGTCCCTGGTGCCCAAAAGATCGGGGACCGCTGCTTTATACCACTCAGGTGTCCCTTCCTGACCATCCTCCGTGGGTCTAACAATGCCTCAGATTTCTCATAGCCCCTGTGCACCATGGTTGTGATTCTACATGACTTTTTGTGGGATTCTTAAGTAAAGTCTGTCTCTCCCACCACAGCAGAAGCCCCATGAGGGCAGAAATGATGCCTTTGGTTTTTTTCTTCTCGCCACTCTACTCCCTGTGTCAAGCACAGTATTTGGGTTTCATAGGGAAGCAATGCTGAAGTGAAGGAAGGGACAAACACATCGTGCACACATTCATTATCACTATGGAAAAACTCCTTTCTGTGCTTCGGGAATCTAATGAACATAGAATACTAGATTTCATGAATCTGAGATCCAAAGGAGAAATGAAACAATGGGAGAAAAATGTGCCATGGTAAGGAGGCAAAGGCATGTTAACTCGGCACAGATGTGGGGGGTTCCAAGAGAAGGAAGATTCTCAAAATCCACTTCAGTTCTGAAAAAGACTCCAAGTCAAGGTCTCTTGCTAAAAATAGCAGCAGTCTTAGAATGCAAAAATTAGCACATTATCCTAATTAATACCTAGCCCTTTTCTCCACAAAACTGGCAAGGAAGCTAGTTACTAAGCGATTAAAACATGTCTACCTGATTACTGTGTGGTTAAATGCTTAAAAAGGCATCACAGTTAATGTGGTATCACAGGCAAGAGCGTGAATTGTGGCTGTGACGCGTGTGTGTGTGTGTGTGTGTGCTCTTTTGAAGGCATCCCCCTCTCCACTCACTCATGTTTTATCAGTCCCTTTCTGGTTCCTATTTGGAGCTGTAGATTCAACACCGACTTTTGGGGAGAGGAAAATGTTAGGAGGTGAGGGAAAGGATGTGGAAGGGAAAGAAGGATTTGAGGCAATCAAAGGATTTCAGTGCATGGACCTAAGTACCTGGCTGGTTAAAGACGAAGGCTCACCAACGTGAAACACTACGAACAAAGCAGACGTATCAATTTTCTATTCCAGAAAGAGCTGCAAAACTCCTGGGCTATTCTTCTGCACCCCCTGCCCTTCCCTCCTGTCTCCCCCTCTTCCTTTCCTTCCTTCCCTACCCCACCCCCTCTCTCTGACAGCACTATTAATGATCGTTAATGCCCCACAGGCTCTAATGGGTCCCGCTGGGAGTCCAGAAATACTGCAATTTGTATCCAGGATTTAGACATAACAAAAAAAAAAAAAAAAAAAAAAAAGAGCCCTCTGCTCCTGGGAGCCAGAGCTTGATCAGTTAGCTCCCCCCTGGAATTGCACAACAGAATAATAGATGACAGCTCTTCGATTAAATCCAGCCTTCTGCTGTAAGTGCTGGAGAGAGTGTGACTGTCACAAACAATCTACCGCTTGTTAACACCGCTGGAGTATGAACAAACAGTGGGCAGCACTCAGACAATTAAAAGTCTTCGGAATACCTTTGGTATCTGTGTTTGCACACGCGCACGTGCACGCCCAGCCACGCTATAAGTACACGGGTGTGTGCGTGCACACATGCGCAGTTTTCAGATGTTTTGGGCTGGTTTTTATGTCTTAGTTATCTAATTTTTTTTTTAATGTTTAGGAAAGCTCAATAAAAAGCCAGCTGCTGTCATGTTAAAAAAATAATTACACCCTCATTTGTACGTTGGACGTAGTATTCTTGATGAAACAATTTATAAAGCGACAAACGAAATATATTCTGCACTTCTCGGGTGAGTCTAGGAAAAGTGAACGCATAAGGTAGAGCAGGCGAAAACTGAGTCTGTGAGTGGTTTGCCCTTTAAGTTGATTTCCGTAAGGTTGTTATGATATTGCCTTCTGAATAAAGAGTTAATCTTTAAAAAGCGGGTGATAAAGGCAAGCTTCGATCTGGGTTGGCGTTCACTCAGAATTAGCAGTCCCCTGTCTTGGTTCTAAGGTTCTAAGTTTCATGGGCAGGAAAACACTCTTTCCTATCCTTTCCTGGCCTTTTATAGCCCACGGCACAGTTTGGGACCCCAGCTGAGCCTCCCAAATACTTGAACCATGAAGAAGAGAACCCAACATGGCTCGGCAGGGCTTGCGGTGCACAGATGTGTAGCTGAGTTCTTCTCTTTACAGAGATTAGACCCTGGATGTGGAACTCCCCCCTGTGAGAAGGAACATGGATGGAACCTGCCTTTCACGCGCTCACACTTGAAATCAGAAGGGCAGCCAGAAGGGGTCCTCCCAAGCCCAGGAAGAGCAGTGTGTGTGGGACGGCTGACTGCAGCCTCCAGAGATGGATGGTGTCCATCTGCACTTGACCTTTCCACAAGGCGAGATCACATGTTTGTTTTGACAGGACAGCCGAGAATAATCATTCTCTCTCCCTCTTCCTCCCCCCTTCCCTCTCGCCTCCCCCTCCCCACTTGGTGGAGAGTAGGATTCTACACGGTATCTTAAAGTGAAAGGCAGATGGTGTGAACTACAGTTAGCCATATTCACTTGCAGATGCAGAATTATTGATGATAAAAACTAAACTATGAGGCATGTTCCATCTGTTTATTTTCCAATTTTCATTTGTTGTGGCCCTGTTAATATTACTGGGATTTGCCTTTCTCCAGAAGAGATGCCATAAGGGCTTCTACCTAGAGACATCTGTCGCCGCTCCTCCAGACGCTGTCGCCCTCACAACTGCTGCTGAGGCTCTGCTCTCTCCCTGTCACCACTCCCGAACCCCTCTCTTTTTCTGTTCTCTCATTCTTGGAAAGTCTGCACTTTGCGCTATGACCCTGACTGGCTCCATTATCTTCAGTCTCAGGATACTCAGGGGACTCTGCTGGACTCGAGACTGCAGCCTGGGGGGTAGGGGCTTCCCCGGCCCCAGTGCTTGGGGTCCAAAGTCATCCGCCAGAGCTTCTCCAAATGGGTGCATAGAAAGCAGCGCGCCAGGAGGGGCACCATTTAAGGAGGGCGCCGGGTCCCACAGCATTACTTTCACTGAGGCTGGAAACAAGGGGTTGGTACTTAACCTGATACCTAACTAAGACCTTACTAACGTTGAGGCAAACTCAAACCTGTTTGGAAATGCCACCTGATCCCCATCCAGTCTGCCAGGACTGTGATCCCTGCTATGGGGACAACATGGCAGAGCCATCTGAGAGGTACTACCTCCCTGCGCCCCGACCCGACCCCACAGAGTGCAGGGTCTGGGAGCGTGTGACTTCAATTCTCCAGCTGCACGCTCAGCCTTGGCTTGTCTGCTCTGTCTTCAAGACAACAGCTGGACTTAGCTTGAGTGCATGTGTTCCAGAAGAGCCACATGCTTCCTCAGTAACGTACAGGCCTCTTTTAATCAAGAGGCAGAGCTCTCCATCTTGTTGACACTTATGACCCTCGATTTAAAATACTCCAATTGTTTAATTCACATGGGACCCAGAGAGAGTGCAGGCCCTTTCCATTAGGACACTTTCTAATGGGAGCAATACATCAAGTCCCTGCCTCTAATCTGAATAGCAGCTGTTTAGAAACCTGTCCTGGGTCTATCATTTGGAGCTACTTTTAGCAAGATCAACACTCTCTCATTAACCTCCTCTTCACTCCTACTCTGGCAAAAAAGGACCCTAAGAGAAAACCATCCCCACTTGGTTTCATTTTGCTTCTGCTTCTCTCTTCCTTCTCCCCTAGACTTCTGCTCCTCATCCCAAAAGGCAGCCCTTACAGTTCACCTCTTCGGCAGTCTTCCCCTGAGGTTAATGAACAAATAAAGATGTAATGATTATCATTTCGGGAGCCATGACAGAGTGAAGGCCCGGAGCCGGGCACTGGAATTCACTAGGAAAGCCGCCCAGTCAGGTGAAGCAAGGTGCACCTGTGTCTGAGTCCCAGGCCCGCCAACTCCCTTAAAATCTCCCAGCCTCTCTAGGGTGTTATTGTACTCAGGCAGAGCCTTCGACACAATGGCAACTAACTGTACCCTCCCTTGATTTTCTCTTCTTGGTCTCTTCCGTTAAGACTACAGGCTTCGTGAAGGCACTGTGTACCCAACAGAGCCCTGCGGGCTCCAGAATAGTAGAACACGGCATTTCTCTTCTCTCATACATAAAGCTGTACATAATTAATGTATACAACTTGATTAGCTTAGAGATTTAGGTACACACCTGTGAACACTGCGCCATGACTGTGATGTTCCGATGACAATGAACGTTAATGAGCAAAACACGCCTCATCCTTTCTGACAGCTTCACAATAACAAACACAAGCGGGGTAAATTTAAAAACAGGAAAGGATGACTCTGGCTCGCCTGAGAAGATTTTGGAAATGTTGCTGCTAAGCCTGAACACTCGCAGAAAGAAACCTCGCAATTTAAAGAGAAAAACAATTTAGGTTTTTTCCCTGACCCATTATAGTCTATGAGCAGATATCAATCAAATAATTGAAATTGCCCATCTTTGCACAAGCGTGATAGATCTTGCTTCTCCGTGCTTGCTTCCCTCTTTTCTGCGTCAGTCACACATCCGCACTGCTATTCACACTTCAGTCACAAGTCCTCTGTACCTATAATCTCTGTTATTTTGCTGTCAACTCCTCATGCCTCATTAGTCATGTTTGACACCTGCACCTAATACCTTTTCTCTGACAATGCAGGACAGCTTCTGGTGAGACTAGATATTTTCCAGAATAGCTTCAGCAGAGGCCTCTGATTGTGTGGCAAAGGTGTGACATGGGGTCAGCGTGGCTCCCCTTACCCATTCGGTAAACTCTTTTCATTAAACTTCTCTAAACTTGGCTTCTTTTAAAGACTGTGCATGTGGCTGTTAAGGGCTAGGAGAGGGAATGCAAGCAGAAGAAAATAAAAATCGTCTATAAAGCTTTAATATTTAATGTACAACCAATCTGTGTATACAGGCTCATGTGCAGCAACCTGCGACATGGCAGAAAAGAAGCATCTAAATGCAGATTTTTATCTGAGCCCTAAATTCATGACTTATGATCAAGTCAATGACAATCCAGATTTAAAAATTCAAAATCAGTTTTGTTTTAATTATAAATTCATTGTCGGCTAGTTCAACTCACAGTTCTTTAGCAGGGGGGAGATGGCCGATGTAAAATAAAAAATAAAAAAACAAAAAAATGGAAGTGTGTTCTTAAAATGTAACTTTTCATTGGTGGTAAAAAATTTTTCTGCGTTTGGGCCAATTGTCCAACCTTCTGGCTCCCACATATGGATCATTGCACACACATTAGTTTGTTAACTTTGTAAACCTAATTCTAGACGTAGAATTTATAAGTCTAACTATGCCGTTAGACTTTGGTGACACGATGGCTGGCAGAGTTGGGTTAACGTGTGACAATGTATGGACCATAGTTGGGAGCCTCCTTTGGGGACTAACGTCCTTCTTTCTAAGTGTGGTGATCGGTCTAGTCAGGAGTCTGAGAGAAATACCTGGGTGGCTGCACCCCGTCTGCAGAACACCCTTCCACTTCCTTTCCCCCGAGGCTCTGCCTCCCTTCTCCCCGGGGAGCATTTGAAACGAGTGGGGATGTTTCAGCTGTCAAGGAGATGAGGGCTGCTGGTATTGAATGGGCAGAGCAGCGTTGCTAAGCGTCTTGTGGTGTGTGAGAATGGCCCCACCTAGATGCCAGCAACTTCTCAGCTGACAAACGTTGGAGAGCACAGCATATCTCGAAGGAAGACCACATCTTCCTTGGCTGTCTACTAAATTCTTCACGCGCAAAATGCAGCCGCTTCAGAACAAGACCACGCCAAACCTGAGGTATTTGCTCTCAGTGCTTCCTGGAAGGGGAACGTCCCGAATCTCACAACCGGTAAGAAGCTGGTGAGCATGGCACTCGGTGGGAGCGGCGATGGGCCCAGCACCCGACCACACACCGCACTGAGCTGGGGGCTCCTATCAACCATGCTCTGGGGGTCTGACCTCCTATTGTGAACAACTTCCATCATGAGTTTTCTGCAGGAGACACAAAACGTTCTCGAGATCCTGGGTTCTAAAAGCACCACTGGGGGCTGTGGGCAAAAGTCATTCCAGCAGAAGGTGCTCGATTCCATCGTGGCTCACTTCCTTCAGAACTCTACTCCCCAACTGTTATTTCACTCTATTTATTTTAAACAGATGGGACAAGTACCAAGCGACGGACAACTTTAATGCAGAATATCTGCCATTTGCTGTTGATGGTGTGTTCTATCTCGGTCCAACATCTAGAAAGATCATCATTAATATGGAGCTGTGATAAACACGGTTGGAGTGCAGAAGGGGAAGAGGGGAGCCGGAGGCCGTTCGTAAGGGACTGATGAGAAGTATTTGCAGCTGGAGGTCTTAGAGATCTGGGTTTGTCAGATCCTGTCACACAGCTGTCTGCATAATGAGGCGAGGAAAGTCATGGAGGCTCTTTCGTTCCTTATCAGTACACATCCCTAGAAGAGACGCATCATTTAGGAACAGCCTGGCTAATGGGCAAGGGCTAGCAGATGAGGAGGATAACTACCAGCAGAGAAGACTGCCTGAGGGGGGTGGGGCGGGAGGGTGATTTCCTGAGCCGTGGAACCGCTGACGAAGGAAGTGAAGGGCACCCCAATGCCACCTGCTTCTCTGACATTAGTGGGATTCGTGAGGTTCAGCTGGGTTGGGGTTTACGTTTAGAAAAGAAAAAGAAGAAAATCTGGATGGTCGCACAAAGGTAAAGAGCATCCGAGCGACCTGGCTCTAGAGTTTGGCTGGACGGATTCCATGTCACTGTATGGTTCTGCTGAGGGAGGCTCAGGACACGGCAGCATTTCTGCCTGTCTCACGTGGCCGGGATGATGGCGCTGGCAGGCGACGACGAACAGGCTCACAACACCCTCGACCTGAACGACGACGATGGCAGCACTGGGCAAGGGGCAGCGAAGAGCTAGGCCTGTGAGGGTGCCTGAGGGTGACTTCTAGATTTTTTTTTCTTTTTTTTTTTTTTGGCCCCCTGGGGTGGGCTCTGCAATCTGATTATAAGAATAGTTTGTGTGTGAAATTTCCTTCTCTCGGGTTCTGGCTACAGAGGTGGAGGGATCCTTCGAGGTGTAGCAGGAGCTAGCAGGCTTTCCTACAGGCCAGAAGGAAATAGGCCATCCAGTTAACCGCCCTGTTTCCACAAGGCACCTCACAATTCTCAAGCTTCCTTCCTGCCCCCAACCCCAAACAGCCCTGTTGGTCTGCACATTTTGATCACATGCCCCCACAGTAAAAATCAACAGATTAATAAATTTAACTCTCCAAATATATTTTGATTTACTTATATACTCTACTCATACTATTGTACTAATGTATTTCTAAATAAATAAATGTAAAAGAGATAAAAAGAAGAGAAAAAGTGGTTCTATATTTTTCTTCTCACCAAGGAAAACCTCATAACCGAGCTGTTGTGGAAGGTACCAAATTATTGCCTTTCCTGTACACCTGGGGAAGTATCAATATGGTCTAGTATTTAGTGCCTGGATAAGTTGCGAAAAGACCAAACTTTTCTCTGAGTATTTGAACTTACTGGCCAAAGCGGAAGAAATAAAGGACATGGTGGACCAACTTGAAAAGGCGTTACGTCTTCCAAAAGGATGCCCTTCATCCCCCCAAATGGTGAGGCTGAATCTTTCTGACTTGAAGAGAGCCACATGTGTTCTTTTCTCTCTCTCTCGCCGTTTCTAGAGATGTCAGATGTGGTTGTGATTCTTACGCTTTTCTCTCCATTCCACATTCTCCACGCGTTGCTCATTTCTACCACTTGCTCTGGGTTTCACGCCCTCCTGTCACACTTCCCCTGCATTCCTTTTTCTGCGCTGTCGGTCCCACCTCAAGCTGCTGGCTCATTTCAGAGCACCCTGTTGCATGATCTAGATGGAGAAAGTGGGACACTTCGAAGAGCAGAAGGGGGAAAGGGGACCGAGAGCCTTCTTCAGGCTTCTCCTATGGATGGCTGTCATGTACTTACGAAGTGAGCGGTGAGTTTTGTTGTAGGAGGGGAAACCAGGAGAGAGGTACTGGAGAGAGACGAAAAGTGTGCCTGTGATTAGGGACCTGCCAGGTTCCAGGCCTTGGGATATACTTCAAAACATGCATATTCACTGTCTATTTCTCAGTGACTCTAAGGGGTTCTCTCACTGAGGTGGGAGGCTGACCCTTCGCCGGGGTGAGTCAGGACCACCGGACGGCATATAATTAGAAAAACAGCTTTCTTTGTGAGCATTCAGGTCCCCTCAGCTCTAACTCCATCTCCTTGGCAGGTCTTATCACCATCCTGCTCTGTCACCCTTTAAAACTAAGAGAAGTCCTCCCGAACCTGTGCTTTTGCACACGTGGCTTCCTTGGTTTGTGATTCCTTTAACCACTAATTCACCGTGCTGAGCTCTCTGAAATGTCACCTTTTCTCTCTGAAGAAAACAACTGCCCTTCCAGCTCTTTCTTCCCCTTCCCCTTTGCAGAACTCATTCCTCCCCTGGGGTCTTCCGGTCTGCCGTCTGTCCCACCGACACACTCATTGCCTTGCATAACAGTTGTTCATTCACCTCCCAAGAGCTCCCAGGAGACTGGAAGTGTCCAGAGGGCAGGGACTCGTCTCACTCACGTGTGTCAAGATGGCAGCCAGCTTGGTGCAAGACTCAAGATGACAGAACTGAACAGAAAAAAGGCTGCCGAAATTATTGTCGCTCTGGCTGATGGCACCTGGAGCCATGCCTCTTGCCCTCCTCTTCCACACCCCAAGCCTTGGGGCAGCCCCTCATTCCCTCCCCACCCTGGGCCTCCGCCCCTGCTAACTCCAGAAGGGCTGTTACTGTGGCAGCAGTGATTTACAACTGCATTTAGCTGAATCTAATCAGAAGTGTGAATACTCCCCTTCTATCTGGCACACATCATCGGAGCTCTAATTATTCACACATTTTGGCAAGCGTTCTGGTGTTCCCCTACCAAGATCCTAATCCCAGCAGATCAGTTAAAATAAATGAAAGAGAGAATCAAAAGGCACTTTAAAAATTCAACTGTTCTCCAAATGAGTTTGAACAGGCTCCAGATCACTAGTGGTTGCAGCTGACTGGCATTTAAAGCATAAGAACCCTCTGCCCACCCCCATCCCAAGTCCCTTCCTATACCCCCCGCATATAAGAACATGATTCTCCCCTACTTAAGAGAAACACTTGAGACCAGAGCCCTGACATGTTTTCAATAATCTGCATTGTAAACCAAGAAAATAGAGCTGCCACCCCAAGATCCAATCAGTGCCAAAGCAATTCGGCCTTTTCCACTCAGGTAATGTGACACCAACCCAGGACTGATGATTACAGTGTTCAGAATGCATCTATTAAAGAGCGCCCCAAGTACAGGAAGTCATTAAGGGGCAAGTGAAAAAGCCACGTACCAGGCTCGGAGTTTCAGAAAAGTTTTCAAACACACACACACACAGACACACTCAGGAACGCACACATGCAACAAGTACATACATGGTTTTTGCAAATTCCAGGAAAGCACCAACCGCAGCTTTCCCCACCCCTGGCTCTTTCTCTTTGCCTGGACCTCTCCTCCCCCAGAGACCCTCGGAGCTTGTTCCTTTATTGCCTTCAACTCTTTGTTCAAATGTCTCCCCTCAGTACGACCTTCTTCTCACCCCTGGCACACTCTACCTCCCTTCCTGCTTTATTTTCCCCTTAGCGCTCTCACCATCTGACACATCGGGCGTTTTATGCGTTTGTTAATCATCTGCCCATCCCCTCACTGGAATGCAGGGGTTCTTCACTGTCTTGGTCACGGCTGCCTAAAGCAGAATCTCACAGGTAGCAGGTGCTCAGCAAGTATTTGCTAATTACAGAGTGAGCGCCTCCCTACGGCACGTGTGAGTCTGAGACCAGCTCCCAGAAAGCTGCTGCCCTCACCTCATAACCGAGCTGTTGTGGAAGGTACCAAGTGCGGGGAAAGTAACAGAAGATTTTGGGGGTGGTCACAGGCCATGAATTCTCGACTTGGCTGTCCCTAATGGTGGGCAACCCAAACTTCTGTTCCCCCAGCTTAAAAAAGAGGAGCCTTCTAAACAAACAAACAAACAAACAAACAAGCAAAACCAAAACTGATCTCCAGGACTATTAAAAAGTTCAAGTAAACTAACATGCAGGCAAAAACCTGGAGAAGTTCTCCACATGCAAGATACCCTTCTCCAGCGATAAGGCGGCGCTTTCCATTTCACTTTTACAAAACCAAGTGTTCTCAGTCACATAACGTAACCGTGGTTCCACATAAGGGAATCAGTGCACCAGGTCGTCCCATTCTCCTCCACTGTCACACTCTGACTTGCCAAGATGAGAGCGCCCTGTCTAAAGCTTCAAGAAAGTAAGTGACTCGAGTGTGTGTGTGTGTGTGTGTGTGTGTGTGTGTGTGTGTGCACGCACACATGTGGGGACTGCAGAAATAAGAGAGATTGACCAAGCTTCTGCCATGAAAGGGGCAGGCTTCTCCCTAACTAACCTCATCTCTCTGAGAGGAGGTGACTGAATGTTTCCTGGGGCAGAAGGTTCTAGATGACCTTTCAGACAGATAAGGGGGCACTTGCAGTGGCTGAGCAAGTAAGCTAACCTGGAAACAACTATTAAGGTTTTAAAATTCTGCTTATTTGCACACTGAGCCCCAAAGGTCCCTAGCTTAGGGAGGTGGGGGTGAACTTTAAATTCGAGTTGTGTGGGTTTTTTCTTAGCGGGTATTCATAGGAGAGAAAGTTGCTCAACACTGAACAGAACTGTTCCCTTGCTCCCTCCCAGGTGCCCTGGGTAACTGAGAGACTTTTGTTAGGAGGGTCGGCCAGAGACCAAGGAAAACATCACCCCCACTTGTCTATTTACATAAAATACTCCAACCATTTACATGTCTTTACGTTTAGGGATAAGAGCCACACAGAAGAGATGTTGACGTTTCATGCTTGTGAAATAACACAGTAGAAAGCTACTTTAAAAAATGACTTGTCATCAATGTCACCATGGAAACCGGCCAACATAATCTCTCCACACCTAACTCTGGGGGGTAAGGAATAACAGCGATGGGGGTGGGGAGAAATCAAAACATTGAGCATGCTCATAAATTCGGTTACGTGCCAAAAAATTTAACACGAGACATTTTTCCTCGGCTTTGGGCTGAGATGTCAACCAGTGATGTTTACTTTGTGAACTCTGTTTGATTTTCAAGACTGAAAAAATCAAATTGGGAAGTTCAGTGTACTTCCTGCTAAGCAATAAATCACTTTGGCGCCTACGACAGCCCCCATGTTCTCCTAAGTGGACATGAGCTGGAGGCTACGGAGAAAGAAACTATGGCAGCTGGTGGGGACTGAAAGTTGGTCAGGGTGAGAGCAGGGCTGCAGGGATGTGGGAAACTTGTAGAAGAAACATTGAATGAGGGGAGGAGGGCAGTCAAGGCCAATCATAATTCCTGTTGCTGCTTCTGCATGTGGCTCCGATCTTTGAGGCACCTCAATCCTCGGATTTTCCTTGCCAGGGTCCAAATGAGTTCTTTAGGAAGCTGACTGTGTGGCTGAGTCAAAAGCCCCCTAGGCTTTTCGACAGTAATGAAAAGACAAAATTCTGACAGTCTGATTATTTGGGCAATAAATGCAATTTTGGGGAAAAAAGAAAAAAGAAATAGAAACAGCGAACCTGGACTTTGAAGAGAATAATTAGCAAAGACGTCCCAATCTGATACTTGCTTCGGGGAAAATCCCTCCTGGTTTGGAAGTCAAGCTTCTTAGCAATGACTTCTCTAGTTCTCAACTAAAGAGCTCCTGGTAGAGATGCGATGTTGGTTACGAAGTCAGTTTTGCAATAAACAGGCCCGTTTTACTTTGAGTCGGGAATGCTTAGTTCACAGAGGAAACCAATCTCAAATCATATCATCCTTTTCATTTATCTCCTTATCACTTTTAACCTCATGATTTGCTGCTCGTAAATCCCTACTATTTTTGTGGTTAATTTTTTTTTTTTTTGGCGGGGGTAGGTAGGGTGGAGACTATTTCTTCTTCTGCCCTGTCATGTTACATTATTTTTTTCTGATCAATGAATTTTATTTAATTGTCTAGAACTGTATCTCAGTTCTAAACAACGTTCCCCGTCCACCAAAACATCCTAGTAATAACAGTGCTTCGTATAGTATCACACGTTGTAAAATAAGTATCTTTCTTCAAAGGAATTAGTAGACCTTCCGAGAAAGATCATTTAATAAACTTGTAGAAATAGGAGAACACTAAAGATTGTATACTAGGAGTCACATTCGGGCTAATTCTTATGTTTTGTTAACTTTCCTCCTAGAGTTTGCTCTGATCTCTAAATCTGTTTACATTGATTGAGCAATTTGGGGGAAGAAGTAAGTATGTTCCTTAACAAATTACAGAAGACATCTTACCCCATAAAGAAACCCTGAGAATTGGGCAGAATAAATCTGAGACAGAATATTATAATGGTACCTAGAGGAGGAGTTGATTGAGAAGGCTCCCTTATACAATAATCAGATGAGACCTGACTTCGATGCTTTATCATCGGCTTTTCCAGGCATCCATTGAGTCCCCAGTCCATCGGCCACCTGACCACTCACTAATACAGGTATTCCATAAATGCGCTAAAGTGCTAATGCATGCACGACTCTGGTCCAGCACTGGAGGCAGACAGGTAAGATACCACCTGTTCTTTAACGAGGTCCCATCCCACCACAGGCCATATCCCGTTTTGCCCTGTCCATTTCTCAGCTCCTAACAAAGTAACACCCTCTTGGAAGCATAAATGTATCTTTTTCCACACACTGCTCCCAAGTGCCTGCGTCTGAGCATAAACACTTTCGAACAGAGAACAAGAGGGTATGGCATCTTTACCAGCAATTACTAAGAGAAGCTTTTTTTTTAAAAAAATAATAATAATATTCAGGGGCATGAACAGAAATATGTAGAAGTGGGAAAGGAAAATTACATGGGGAGGGCAGATCAACATGTACAACATGGATAAAAATGCAAAAGTTATTATAATTTATTCATTAAATCCAGCATGAGAGAACAGCACTCTTAGAAACACCCAACAGAGGTGAAACTTCCAGGACATCCCTCTTCGCTGGCCGAATTTCAAATGCAGTGCCAGTGGGGTCCCACTGTGCTCTGCGCTGGTCTTCAAGGCCTGTCCTCTTGCCAAGTGGGGCGTGCGGTTGGCTCGGACAGGAGTTCACGGTGACTTTCCTCGCACGGCCCCTGTGGGAAGCACTGGAAGTCAGCACCTCTGGGCCTGGTCCTCACTGTGTCTGGAAGTAGCTGTGTGACCTTGAACACGTCCTTTGGCTGTTCTGGGCTTGAAGTTTTTCTAGTGAAAATATCTACTTAGGCCACACCTAGCTCCCAAACTGGTAAGGATGAAGTAAGATGACGCTTGTAAGAATGTTCTGAACAAGTAAGGCAAAACGCAAGTGCCTGGTGGGAGTCTCATGGGAGCCAGCTCCCTATCAGCAGGCTTCTGCCCTCCCGCCTCTCCTGGCCCCAGTTCTTCTGTCCTTTCAAGATATTCCTTCCTTTCTCCTCTGCACTAATGTCATAGCATAAGCAACCAGTACGGTTGGGCCTGGAGGCCAGATTAGCACAAAGGCTATTTGGGGGAAGGTGGGAGCTTCCAATTCATTAAGGAAACTGTCTCAGAAGTGTGGAGGAGGCACGAGAGCCCCAGGTCTCACCGGAGGGTCAGTGTACGCCATCCCCAGCAGGACTGGGACTCCTGAGCTGAGCTGCTGCTGTCTGACCCAGGGTGCCTGCAGGCAGTGAGGCGCTCGGGTCTACACTGGGAAAGACAAGGTGGAGGAACTTCGCTCCCAAAGAGGAATACCAAGGAAATTAGCCTGAGGAATCCAAGAACTAGGGAAGGCCAAGGAGCTGCTCAACCAAGCCTGCGGTTTGGTAACACTTCGAGCACTCGCCAGGTGTCAGGGACTATTCCACACACTTTTAAGGTGTATTAAGTCCTTAACTCGACACAACCCTCTGAAACAGGCACTCCCATTTTGCTCATTTTTTAGACACTAGATGGAGGGACGCAGAGGAAAGGTGACTTGCACATGATCACAGAGACTGACTCCAGAGTCCACGCTCTTTGTCACTATGAAATGTTATCTCTCAGATGAATAAAGAACAGACAGGAAAGAGAGAGTAAGGAACCGCCAGTGCCACCAAGAGCTACAATGACAAGCCAGAAACTCCTGTCAGGTAAAAGACGGGGAAGTGGGAGGAAATCCAGAGTTGACGGCCTTTTCTGGACAGCCTAGGACCTTGAATATAGTCTCCTAGCTGACAAGTGCCATCCCGTGACTGGTGGATGAAAGCTCGTCCACGCCGCCACCCCCACTGTCTCAGGTGTCGTGCAGATCTGGAATCGACCGTGGTGGGCACATGACCTGGAAGCTCTAAGTGACCAGCCAGGCTCTGACGAGCGTCTTCTGGTATGAACATTCAGGCTCATCTTTTAAAAAATGCTCCATTTTTAGAAGCCTCTCTCCCCACACTCTCCCCAAAGCCACACTTAATTAGCAGCTCTAGTTATCTGAACTTCATGCACGCTCTTCATTTCTGCTTACTGAACTCCTGCCCTGATTATCTTTTCAATGTCTTCAAGACCTGGATTGATAATATTTCTTAATTCTTGACATATTGATGTTGATGTGGTTTCCTTCCCCTTGTTCATTCTAGCTAAGGATTTCTCAATGTTATGGACATTTTCGATGAACTAGATTTTACCTTTGTTGGTTTTCCCTATGGTTTGTTTCCTATTTTGATAATTTCTGCATTTATTTGTAATGTCCTTCTTACTTGGGGTTTATTTGTATTCTTCTTTTCCTAGCTTCTCATGGTAGAACCTAGTCATTAGGTAGACCTTTCTTCTCAAGTATAAACATTTAAAACTATTAATTCTTCTCTAAGTACTACCTGAGCTGCAACCCACAGATTTTGATATGTAGGATTTTATCATTTAGTTCAAAGTATTTTCTAATTTCCCTCATGATTTCCTTTCTGACTTATATTTAGAAATATGCTGCTCCATTTCCAAATATTTGGGGTTCTCCTGGATCTCTCACGGCTACTGATTTCTAATGAACGCCTTCTAGCTCCACAGCCCAGCTCAAATACTCCCTCTCCACCCCGCTTGCCCTTGACTCTCAACCTTCGAATCCTCCCTTTCACTTGGGTCAGAACTAGACCATCAGCTTCCTAAGGACAGGGGCCATGCCCACTCATTTAATGCTGTGTGTCCAGTGATTAGTTCCGTGTCTGCCCCACGTCACGTACTCAATAAATGTTTGTCGAATGAGTTGATGACTTCTTGGGTATTTTCTCAAGCCTGTGTTAGAGTGTATGTAACCGAACTAGTTATGCAAGTACAGGCCTGCCTCACTGAATGGGAGCTCAGGCATGGCAAGCACCAGAATTTTCTAGTCCAGAGCGAAGTCCAGGGCTGACACACGGAAGGAGGGGGGGCTTTTACTGAGGGCCATCTTCACAATAGCTCTAGAAGAACCATCTCAGTCTTTCTTCTAATACTGATGGGAAGGTCTGATGGGGCTCTTGGTTTAAGGGACATTGACAGGGTAGTCAATGGTGTACTTAACAGTAGACATTGAATAGAAAAAAGTTTCTCCTGATGAAATAATACACTTCTACTAATAATTGAAGGCATTTGGCCAATTTTCCCTTTATCATCACTGTTAGGAAGATCAGAACTTCATCTGTGATTTTTCAATAACTTTCCTTAACTTATAACAGTTGATAGTATTTTTCAGTCTCTCTTATTGATCGACTGCTTTCTCCCATATGGAGTTGTGTGGGGTCTCAATGTAGCTGTGTTTTTTCTCGATTTTCTCAAATTCATTTTCAAGGTAGGTGAGATCAGTCAAGCATGCGATCAATCAGATTGGTTGCCAATAAAATGTTGCTGAACAAGACTGTCATCATCTCATTAGGGAGTTATAATTCTTATCTTCTGGTGGTTGGTGCAGAAAATGGGGACGCTTCCTACTTACTTGGGGTTGTTATGGGGAGACAGGGCCCCTGGGACGGCGGTGGGACTGAGGGCAGCAGCCAGACAGTGGCCGTCCACCTTGGGAAGGTGTTCTGACAGTTCTGGGCTGGGGCCCGATTAATTGGTTCCAGGGCTTCCTTCTTCCCTGAAGGACGACACATCTTCCCTCAGGCTGTTTACAAAGGCTGAAAGGTCCTCCTAAGGCTCATGGAGGAGAATGTTTGGGAATAGGAAGAGCCCTGAGAGCCTGAGCTTACGCCAGAAGGAAAGATGAGATCCAGCAAAAGGGCTGAGGACAGTAAGTTGTTGGGAGAAAGGGAGGCCTGGGGCTGCGGCTTTAGGGACGTGAAGGGCTGACCTAGAGAAAGGACACCCGGGCTTGGAGGTTCAGGGAACAGAACTGAGGAGCAACATGGCAAAGGAAACAACAGGAACGAGGACTGTTCCAAGCAGGACGTGGGCTCAGAATGATGGGGCGCTTAGCCGTCAACGGGCCACACCAGTGTTTGAGCATACAAAGGCCCAAGCCTCCCTCAGGAACACCTGAAGCGCTGTCGTGGCTCAGCTGCTGAAATGCTGGCAGCCAAGAGATAAACAGAAGAAAACGCCAGTTTTCAGAAATTAGACCGACGTGCATCTGTAAGCCACACCTGCACCTTGCCCTGCTAAGCTTCGAAAGCCAGGTAAGGGGGCTCATGAAGTGACCCTCCAGGCCTCCGGGACAAGAAGCCTGCTGGCTCAGCTGTCAGCACTGGCAGCCCGGCACCTGTCACCAGGGCTCCTTCCCTTGCCCAGTAGTGCCTCTGGGCCGGCAGGCCTCCCCAGGAGAGGGGACTCTTGTGGTGATTCAGGACTGAGCTCTGTTTCGAGCAAGAGAATCTGTGCAGACCGTCAGGTCTGAGGACGCCATCGCCTCAGACCTTCTACCAGGGGCTCCCCTCCTGGAGCATCACGGCCGGGCCTTCTGTTCCCCACAACAAGCTCCAGGGCTCCTCCTCATCCCTATTTTAACGGCTAAAGACATGCACACCAAATGCTTCCTAATTACTCCTTTCATGGCAGATGCAGTCGTTTCCTTGGATTTTACTGCCATTAGTTTTCCTCACCGATTTATCCTTAGCTACTCTCCTTGAATCTCGCTCGCCTCCCCTGAGCCCCTTCCTCCTCGCTCCTCACGGCTTGTCAGCACGCCTCCAATCCCCGGGAGAGATGGAAAGCCTTGCAGAGCCCACTGCGCAAACACACATTCCTATTCATTTATCACATTTAGCATGCGCACTTCCACTCTCATCAAAACCGGCCCCAGCTCGCTAACTCATTTCCCTCTCCCAATTACAAATTAGTCCATTAGGCTGTCTGCAGTAGGCCCTCTGTTGCATCTTGGTAATGGCTTCTGAGATTTCCATCATAATCGTAATGGCTCCCTATGCAGCCATGAGGGCAGATGGAGGCCGCTAGTGGGTAATGAGCTATCACGCTACCAAAGGGCACAGCCCTGGGCTCATTATTTAGTCTTGGCTGTTTTGTGAAAACAACAAGAAAGGTAAAATGCTGAAGGGAACACTTTAGCATATTAAATTAACACTTCTTGAAAATTCTCTCTGTAAACATGCCATATTTCCCCTTTATGCAACATCCCCAGTGCTGGAACATACCACGGAGGGCTGGTGGGGAGCAAGGAGTGGTGGTGAGGGAGGAGGAGGAGAAGAGGAGAGGGATGGAAGAGCAATGAGTCAGAAAAGGGGGGCAAAACGTGTCACATGAGAACATTTCACAGCGTGCTGGAGAAGACTTCGCGAGGCAGCTGCTGTCCTCTCCCGATAACACCCACACCCACGCCCTCGTCCCTCAAAGAGGGAGGGGCTGTCACCAACAGCCAGCCTCACTTAATGATGCTCTGTCATTTTAAATGGTTTGTCACCATGCCCGCATGAAAGGACCTGTAGTGCCCAGACCAGGTACTGTCGGCTACAGATTTTTAAGTGATGTCATCCTACAGTTTTTTAATAGAAAATACAAAACCAACAAAACAATTAAACATAAAACCATAAAAGCCCACCACCACCGCTGCCAAATCTTGACTGAGATATAACAATCCAAACACTTGGCAGTAGGTGGCATTTACTAAGCACTAACTGGGCCTGACTCTGTGCTAAGCACATCACATACATTGCTACTAGTTCTCTCACTTGTCACAAGGTCCCTATGGGTCAGGGCTAGAACTGATGAGGAAACCACAGATCAGGGAAGTCTGGTCAGTCCCCTGAGGACACAGGGAGTCATGGGATGTGAATCCCAGTAGTGTTATTCCCCAGCCTACATGCTTGACATCTGTGCTTTGGCACAATGACGGGCCCTCTTGGGAACTCTGTGGTGGTCCCGTTCCTTCTGGTGCTCGCTCTTCTCTAGTCTTCAGGACACTAATCTCAGTGCCCACCTCCCCATGCTCAACCTCAACGTCTTGAACATTTGTGGTAAGGTTCCCTGGACAGATGTTGGCCTCTGCTTCATGGAATTTTTTCCTGATATTAATTATTTCAAAAGACTTCATCCTCAAGCTCCCTCCCGAGAGTTTCCCCAGTCTCAACAGGTTACTTCTGCAATTCGTAGCAGGCTTGGGGTCTGGCCCTTAATCTTTCATGCAGATTTGTTCAGATTCCTCAAAATATATCTCCGAAATGGCTGCAGCTGCACCCTGACATGAAGATCTAGATGCTAGCATCCTCTCTGGATGGAAATATCAGTGACTATCACCAGCACCGTGGGGGAGATGCTACAGAAACAGATGGGGTCTCTAACTGGAACCCACAGTGGTATGGAGAAAACACGGTGTGAGTCAGGAGGAACCAGAGGTCCTTCCATTGTAGAAGTACAAAAAATAGTGACAAAATGGACCTATTTTCTCCCCGCTTTCAAAGGAGTCATCCGAAACTTTCCAAAAATGCCTGAAGTTAATTCAAACCTAATCATTCCATCCTGTTCTTCATTGGCTCTTACACCTACTACCACACTGCTTCCCTGTGAAGGGCTGGACGGGCTCTTGCATCCATTATCTCGTTCATCCCCACAGAGACACTGCACGCCTGACCGGGGGAGTCTGTAATGATCCCCAGGACACAGGACAGGGAGGCAGCTGGCTTGTCTAAGAGCTAGAATGAAAGCAGAGTCCCTGATGCCCAGTCAGGGGCTAACCTGACCCCTCCACAGGCCCCCCCACAGCCCCAGGCGGGGGGGCTGCGTGGCTTCAGAAGCCACACTCTTCTGAATAAATCCTCCCATCCCACTCTGGTAACAAAACACAAGGCCAGTGTGGAAGAGCCTGACCTCTAGGCGTGGAGATGGCCTGAGCCCAGCGTGTGGGATGATGGGTCTGGCTATAAGCAGAGTGGAGAACCAGTCGACTTTGCTAGGCTGTAAAATACAAATTTATGGGCTGTTTTTGTTAAATTCTGATATGGATTTTTGAAAATGAAAAGGATGGATGGGTAGATGGCAGCAAGATGTTTAATCAATGTCATAAAATATAACATTCATTGGGCTTCTAAAATGAAATTAATAATCTGTGTAGAAGTATCATTAGGAGATAAGTGACATTTCAGGCTTTGATTTGTAACTTGCAACAAATCTTACTTCCATATAATTCAAGCATTTTTAGGGATATTCATCTTTATTAAAAAATACCCAAACCTTTGCCCCTCTGCTTCACAATCGAGCCTTTCTTTCCCTCCAGGACAGACTGCTAAATAAAAAAGGATACATTATCATATACATGCTTTAAATTAATGAAGACAGAAATATCATATTTAAATAAGTCCAGGATTTCTCACTTGCTGCTTATCAGGGGAACTTAGTTATCTTTAATAAGTTTTTTTTTTCTTTTATCTGAGACCTGGGGCTTGAGCCAGCTCCGACTGAGCTGATGAGACATCTCACTTTCATTTAAAAGGCTAAAGCAAGGGATAGAGTGAAATGCCGTTCTCTAACATAAATTCTAGAACCATAAAATAATATTTTAGAGCTGAAAGGGACCTTAAAATCACCTAGCCTTACCTCTGCATTTTACAGATGAGGAACCTGGGATGTGGGGAGAGGGACCACAATGACAACCTACAGAGAGCAGGCCAGGCTCCGAACCAAGTTACCTTCACTAAGTCAGGCCCTTCAACGCCAAACGGGGGAAATGTAAGCTATACTCTAACAAGTCTAATCATGGGCATTCAGTCTGTTTTCTTTTCTTTTTGTTTCATTTTAGTTTATTCTAGAAGGGAGAAGTAGAGGAGCATGACTAACTGGCAACAAGAAGAGTAATGAAACTTCTCAATTCACATGTATCACCCTTGCAGGTAAACACTGTGTTTGAGTTCGTCCTAATTAAATAGTCCTTTGCTTTTCCCATGAGCGTAGGCAGGAGGCTCTAAAGGTGGGGGTGCCTGTCCTCTTATGGCTGAACTAGAGCACATAGGAAAAAAAGAAACCCACAGTCATAAGCCACCCTTGATGGGAAAGGCCAGCTGCAAAGATGCCAATGTCAGATGCCCCAGAGGGGTGACATGCTCCTCTATTCCACGTACCCCTAGAGCTGGATCCCCAACCCCTGTGTCAATGTCCCCTGACACAGATACACCAACGAGTGGCCATGCAGAACTTCATATTAAAATACTCATAACACACACACATATACAGAGAGAAAAAAAATATGTATGACATGCCCTAACTCTGAGTTCCACATAATTATCCTTCCCTGAATATATAAAAGGATAATTCTAGACTTAAGAATGAGGGGTGCATATATCTTTATCTCCTTCCCTGTCTACCTGTCTACCTCCCCACCTCCCTTCTGCCATTTCAGAACTATTGAGGGAAAAAGCAGGAATGCGGGCATAAAGGATGCTACTCACTTGTGTTGAAACAGCCCCTTTTCAAGCAGACAACTTCATTTAGGACCCAAGTAGTCTTTGAGATGAGAATACTCAAATCAGGACAGTCCACAATGTGCACCTCTGAAAACACACTCGTCAGAGGCAAGAAATCCCCACCTTTATGCCATCTGTGGAGGCTCTGTCCACTCCAATACCCCAGAAATGTTCTGATCCTTTGTCCAGGACTATATAATGCTGTCTTTGTGGGATCACAGCCTGGGCCCCAGTCACCCGATACAAACAGAAAGTGTTCTGGTAAGATAGCAAACATCCAAAATGTACAGCAACTCCCTGGGGGCCGTTTGAACAGGTGACGCCGCTTTTCATGGGTTCGAGTACATCACTTTGATTCTCATCCACGGTCTCTCTTTCTGTCTTTCTCCTCTCCCTGCCTCAAACTCCTTCTCCTTCCTTGACCTCTTAGATACCTGCCCCTCCTTTTCAGATTGTGGTGGGGGCTGATCAGCGAGGAAGCCACAGAGAGTTTAAGAGGAAGGAATGTCCCAGAGGCGGTGGGCAGGATGACAGGGAGCCTCATGAGAGATAAATGGTTGCAGTAAGTCCCTGTGCCCTTACAGCTTTGTCCTTCAGAGGTCATGGGGAGGAATGTGTGATGTGTCTCATTGAACATTTCCTCCTAAACGGCTGAAATTTCATTAAATCATTTATCTTCAAAGAAATCAAAACGCACCCCCAGCCCCCTTCCCCATGAAAAGGTTAGGCCTATGCTCAAGCCTACGGACTTTAACCTCATAAATATTCCCAGCTATAAGATCTTATTAAGAAGGTATGTCTCCCAGGAGCATAAAACCATCAAGCTGTAAATTTTATTTAATTTCCCATGAGATCTTATGGCCTCATACATATAATTAGAGTGCAGTATAGAGCACTTTTTTGTGTTTTGTCAATAAATCACCAGGGAACAATCAACGTTTAAGAGGACAAGCTTTAATGATTTTTCAGACCCCTAAGCAATCGTGCCTCCACGATGGGAAGCCAGTCTTTAACCTCAACTAACTAGGACTGTGGACCGCAGTGTCAGATAGGACCCCAAACACTTAATCCTATTAGATTCTCCAGCCCAGACAATCAGGGCAGAACACCCAAGGGACGTATTGATTTTGATGTGACCGACAGCGAAGATGAGCTGACCTACTGACAGTGCTTTATTAAGTGTTTACAAATTAAATATCTGAAGGTCTGCAACAGGCCCAGCTCAGTTAAACGGGCCAGCGTGGAGCTGTGGGAACTGGACCCGGAGGGAATGCACTGGCTGCGGGGGGCAGGACGCACTCCCCCGACTGGCAGCCCCGGCCCCTCCAGAGTCAGGACGGTGAAGCGGAGGCTCCATCCACGTGATCCGCCACCGTCGTTACGTTTGCCGTGGCCACAAACGCAGGACGTGGCATTGATTTGTGCCGGAAAGTACTTGGCAAACCAAAGGACAAACTTCCGCCTCCCTCGGTTAGGGCTCCAGAAGAAAGCATCTTGTTCCTTTGGCTTTCTCCTCGCACTGCGCTTTCTAAGCAAATCTGCAATTGGGCTCCTAAGTCAGGAGCCCCCAGTTTTACATTTGGCTGGGTAGCTGAACCAGATTAACTGCTTTCCTTGTGCTCCTTGCCCACTCAGAAACATTTATTTCATGGCCAGGCATTCAACACTTGTGACAGTTCACACTGGTGTGACCTTCACAAGGTTCTTCAGCATGACCCCCCTCGCTCCTCGACACGTCTCAGAGCCATCACACATGTGTGGTGCCAACAAGCCGCCACTTTCCTATCTTTCCTAACAGTTTCTGTCACCACAAAGATGCTCCCCGCCCTGGCTGAGCTACCGAAGTCCCGCCAGCCTCTGAGAATGCTTCAAGTTCTCCTCCTTGCAGCCTTCTCTGATCACGCTGGAAATGTTCTCCTCCACTCCCATTATTTCCTGGCAGTCCATTATGTTTTCCTCTGTCTGTCTAATCTCCCAACTACACTAAGTCCCTGGAGCTTCCACTTCTCTCCCTTTCTCTCTCTTCTTCCACGTGGGTACCAAGAGATAGGACCCAGCACAGAAGAGGGCTGTGGACTGACTGGCCAACCAGGTGCCCCGTAGGTATAAACGCCATCCTGTCTTGTGTGTTTTCACCAGCCACATCATCAAAAGATGCTCAGGAAACGAAGATGAAAGGAAGACCGAAGTGGGCCCCTCTCGGGGTTAGTTCAGAGAGTCCTTTGTCCGAACTGACGAGAGGAGACTGGGATTAGGTGAGCCTTACAGATTTGCTCTGTTCTGTGACTTTATGGTCTGTCAAAACAATCATCCACGGATGCAGCCACCTATCTTGGCAAAGGCATAGACCTTGTTATTTTATCATTTTTTTCCTGTACCAAAGTTCTGAATTATCTTTGAAATGACACATCTATCAAGGCACGTGTGTTAAACTTAAGGGCAACTCAGGGTGCCTGATAACACCTGGATGATCAAAGTCTGCTGTGTGTGTGCATGCAAGTACACACGTGCAGGCACAGAACTTATCCGTTCTCCTTAATTTTTTCTCGACCTCACTCGAGAGAGATCCATTCTAACAGAGCAAGGGAGGCTAAAGAAACTGAGTGAGAAAGAGATCTTTCAAGATGATTTGGCCTGTTGTCTCCCTGCAAACAATCCAATGTCCTTTTGAAGTGTTTTCAGGCAGCCAATACCATACTCCGCCTCAGACATCAAAATTTGTCCTTTGGTGGGTGTGGAGGGGAGTGGGAGTCAGTCCTTAGCATGGTCCCTGGCACACAGAAAGGCCTCAAAAAATGTAAGCTATTATCATTTTTGCCATCTTCATCATCTTTCTGTCCTGTGCTTACCTTTCATCCTCTTATATCTTGGTTTCTCTAGATCCCAGTTTTTTTCAAAGTGAGCTGTACAAAGCTGATTTAGGGTTAGACGGTGCTGAGGGGTAGCTCCAGGCCCTCTAGCTCTCATCTGTGTTTACAGATTAGGTTTCCATTTCATGTCTAGTGTAAAGGAAAGAAGAGCTCAGCAAGCAGAAAGAATCTGAAAACCCATGCCCTAAGACCAGGAGTCTAGTCTTTGGCATCATTTTTTCAAGTACTAAATGACCAAAGAGTCATATGGCAAAAATGATTTATGGTAGTGAACTGAAAATCAATCTACATTACGGGGGAAGAGCTATTCAATGTATCATTGTTAATCTCTGCTCCCCTTCCCGCCACTGTGTCCAGGCGGCTTGCGGAGGACAGGGCTTTGTGGCTGATACTGTTGACTTTGGGCGAGAGGCATGTGTGGGACATGTGCCTGGGCCTCTACACGGAGGAGGGCCAGTGCCACTGTCCTTGAGAAAAGCTTCACGCCTCCGAGAATGCCCCTGAAGGGTCAGGGGCGGTACTGGGCTTTAGAATCAGGCTCCATAAAACAAATGGCTGCAAATGGCCTTTTCCCACTCTTACAGGGCAGTAATTCATAAAACCCAATGAGGGAACCTTTATGGCTTTATATTAATGTTCATTTAGGAAAGAAGTGAAAAGGGCATCGTCAAGATTTTTAAAAAATCATTAAAAAGTGTCCTTAGTTTGGTTCATAGTGATACCTTAGCACACACACACACACACACAAAAGCACTGATTTACCATAAAAACTGTTCGAAGATACTATTTTTTCATCATTTTTATATGACCTCTTTTTCATTTGCATTTAACTGCCGAGGTTAAAAAGCAGACTGGATAATTAAATTTCCTCTTCATTTTCATTTTAATTCAACAAATATTAATCAAATATTTATAATATATCAAGTACCATGTTAAGACTCTAGTGGCATAATATCTATCTCAACTTTCAAGAAGCTCAAAGCTTGTAAATTCACTTAAAAAAACCCAAATTCATAATGGTCTGTGTATATATGCAATCGTGTATGATCTTATCCATATTGATTTTACTTTGATGTTAACGGTCTTGTAACCAGTTTGGTATTTTAAAAAAATAAATAAACAAAAATGCTAGAGTGAAAGTAAAAACGAGTAAGGACCACTGACAATGGGCAAGGTGTCCCCGTCTGTGGACTTTGAGAGCCCTAACAGAAATTACAGTCTTAAAGAGGAAGAAAGAGTGGATGACATTTTGGTGTCATCATAGCTGCATATACAGGTAAAAAAAAAAAAAAAAAAAGATAAGCAGGGTTGGGTGGGTTGAGTAGATTTAAAAAGAAAAGAGAGAGAGAGGGAACCATCTCCAGGTCGAGATTTTCTGGGAAGGCTCCTGAAGGTGAGGCAGGTAGTCACTATCATTCATAACTGATGGTGCTTTCTCATTCCCGAGCATCCGAATCTGTCCTCGATAGGAAACACGTCTATCAAAGGAGGCGTCTTAGTGGAGGAGGCCTGCCTGTCCAGAGAGCAGTCCGCTAGTGCAATGTCAGAATGAAGACCATATTAGGAGACAGTGGTTGTTTTTTTGGGTGGTGGAATTATGAGTGATCTGTATTTACTTCTCTGGACTTCAATTTTGATAGAGAAAATATTTTACTTTTATCACAGAAAAGGTAACACACAACCAGAACCTTTCAAAAAAGGTAAAACCAGGACAGATATATATATATATATTTATATTTATGCTTATGCTTATACTTATATTTATATTTATATAAAGGAAGGAAAGAAATAAGATTGGGTCCACAGGGCAGTCCAGGTCGCAATAACATCCTTTCAAATAAAGGTCGCCCTTCTCTTGCTCTCTGTTGCTGTGGACAGTCACAGCGATTCTCCCTGCTGGACTGTTGGTGCCACACTTTCTGTTTTATCAAGGGTTAGGACCGAGCCTCGGGGATCCTCATGCTGTGTGGGGCGGCAGCTGCTGGTCACGCAGGCCATGGCCATTAACACAGGTCAAGTTTTGAGGAGGTGGAAAAGAAGCAGGGTGGCGAAATGACAGTTTTCCCCAGTAATAACCCAAAACTTCAGTGGTTGGGAGGGGTGTGTGCTTATATTTTTGCTGTTTTGTCACTTCTGGGCTTGGGAAGGGAAGCAAACTTGTGGATTGCCAGTACTGCCAAGTTTGGAGGCTTTTTAATCATATCATTTCACAATGACAAAACTCTCCCAAGCACTTTAAGTATGTTAATGACTCAAGACTTAATATTCTTACCCGGCTTGCACAAACCTATAAATAGGCTTGTCTGAGGGTTATTGCTGTTATAAATTAATTATGGAAATGTCAACCAAATCAGGTACGTGCCAGCGCAGTAATGGGAGGGCAGTGATCCACTGAGCAGAGGGCGGGTCTGAGGATGCCCTCTGTGCCAAGTTCATAGCCTCTGGCCAGGTTCCATCGGCTCCCGGAGAGCTTAACCTTGAAGAAGCCATTCAAAGTTAGCTTCCTCCCCAGTAACTCAGGGAGGCTAGAAAAATGAGTTCTGGAGGCATCTCTTTCAACTAGCTTGGTGCGTTCCTCTTGAAATGACCTGTCATTTCTTTTCCCTCACTGGGAGTGGTAGGCAAATTTGTATGCCTTTCTTCACTTAAACGAGAGAAAGGATATCTAGGGGCTTATCTTTATTGGGTTCATGTTGGCTGTGTCATCACCCCTCCCTGATCCTGCTGTTGATAACTGAAAAATATGGCTGGGAAAGGAAGAGGTGAGTAACTACTCATTCATTTGAAAGGAATGCTTTCTACAGAGGGGATGACACCATGGTCTCAAAAGGGCTGGAGCCAGCCTGAAACTGTCCAAGGGTGCCAGGAGGTAAAAATAAATTGTGTACTTAGATCGCAATTTCTTTCCCCTGGTCAAAGCGGCTAGATTTTATCCGAATACCATATCTTTGAGGACTGGTAGGGAGCCCAGAAAACACTTGGCATGCTCCCTGAAAGAAGAAAGAGGCAATTTCAGCTCATTTACACTGCTCCCTTCTCTTTGGGAAAGGGTTCTGGGGTCTCCGGCTCTGAATGTGAATTCAGGTACAATAGCTCGGGAAAGGATGTAATAATACACTCCCAACCCTAACAGTTTATAGAGCACCCTCAGGCACTGTGGTCTACAATCACTGTATTTAACCGTTACAACTTCTTGAACTAGACATTATCATGCTCATTTTACCAATGAGGAAACGGAATCTGAGAAGTTAACTAACCTATGAAAGACTACAACGCTTGTAAGTGGTAGAGTCAGAATCTGAACCCAGGTCCGTAACTCCAGAGAGAGTTAATGATAACACTGCAGTCTGAGCCCCTTGGAAGGTCCCTTGGTCCAGCCGTCTAAGCTTAGGAGGACAGATACATAAACCAGATGGGACTGTCATCTCCCCTGTAAAATCTCTGAGAACAGTCCATGCAACACACGCTTTAAAAACTTACACGTACTTTCACGCCACTATAACAAAGTACCAGCATGTAATACCTCTAAGTTACTTACGCGCAGGGGGACTTACTGTCTTTGTACAATTCCTTTCGGTTTCAAACACCAAAGTGTCATCTCTGCCAAAAGACTATTTGACTCTTATCTTGTTTAATGGTAGTGAGCCATCAGCGAACCTCCCTTGGTATATTTTTAGGGCTGGCATTAAACGGACACAGCAACAAGGAGACAGAGGTGAGGGGAGAGACTCCGAGCCATGAAAACACGGTGGGGGCCACACACTGGGGCTTGTGGGGCTCTGTGCGTTCCAGCACTCCCTTCCCCGCTGCCTTGGACAAGTCACTCTACGAAAAGGGGAGCTGAGGCCGTCTGCTTTAGGGAACGGGCATGGGGAGGGGCAAAAACCTATGCAAATTCTCATGATCACGATCACTGGCACAGATCCCATGCGGAACTGTATTATTAGTTGACTTTTCATGTAGTTTTGTCTTATCCCCCTTAATTCAATTAGGCTGACTATAAATTCCTTCAGGGTGGGTGTCTCATTTACACTTCCTGTGCCCTCGAAGCATGCAGCACAGCGATTTATTGACTAATAGCATATTTCTTTCCCAATGAATTTAGTTAAAAAGTTATAACTGAAGACCATTACATGCGAGGCACTGTGGGGAAAATTAACAAAGTTTATCTGAGTGCTGTGGGGAAAATAATCATATAGAAATGCAGTCCCAGCCATTTGGGTCCTTAAATGGGGCTTGGAACACTAGGGCGAAAAGCACTAACTAGAAATAAACCCAGTCAACATTATGAAGGATAAAAGGAGTGCAGAAGATGCTATGATTTCATGGAGAGAGGAAAGATCACTTCTGGCTGGGGAGGACTTTACTGGAGGGCAAGCACTTGAGTTGAGCATGAAGGACAGTAAGGACTGACTTCAATTTTACTCAGAAACACCTATTAACCTCTCCTTCCCGACTGAAAAGTTTTGCACACTAAGGAGAGGTATGCTCTGTCTGCCTAAAAGAAAAACTCTAATAATTTGCTATCTCGCCAAGGGCCAGGTACAACATGGACAGGAGTCCCTCCATCAACAGGTTGGCAAACACCCAATATGCCTGCCCTCTAGGCAGATTCTAGGGGCTTAAAGGCTGCCACTTACATCGTCAAAAAGAGAACAACGAACAAATTAAAAAGCAGATACAAATGTCACTTCCTTCTGGGGTAACTTGATTCGAGGAAGGTCAGAGGTTCCATGTCAGTAGAGATGGAGACAGGCCCCGGATCCCCGCAAAGGAGCTCAGGACAGACCTACATCGAGGGAAAAGAAAACAGCCCATTTCCCGATCAACAGCTTCCGCCAGAAAGTACTTTAAGATGCTTCCTGGTTCTCCACAGTGGGTCCTAATTAAACGAGCTTTCCTGCCTGAGTTCTGACATCCCTGGGGACGTCACTGGCTGAGTGGGAATATAACCAAGGCTATAAAAAAAGTCATGATTGTGAACAAGGGCGTAAACCTGACTGCCCACCCTGAACTGTGCCTCTCCCTGAAAGGAAGGATGCATGAGGTACGTACAAGCGGGTTTTATATGCCTCCATGGGTGGTTATGCTTATATATTCCTTATCTGAAAAGGTCATAAAGCTGGTACTCTGAAGACTTACAAAAGCCAACCTTTTAAAAACGAACGTGTAGTGAGCTCTAAATGTTAAGTAGGATGTTTTTTTGGGGGGAAGTGTTCTGAGACAAAGAGATGGCTGTGACAAAGAGAAAGAAAACTTCTGCGTTCTCAGGGAGACTCCGGGGTCGCCCTTGGAAGCATCAGGACATGACTGAGGCCTCCCAGGAGGGCTTACAAGTGGCAACTGCTGCAGAAACAGAACCCTGGTGTGCGAGGCAGCCCTGTGGGGCCCCCACAATTAAAGGGAGTAAATTTTATCTTGTGAGTCATATTTCCTAATTATATGTTACCCTCTGTGAGAGCGCTCTGGCCCACAGCCTTCACATAGTCTTGTTTTAAATGCTCCAACCTGCTCTCTGCCGCACTATTTGGAATTGACAGAGTAGTGATATCAGAGTGCAAAGGAGGTTGGAATGTCCCCTGAAGCCAGTGCAGAATGTGGCAGATGGTTCCTGAGGGATCACGGAGGCCAAGGGGAACCGAAGGGCAAAGGAGTTTGCACTACAAACCTGAGGGCCTTTCAAACACATGGAACATCTTGCTCCTCTGCTGTGCTTGGAGAAGCAGCTATGATCTCATCGAGGGAGCTAGCGGATTTCCTTAAAATGTGGGGTCTGGGAACACATGGCCCTCACCTTTGAGAAACATGACTGTGCCTGACACATTCAACACAGGACAGTTCATGGGCTAGACGTGGGTTTGTCCCAGCACGTTTTATGCTCTGATTTGTAGTGAAAGGAGATCCTCACCTAGAAAACATCGCTTGAGGGGCTTCCATTCTGCGGAAGTAAAAATGCCTCTTCTGGGCTCTGAGAAGTCTCTAGGCTCCACTGAGAAAAGGGTGAGCCTGCTAAGTCTGTGTGGCCCTGTGCTTATGGAAGGCATTAACAGAGCCAAGCCTCCCCCACAGGATACGAGAGGCCTGGACCTATTCTTGAGAAACCGAGATTCATGCCGTTTTGTTAAAATCAAAACAAAATCTCACCTCATCATGATGCCCTTGGTTTTGTGCTCTTAAAATCAGAATCATGCCGAAACCAGCACAGAGACCGACTTATAGAGTTCACAGAAACTGATAAAACTAGTATTTTGTAGTGACCTGGTGAGGAATGGCTGCTCGTAAACAGAGGAGGGATTTGCTAACTATGCAGGTTTGCTGCCAGGCCATTATGGCTTATTTAAAACAGGCTAACGTTGACTCTGGTTACATGCTGAAATTCATAAAACTTTTGAACATGTTATGTTAGTCTTATAAAACTGGAATGTATGTGTACAGTATATATTTTAAAGACGTTCAAATATTAAGCATTTCACACAGGCTGTGAAACATGCCTGGCTCCCCTCCCCCTCCTTCCTGTCTTTCCTCTTCCAGCATCAAATGTTATTCAGGGATAATGAAAACCAGAGAAGTCTATGCCTGAATAACTAGGTTGTCTAACTGCATTACAGTAAAATGAAAGATCAGACTGTGATTGGAGAGAGCCAACTTAACGGCTCCAGAGCCTCGGGAAGGACATGCATCTTATAACCAACGAAGTTTACTGATGTAGCCCCCTTGATACCCGATTCAGTGCCATAGCTCTGGTGAGAGAAATTTAATTTCTCTCCACTGAGCTCCACAAGGATGCTATTCAACTGGAGGGGTTAAACTTAACAAGAAACGAGGATCTGAGGCACTTTCTGTGACGTCTAATCCAATCAGGGATGACAGAGTGGTACAAACAGGAGCTGGCCAGACCTCAGAAACTAATGTTTTTCTCCAAATATGCCTGTTTCTACTTACTGATAGATATATTGCCCTAGAAATGCAGACCAGGGTATTGAAATCTTGATTACGGATGGTGACTGTCCCCAGTCCTTGAAACAAAGCTTCCCGCATTGGAGTTCCAGCATTCTTATCCCCACTAGCTAATCGGTACATTCTCAGTGGCTGGTAATTATTCTAAAGGCTTTTGGGTACCTACATAGAGATGAAATGTCCAGCAACCATTTCCACACAGATAGATGTCCTGCTCTCCGGGTTCCCCAGTTCACAGCAACTTGGTGAAGCTCACGGCAAGAGACAGCCACTCTAATGTTCCTTCGTGTTATCAGCCTGTACAGCTACTTGCCCAAACAGCCGCCGCCCCCCCAAAAAACCCAAACAAAGAAATAAAGAAAGAAAAACAATAAAAAAACGAGGAAAACCAGCAACTTGCCTACTGATAGATAAATGGCCGGGAGTCTGATTTGGGGTTCTCTTACACAAATCACAACCGCTTGGTCTATCAGTCTGTTCAGGAACGTGATGTGGGTGTAACGTGGACATCACCCGAAAGCTACGGCAAGGGACTACAGGACCCCTCGGTGGAGGGGTAAAGACTAGCACGGTGACAACTTAATTTTGTTTTCTATGGTTTCACGTTTAATGGGAGCCATTTTGAATGGCCAACACCTAGAGGTTCAATTTTCTAGAACCCAGACCACTGCGTCCTGGCCCTCTGTGTCCTGGCCTCACCTGAGGTGAGAGCCTCTGCCTTCCTCCCCCACTGCTCTTTCCCTCCCTCACTCCACTGTAATCCCGCTGGCCGGCTTGCTGTTCCTCAAAGTGCCATGTACACGCTCACCGCAGAGCCTTGCGTTTCCTGCGCAATTTGTCTGAAATATTGCCCCCCCCACCCCGCCCCATATACCCCCGTCTCATTTACTTCAGATCTTTGTATAAATACCACCTCAGCGAGGCATTCCTTAACCATATTTAACACCGCATCCCTTCCTACTGTTTTCCTGTCTGCTATTTTCCCTCTATATAGCACATGATCTGATACGCTAATTAGTCTACACATTTAAATCTTGTTGTCTATCTATCCCTCCTATTAGCTTTGACATAAGATAAGCATGCAAAAAAAAAAATTAAAAAAAAAGAATGAAGTTAGGGAGGCTAACACAGTAATTTGGGGGTATTTGAACGCAAACCAACAATTTTCTTATATAGCTCAGAGTCTCCATGTATGAACAAGAATGACACACCTGCTCCTTTAATGTGTTCAAGATCCTCTGAGAAGGAAACCAGAGTCCTTAATTTAAATTCCAGCCATATATCTCCCTCCCTATCTCCCCATCCTACCTACCCCCAGCCAATTCTGGATGCCTTTTCCCCCCTTCTTCTTTTTAAAGAACAGTTCTAGGAAAGTCCTAAGAAAAATGTGCATGAAAGAACGGCCATGTTTTGTTGATTATAGCCACAAACTCTCGAAACAGTATATCCAACGAGGGACTTCCTCAAATACCATTTGAATTGGAACCTCTTTCTTCAAGAATCCTTCTTTCAACAGCCTTTGTGCAGTGAAACAGACATATCCAGTGGGCTGCCGGGTTAATTACAGCTCTGCATACCTCTATCTGTCCCTGGGGGGAGAGCCCGCCTTGCCTCGCCTGTTTTAAGGTGTCACTTGCTTGACTTCCTTCTTGATCTCCTTATATTATTTCCAGCCCGCCCTTCCCCAAGAATGATTCCCTGTAAAGATATCCAGGAAATTCACAGGCTGAAAACACACTGCTGGGGGTCAGATCCCCATGGCTTTTATTTCTGACACAGACTACTATAAAATGCCGTTTGTTGCTGGTTTGGCTGGAGGGCAAGAGAAATAGGGAATGGGGGGAAAACCAACCCAATGTGGCTGCTCCCTGTGGGGTCAGGGGTAAAGACCTTATCCACAACCCACAGGCTTCTCTTTCTCTGCCTTTTGATCCTCGTAACTCTCCCTGCTCCTGCCCTCTTTCCTGTTTTCAGATGCTGCATTGTGTCTGCTCACTGATTACATCTCTACATAATTATACCTGAAGCTTGTGCAGTCTCAGTTTACACACCTCCAATCCTGTGTGGCCCAGTCTGTGTTTAGACAGTGCTGACTATAAGAAATATATTTTATATATGAAATAGAAATCTGTTTGCAGAACTAACTACCATGGCCCAATGTAATCTCCTCCATCAAGCAGTCTGTCCAACACCTGAATCCACTGATCATCTTGACCTATATAAAGCTTTCTTTATATTGACTGTTCCCACTTCCTCTGCCATGCCTACTGGGCAGCTGTTCCCTGAAGTTCCTCTTTCTCTGCTAGGTGGACTACAGTCTAGAGACTGCTAGGTGGGGCTGTAATAGCCAGCTGAACATGAGACTTGAGGGCATAGGGAAGCTCTGAGGGCCACTAGGTCCTTATCCCAACAGGCTTCTGACCTGGAGGCAGGACTGGGGGGCACTGAGATAAAAACCATCCCCTGCTGGTCATTCTAAATACAATGCAGCCTTTAATACTGTTAGCTTTTTCCTCAAATAACATCCTTGCCAAGATTATGGTCTGTCTTCACTAAAATTTCTAGATGATTTTTCTTCTCTGCTATTGCTAAGCCATCTGTGTCTCATGCTGTACTTGAAGAGCCAGCTGGTTACACTACCCTATGGTGTTTTCTGTGAGGTTTTCCTTAAAAACACGAACCAGATCACATCGCTTGTATGAAAACCTTCCAGTGCCTTCTTCTCTCCCTCAGAGAACATCTGAAATCCCTCAAGCCTCAGGATTTTGCCATCGCCTATGGCATAGGTAACAGGTGGTCTCAACCATTTTATCTGAAGATAGAAAGGTTACTTTTTCTTGAGGACATTTCATCAAGCAAGTCCAGGGGAAGCAGGGCAGAATTAGACCTTGCTTCCTCTAACCTCTAGGACAGAGGCCCCTAAGCCCCCGGGGTTCAGACCTGTATCAGTCCTTGGCCTGTTAGGAACGAGGCTGCACAGCAGGAGGTGAGTGGCAGGCAAGCAAGCCAAGCTTCATCTGTATTTGGAGCTGCTCCCCAGCACTAGCATCACTGCCTCAGCTCCATTTCAGATCAGCAGGCATTAGATTCTCAAAAGAGCACCAGTCCCAGGTGCCAAAAAGGTTGAGGACAACCACTCTAGGAGGTGAAAAGCTGATAATGTAAGTTAAGACTCTTTCAGACGTTAGCTGAACCTACTGTGGTGATCACTTCACAATACATGAAAATCAAACCATCATGCTGTATGCCTTAAATTTATACAGTGACGTGTGTCAATAACTTCCTAATAAAACCGGGGAAAAAGTATCTGTCAGAGGTGCTGGCTTTGGACAAGCGTCCCCACAGCAGCGGAGATTAAGGACAGCCTCAAGCTTCAAAATCAGGCCTGTTAAATGCCAGTCCAGCTCACCTATTTAGATGGATCACTTCATCATTTACTAAATCTCATTAGGGCTCAGTTTCCTCACATATAAAATCGAGATAATAAAGACACTCACTTCAAGGTTTTATAAGGATTAAATCAGATAATAGCAAGGGAAAAAATCCAATACAGTGCCTGACACAAAGGAAGTATTCAATAAATGCTAAATCTGCACTTCCAACAGGGCATCAGTTTCTCTCCCCTGTGATCCCACCAAACCTCAATTCTCTCCCCACCTCACAGGATAGATTTCCATCCTCGTTTTCATCCCATCAGCTCGCAGTCCTCCTCCACAGTCACGTGTCCATAGCCAGAGGAGGACACGGTTTTGTGGAATCTGAAACTTAAACATTTATGGGGGACGTTTCTTCAGAAAAAGAACACAAGGTTACAAATGTAGGATCCGGTGTAAGGCTTTAGGAGAGGGCCCAACAAGCAAAGTGCCCTGAGGCTCAAACTTCTAGCTCCCTGATAAATGCACCTCTGTACACCCCATGGTCATGCATGGTCCAGCGAGGAAGCAGAGACCTTAGGAAAGGCAAACCTTTAGCTCACTCACTTCCTTATCTGTAAAGTGAAGCCAACAGTATCTCATTTAGGTCCCTCAACCACCCTAGGAAGGAGATAACTGTTTCACATTTTCTCCCGTCAGTTGTTAAATGGTGTTTCTTTGATCTCTAAAATGAGCTCCATCCTTTTTCTTCTCTCAATCCCTGCAACTACTCTGAGTCACCATCTGTCACCTGGACGTTGATAAGTCTCCTAACTGCTGGCCTTCTCTCTAGCCTCCCATAGTCCATCACCTACACAGAGGCCAGATCCAACTTTTAAAAGGACAAATCAGATCATGTCCATCCCTGCTGTACATGCTACAGTGACTTCCAATTGGTCTTTTCAAGACTGTAACTGTGTACACACACACACACACATACACGCGTAGGCTCGCGCAAATATGCACTCATTTGTTACTTGATGTCACTGTCTCACACTCATTTTTTAAAATGTTTCATTTAATAGCTATTTAAAAAATATTACAATGAGGCAGAAAGTATATATTTCATCCATATGTGTAGAGAATAGTTATAAAATCTATCACATATTCGTTCACAAAGAAAACCTTAACCAATGCAGAAAAATAGAGATTTTAAAGGCTGTGTTTCATGCTAAATGTTAAGGGCAGACAGAAAACATGTCTGTTTTGTTGGCTGCTGTGTCCCCAGAACCTAGTTTATGACTTAGCGTGCAGCAGGATTTTATCAATACGTGGTCAAAGAAAGAACAAATGAATACACTAATGATGTTGTGGCCAGCTAGGCTGCTCACACAGCAGACCACTGTTACAATGATCTGAGCATTTATAGATTGGCAGGCAAGGTTATAATTACTGCATAATTAATACTATTGCCTAATATGAATCACTAGGCACCAAAAATGCTTTTCTCGCCACACAACCATGTCTTCCAGAGCAGCTGGTGCCACAGTTCTCTGGCAGTGCCTCCTCGGCCTCAACATGAGGGGCCTCTTGTTTGGGTGTGTGCCCCTCTGAGTGGTCTCATATTCCTAGACGTGTAAGGCAAGTTCCATTGCGGGCTAAGAGTCTAACCTTAGTGCCAGGGAAGAAACCCAGACTTCATTTTTTAATTTATCACCAACCACACAGTCAGCGACCACCATGCTCTCCACTGTCTTCCAGGTCTAGAAGACATGGTGAAATCACATCTGCAGCCATCAGCCTCCTTCTTCCTACCTCCTGTGTATGACTTTAGGTCTGAGCTGAGCTTTCCTATCTCTTCCAGACTTCAGTCTCTGTCGCTCCCTCCAGTCTACCCCCTGCCCCCAGCAAGCAGCTCCCTCACTCTCTTCCTCCCAGCCTCTTGCACCAGGATATGCAGATGGTGGTGGCTTGCCTCCTGGGGGAAGAACAGCACCCTCGCTCAGGCCGCCTCTCCTGTGCACAGTCTCTGTGGTCATCCTGATTATGCCCTTGCTTTATTGCCACACCTAGGAGACGGCTCCAGAACACGAGCGCTGAACATCTTCAGGTAGACCTTTGATTCCCACTATCTCCTCTGTTGCCATGGCATAATCCACTGGCATTTACCAACAAATTACCATCAATCATTGTCAGCCCAGTGACTCAAAGAGGCCGGGGTAGGAAGCACCTAGGAAGCAAAGGAGAAAATAGCCAAGGTTTTCACCCCTCTCAACATGTCTTCAGCTTCTGCTGGTCAATGTGAAGGAATTCTGTATCCCCTGTTTTGCCTGTCCCAGGCTATCTCCCTGGGAAATGAGAGGTTCTGTCCTCTAATGACAGGTTTCAGGCAGTTGCCTGTAGGCTGAAGAGGTGTCCTTGGGATGGAGTCCTTCCCATTCCCCCCAAATAAGTCACTACAAATGTCGGAGGACAGAACAGTCCTATCTACGGCCTTTCTCATTAGTAGGCAGAGCCAGAACTTTCCCTTGGGGTAAGTCCTCTGCTGTTCTTTCTTCTCCAAGTCCAAGAATCAAACTGAGCCTGGGAACAGGAAAGTGATTAAAGAAAGCTTTCGTCAATCTCTAAGAGTCGGTAGAAGTCGGTGCTGCACTTAGTTTTCCTTTCTTTTCTAGCTCTTTCTTTAAAATGGGAAACAGAAAGGGCTAAGAAAGCCATAAATGAGAAGAAAGACACAGACGGAGGGAGGCAGAGGTGGCAAGAGGGATGATGAAGAGTGCGCGATGCCCACGTGCTAAATGGAGGTATGAGAGTTCCCTCTTTATAACCTACAGACAATACAAACATTTCAGAATGACCTAAATCGAAATTTCTTATCTTGGTGTTCAAGATCCTAAACTCAACTTAACCTAGACCTACCTAACCTGGCCAACCTTACATTCCAGTTACCCAGAAGCTCATGCCTTTCCCCCAAACTGTGATTACCATGCCTCCTGCCTCTGCTATCTTTCCCCGGCGCCTTCCAAAATCAGCTCATCCTTTAACACCCACTCAGAAGCCCGCTCTCCTGAGACCTCTGTGGCTCTTCCAATACCGGAGAACGCAAGCCTCCATCCAGCAGACTAACCATACTAGCTGTGAGATGCTGGGCAAGCTACTTAAACTTTCTGTGCCCCAGTGACCTAATTTTCAAGCGGAGATAATACAAATGATGCCTAGTTCACTGTGTCATCGTAGAGAGTCAGGGCACTGACGTACGTGCAGGGCTCAGAAGTGTCTGGCGTGCTGTGAGTGCGCAACACATAAACGCCACTTCTTCACACAGCTCAGCACACACTGTAGCGCTTCGATCATCTACTGCTCTGATTAATTCTGGAAGGAATTCAGAAATGCCGTCTCTGTTGCCTCAGCCAGACTGGAAGCTCTTGTAGGATAGATGTCATGCCTAAAAGCTATCTGAAATATCCCAAAGTCATATCTACAACTGGGATTCAGAGCTCCACAGGAGCAACGTCCTCAAGTCTCTATGTGTCGAGCGAGGCAGTTGATGCTGGAGAAACTAGACAAAGGCCGCTGTGAGGCACTCACGTGAGGGTGCTAAGGGGATACACGAGGTGTATCATTTCTAAATTAACAGGCCCCCTTCCCTGTGCCTACTCCCAAAGCCATCAGGGAAAAGCTGGTGGCGGGCTTGAATCTGTACTGAGAAGAGCTACAAATTTGTTGAACATTTTGTTTTGATTAAAAATTAATAGCTGTTTTTGACCCATATGGATTAATTTCACTTTCTCTAAGTATCTCCTTAATTGACAAACTACTATTAGGTGAAAGAACCAATTAAACAGAGCGAAAGACTCCCTCCCTCTCTCTGCCAGTCTTCCTGCTCCTTCCTCCCTCTCCAGGCTGGCTTGCCTGAGAGTTTTAAGACACAATTTCCATACCAGAGCATGAGATAAATTACGCAGCAGACACACAGGAACAAAGGTGGCAGGTATGCTTGACGTGGGTGCAAGGCTGGTGGATAGAGACACGGGGAAGGGACGAAAAGACGAGAGATCTACATCCGTGGCCTCGAAAGATTGACAAGTACAGTCCTTGTCAATTAATGACACGGCCAAGCTTATCAGCCATTGAAGGCCATTCACTGTGCTGCTTTATCAGTTTGGCGAAACTCCTTGATAAACTCTCTGAAAAGTGCTGGCAAGGTTATTCCAATAACAAGCCGAACAAGGTCCATTCATTGTGCATTACAACACATGCTCTAAAGCCCTAGCAAGGGGGCATACGTGACCCTCCCTCTCAGGCTGAAGTGAGTGTTCAACGGGCAGACCGCATGGAACAAAGCGTTCCGGCCAGTGTGTTACATCCAGGCCCCCAGAGGCTAAAGACTCTGACCGTGCTGGGGTTTCACAAAGGGGTTTCTCACTGGGCGAGTGTTTCCGTTCCCTTTCCTCTTAAAGCTTTGCCAAAGTGAGTAAATAGGAACACTGTGCCTTTAGAGAGAGCTCCAAGAAGCCTCCACTAGGGACAGATCCCAAACAACTCACTGTTCTGAAACAGGAGATGTTTGTACCTAACCCATCTTTCATTGGGAGAACCACAGACCTACAATGTTCCATTAGGAATGTCTGGAACCAACCGAACTTCTCAATTTTAAATTTGGGAGTAGACAGGTGGAGAAAAGAAGATGACCGTCGATTAATTTTGTTTTCCTCAGCAGGTTTTTTTTTTTTAATGTTAAGATCCAACAACGACTAGAACGTCTACCACATATGCCATGGTAGTACAATGGCACAACAGTGGCACATAGAAACACAGAAAACTGCATTTTAAAACAAATCCAGAAGGCCCTTTAGAAATGATCTAATGTTTCTTCCTCAACATTTCATTATGAAAGCTTTCAAACATAGAAAAGTGGAATTTTATAGTGAACACCATATACCCAACACCGACATTCTACCTTCAGCATGTTGCCATGCATCCATCCCATCTATCCAGACTGTTATCTACCTATCAGTCTATCTACTTTTTAATTGCTTTTTCAAAAAAAACCCTATATTTAAAAGCTTTTGGAAGAACATTTCTCTAACATATTTTGAGAAAGACCAATCTATTTAACAGAAGAATCAAGCTACTGTGGTTGAAGCAGGGCCAGGCTCCCGATGTCTTGACAACCCCCACCCACACCCACTGTGCTTGGCTCCAGGGAGGACACTGAGAAATGCCAGACAACTCCACAGCTGGCAAATGGGCCACTGAAACCCAGAAAGGGCATAACCCCATTTGACCATATCCTCACTATGTGTCCTTGGCTAAGACAGCACATCACATTTCTATTTTATTAGTTGTAAAGAAGAGATAATAATTACACAAAACAATATAAAAACAGCAGCAAATGCCTGGCCCGTAGCGCTAGCTGTTACTATGGTCATTGTGTGTGTTATCGACATTGTCACTGCCACGACTGTGCCTCGCAGAGAATGAGGTGATGCCTCGCACGGGGTGCGCAGGCGAGAGGAGATGGTGGGAAGCCTGGGGTGCAGATGCAGAGACACGGATCCCACTACTGGACCCCAATCGACCTTGAATAATAGGCAGGTTCACAGTCATACGTGTTCCCTGTGCCCTCCTGATCCCAAAGCAATGTTTAAAGATTAAAAGGGAGGGCAAGTGCAAACAAATTCTGGAAGCGAAATGTCTGCTGCGGTCCAAGGCGGTCCTGTTAGTCATTAACTGTGGAACATCAGAGGTGCTGTTCCAGCACCTGAGCAGTTGTGGCAGCAGCGGTGCTGCCCCTTGAAAACAAGACTTTTCTTTTTATGCCTTTAAGCCACACAAATGGTTCAGGGTGACTTTTCCACCCCTCATACTGCTGCTATCATTTTCTCCTAAAAAAACGCTTGGCATCTTCCTTCTCCACAAAACCTAAGCAACACTCTGAACTGACCCAGTGGGATTTCAAGGTCCTTTCTGACCTGACACCAGAACACTTCCCTAGACTTATCTGCCGCCACTCACCCACTTGCCGTATCAAACCTGGGGCACACTGCCCGCCAGGTGTCCCAACCTCTAGTTTTTCCTGAGCACACCGGGCCAGGCCACGCGTCTGTGCCTTCGCAGAGCAGAGAGATGCAGGACTGACCAGGTATCCACTCGGCACAGTGCTGGCATTTTCATAAACGTTCTCATGCTAAAGTACCATGGTGGGGACACTTTAAAGACAAGAAAACGGAGGCAGAAACGGTTGGAGTACATTAGACCAGGGCTCACAGCAGCTAAGTGATCCCGACAACAGTGCTTCGGAAGCCAAGGCTTGTCCTTCGCCAATACCGGCTGCCCCTGCTCGGGCAAGGGTCTTCTGGATGTGGCTCCACCACCGCTGCTCGGGAGAGCGCCCCTCGCCTCTCTAGCACCACACACACACTTCCTGGGAATCAGAGAGAAGATCTCACAATATGGGGAAGTGGGCGGGTTTTGGAACTGGGCAGCCCTGTTTCTAGTCCTGGTTTGGACCCTTGTCCGGGGGTGAGTCCCTCCTGTGCACCTCGCCTGGCTGTGGTGGGGATTTACTGAACTAACACCCGTATGGGACCGGGTGGTGGTGAGGTTTTTGCTCAGTGGTGGGTTCCCTACCCTTCCTGCAGAGTTTTAATCTGTCATAAAGTGTGGACTCATGGTCATGAGGCAACAGGAGCACACCAAGGGTGAGGGCTGGCATTGCTGTGAGGACCAGGACACCCTCTGCCATTCAGTGCCCTGGCTCACATGGGAGTCTCGCTGAAACCACAGCGTGGCCAATCTGCCGTGGATCCAGAGAGGGCTGCCAGGTCACATTCCAATACCTGGCCCACCACCTGGGAGCTGCATAGAGGCCTGGGGCACTGCGTTTATTACCTCAGTTTCACAGGTAATGAAGCCCAGGTGATTGGGGGTCTGTACTGTCCAAAACAAACAGTGCCCTGTCTGAGTTCAGGTTCCAATTACGCTGTGGGATGGTGCCCAAAAAGTAACTGAGAACACAGGTAAAAAAGCCTTCTCCAGACACAGCCGTCCTGGAGTTTCAAAAGAGCCAGGGCTTGTTTTAAACCCTGACCCCTACAACTTAGCTACTGTTGCGTGACTTGCGCTCGAAGTACACAAAGGTCCAGTAAAAGGCGTTGCAGAGAAAAACACGCCGCTGACACATAGAGCTGGAGTGACCCCTTTTGGGTACCAAACACTTTCCATTTCTCCCGGATGCTGGTCTTAAAATCTTCCTAACCAAGAAGCACATGGATGCTCAGCAGGCATCCTTCTCCCGCCACTAACGGCCATGCAGGGACAAGGTGTTCTCTCAGGATCTAATGAGGGAAGTGGGGTGAAGCACGTAACCAAAGACTTACGCAAAGAAAAAGGTGGGTTTTTGTAATATAGGTTTAGGAACTGGGCATTTGTCCTTTCTTGCATTCAGATTCAAATGGAACCCAGTCTTAGCTCTCCCTCCTTGGGCAGGCACACAGCTCAGCTAGTGAAAAGAGCCATGAGCTGTCATGTGTGTGGACTGGGCACATTGCTGTTTCTGACAAACCTGACAAATGCAGAGAGAGACAGATCGCCACTGCGTCCTGGGCCTTTTCCTGTATGCACCACGGCACCCTGAGATCCCTACAGTGTCTCCTATGCAGAGATGAACGACTCTGCTTCCCTGCTCCTGCCCCACGGTCCACGCTGTAATCAGATGCAGAAGCACCACAGTTAAGAAGCTGCACAATAAATTCCGGGTGACACGGTCTAGCAAGAAAATACAGCACCCACCAAGCAAGGCCATGGCTTGCTTGTGCTTGGGTCTGTTCCTACCATAAGGTCCAAGAGGAGAAACTCCCGTTAAGGAGCAAAGGTATAAAGCCCCACCGCCTGCCTGGAAACATCACCACCACCTGAGGGGAGGGAAGGTGGAAGACAGCTCCCCTTCCTTCGTCCTAAAAAACGACGACTTCCTGTTGAAGGGGCAGGAGAGAGAGGCGCAGCTCACCTCACAAAGCCCCGCCGCTTAGCAGCCATCCAAGAATCCGCAGAGAAACCTTGAATTTGAAAACATAATCGACAAGGGAGTCAGCTGAAGAAAAGATCTCATCTATCAGCTAACAAGAGGCTGGGTCGTGAAGTGGGGTATTCTTTATACTTGAGAGATCGTGCTAAACATCTCAGAAACGCAGCGGACGGGTGGGGGCTGGGAGCCGGGTGCGGGCTTCTTAGCATGTAGTGGAGGTTGCCGTTTCAAGGAGGCTTGTCGTTCTTTCTGACATCCTGACAGAAATGTGGAATACAGAAGTTTAGCGACGTGGGCAGGTTAAATTAAACGCGGCAGAGGGAATCACTTCACTGTGAAGTGAAGCACCGCTGCGGGCCGCCCGGGCTCCCTCAGAGGCGGGCGGGCTGACTGCACTGGGCCCAAGGGCTCGGGTTTGCAAAGCGGCAGCCCTTGAGCAGGGTGTTGGGAAGTCTGCAGGCTTTGCAGTCAGCAAAGGCTCCTCTCACTCTCCTGGAACCCGGAGGAGTGCGGCCTTGGAAAAGGAGAGGCCGAGCAGGCGACCCCAGAGGGTGTTCTGCTCATCACCACTTCTCCACACCTAGAACGAAACGAAAAGTGCTGCCCCACACAACTGCGCCAGAGATTCTGAAGGGCCTGTTCATCGTCAGAGGAAGATTAAGTTGCATGCAGTAAAACCTGACTGAAGCATATTCAACTGGAATCTATTCTTCGAAAATTAAGCATCTGCCTCTCTGTAAGTGACACAGCCCTACCAGACAGACCAGCGCATTTCCCCACCGCGGTAGACCCCGCACACCACACTGCAGTCCATCCACACAGCAGGAAAAACGAGACACCACGACGGCTTTTCCTCGCCGGGAAACGAAGCGCTTGTCCGTCCACTGCATTTAAATCGTACTGGGATGTGGATGCCTGAAGTCAAAACTGCTTCCGGATGGTTTTGTGACTGGCTCCCTGGTGCACTCAGAGCTGCCCGCCTCAGGCCCGAAAGGCCACTGGGGGAGAGCACGGGGCTGAGGTGTGGACACAAAGAAACGGGAATGACAGTCACCATGACTTTCTGACTTTTTTATTAAGGTGGTAGCTACTAAGTACCATACATGCCACGTAGCCTTTCTTCCCACTTAAAAAGGTGGCAAAATGAGCCCCTTTCTAGAGGCTCAAGGTGCATGGCTGGTAGGCGGAGACCAAGTCTACAGTGGGTGCAGTTTCTACTGAGTGTGCGCCTGGAATAAAGAGAAAGTATAGTTGTCTCCTCAGCCCCAAGCCGGCACCAGCCCTACTTACTCCATCACACTCACTGCCACGTGCACACGTGTGGTCTCACACTCACAAACACCTTCCTTTCTGGAGGAGGCATTTGAAAAAACCAGGGACTTCAGTAAACGGACCCGACTTCATGCCTGGGGCACAGAGATGACTTCCTGAACTTGACCTTCAGGCATCTGCGGCAGCCTCAGTCCCAAAGGAAGCCTGCAGGGAGACACCGCAGGGGAAGCAAGGATGCAGGGCCCTAAGCAAAGGATACTTCACCCAACATGTGTGGCCAGGTGAAACCAGGCTAAAAATCCACACCCAGGAACTGCAGCTGGGAGGAGAGGCCACTGGAGGCTGGCAGGAGAGTGGGTGGGAGAGGGGAGGCTGAAGCCAATGTCTGTGTGGGCGCCTCAGGCTGCGTGTGTTCTGATCGCCTGTGGGTAGACCTGTCCCCACCGGCCGGAGCAGCTGCCCTGCCTGCTCTCGGCAGAAGGGTGAGCGTTCAGTCACAGGCCAGCCCTGCGAGCAGCTTCCCGCCCTTCGGAGCCCTTCCATTCCCTCTACGTGACTTGGAAATCTGGCTAATGCGGGTGTCTCTGAACACTTTCTAGTAAGCGAACATTAATTAGTGCTAAATGACAATGGAATTTCTCCCAAATTATACACGACACTCACATTGAGAGCAACCGTGTTCCTTTGCATAGATGCATCACAGTGAGTACCCCAGGAATTTACAATGATCTGCCAAGGATAAGAAGTAAACTCTCTTCAAGTAAGAATTCTACTGAACCAAAATAAAAGCAGAAGCTTTTAGAGGTGACTGTTAATTAAAATAACACTTTGGCCACGGGTTATGCAAATCTCATACAAGGATGGAATTGGTGGGAAATGGCTGGGGACACCAAGGCCGAAGCGAATGTGCCAGGCTGACCGCTGGCTTTCTGTGCTGGCCGAGGAAGGCCGCTAGCATTCTGTCAAGTCCCTGTGATGTATGTGCGTGTCTTATTTCATCTTCACAACAATGGCGAGGAGAGTACTGGTATCGTGCCAGCTTTAAATTTAAGGGACGATGAGGTGCTGCCGAAGCTCACACAGCTAACCGGTAGGACAGCTGTCACCGAAACAGGTTTTCCCGACCCCAAGCTCACAGTTCTTTCCTATTGACTCGCGTCTCTGCTAGGCGGGCTGTGTAGCAGTAGCCTTAGAAGTGCCTTTGGAGATGCAGATTCCTGCACGCCACCTGGAAACTTGCCACCCGAAAACCTCTGACTCAGAGCCCCCAGGGGAATGCATCTCCCCGCAGAGCATTTTGGGTGACTGTGGCATATAGCCAGGGTGAGGACTTCACTCCGTGCTCGGCTACTGTAAGCCCTGCATTCCTACCCAGCTCATGTCTTCTGCTCTGCAGGCCGCCACGCTCGACTGGTTAACAATCTGGTCAGCAGAATGAGCCATGGCCAGGCACGGATGCTAGGAACATCTTTGCTCTCCCCATTTGAGTCCTCGCCATTGCCCCCGGCAGGGACCAGGATCGAGACTAGCAGGGACAGGGTGGCCCAGGCCTAACCACAAGCATGAGTGGAAATAAAGCTGCAAGCTGAGGCGCTCTCCACGGTCTAGAATAGAATATGACAGGAACTTACTGTTGCCCAGGACTCACCTGGTATTCTCCACTCGCTCACGGAGTCACACCAGGAAGGGAGTGAGAACAGTACCAACAGCAGCACCAAGGACCTGTTTCTGGTCAGAACTTGAAAATGAAAACAAACAACAGAGTCGAGAGTGTGTGAGTCTGTGCAGTGTGGGTCTGGCTGATGGGGGAGGGAGGAATCAGTAAGGAAATCAAACTTCCTAAGCCCTGTCTGAGCTACGGCTCCATTTCTCAATGACCGCAGATGCATTTTTCCTGTCCACCACGGCCCTGTGAGGTAAGAACGCTTACTGAGGTTCTAGCGAGGTCTGATGACTCTTTAAGTCACACGGACAGTTGGTTATGAATTATAGGCCTTCTGAGTCCACGACCAGACTTTCCTCAATAGTGGATCCCAGAAATGGGTTGAGAGTTAGAAACTCGATGACTATTGTACACTGCTGTGTCTGAGCAGGGATGCTTTGAACAGAGAAGTTAGGCCAGTGTCACATTCAGAAACGAGAGCATAGACTCAGTCAGACTTTGCAGTCTGTAAGAAAAGGTCTGGAGACCCATGCCCTTTATGCAGTCACTGTTCTCTGCTTACCTAAAAGCTGTTTCCACCACTTACTTCCATCTCTTTCTTGCTAACAGAACTGTAAGACAGCACAATGCCAGCTCCTAGGGACAATCACGGTCGATCACGGAAACCCAGGCCCTCTCTGCCAGATACCTGCTCCTCCCTTTTCCTTTGTACCTTAGTAGGAATGGACTGTTCTAGCCAAGAGGATGTAAAGGCTTTGACCACCTGCCTCCTTCTTGCTTGCCTTGCATGTGCCCTGCAAGGACCTGTGAATGTTACCTGATAAGGAAAAAGGACGTCTCCTTATGTGACTCAATTAAAGATCCTGCGATGAGATTCTGTCAGACCATCTGGGAAAGCTCGAAATGCTATCACAGGTGCCCTTAAGACAGAGAGGCAGAGGGAGATCTGACACACACGAGAGGAGAAAACTATGTGAAGAAAGAGGTGAGGACAGGAATGGTGAGACCGCAAGCAGAGTGCTAGCAGCCAGCAGAAACTGCAGGAAGGGGCAAGGGACCAATTCTCTTCCAAAGCCTCTGGATGGAGTGTGGCCCTGCTGACGCCTTGATGGTGACCCAGAGGAAAGCGATGTCGAACACTAGCCTCTAGCACCGCGAAAGAAGACAATTCTGTGGTTGTAAGCCACCAAGTTTGTAGTAGTTGGTTACGGTGGCCACAGGAAGCTGTCGGCACTGTAAGGCGTTCTGTTACTACAACTGAACACACCCTAAGTCACATCTCTCTGCAATACTCAAAAGGTAAAACCTGTGGATACCTGAGGGGAAAGAAGGCGGGGGGAGGCAGAGGTGGTAAAGCGGTTAAACATATGGTGACAGAAGGAGATTTGACTGTATGGTGAACACTCAATGCAATATACAGATGATATGTTATGGAACTGTACACTTAAAACTTAGACAATCTTATTAACCAGTGTTGCCTCGATAAATTTTTTTTAAGTTTAAGAAAAAAAGAAGCTAAAACTTAAGAAAGACGGATAGAGGTCTTGCTCCCATTTCTGACCATAAGTGTGTTTTGGGGGGTTCCTACAGATGCTGGAATCCTCCTGGACACCACCTTACCCCCTTCATTGCTGCCATCTTTCAGAAAGCACACCTACCGTTAAAACCGATGACTGTTTCACTGGCAGTGCATGATGCAGCGCTCCCAAAGCCGCGTTCACTGAGGGCGGCTATGCTAGCAGGCGGGTTCCCCAGCACCTTGAGTCCTAAAGCACACGGCGGGTGTCCCCGGCTCCTGGCCCAGACTGGTACTGGCCCGCGGCCTGTTAGGAGCCTGCAGGAGGTGAGCAACAGGCGAGCATAGCTTCATCTGTATTTGCAGCCCCCCCGCCCCCGCTAGCATCACTGCCTCAGCTCTACCTCAGACCATCAAGCATTAGATTCTCATAAGAGCACCGGTCTCCAGTGCCAGAAAGGTTGGAGACCACTGCTGAAGCACACGGTGAGCTTCGTGAACACCTGCTAGGACCGGCGGAAGCAGCACTGCCTCAGTAGGTAGCACACAGGAGGCTCTGTTTCAGCCACAGTGTAAGGAACATCTCTTGGGGTAGGGAGTCCATGACGGGGGCCTAGGGGAAGGGGGAGGTGGGCCCAGGAGGCTGAGGAAGAGACTTTTAAAAAATATTACACTACACAACAGGAGTAAATGTAACAGAAATCAATTTTAAAGCCTTCTCAAAAGGAAAACCAGGAATCACCAGCTATGTTTATTTGGGTATCTCCTGCCACCCCAATGCTTAGTGATTTACTGCTGAATCTCTCTCCATGGGACATTCCCTTCCCAGTTTCACTGACCCATGGTGTGACCATGCTTCACAGTTCTCTGGTCTTCCACCTCTTCAAGACATACCCATTTCGGGTCCCATTTCCCAAGAGGTCTGCTCCTGGGGAGCCGACTCACTTGGCTGTAATGGATTAACTACTGGTGTGTGTTAAAGGTTTTTTGAGGGAGAGGTAAGTGGGAAGGGATCAGCGATGGTAACACTGTGGCAGGAACTAAAACCTAAAATTTACTGAATGATGTGGGCCATATCATTCTAGGTGTTTTGGATCCAGCGTAAAAACAAAACAAAACAAACAAAACAAAACAGCAGCTCAGAGGCTCTAAATAAATCGCTTGAAGTCATAGGTACACAGCACTATCTTGACAGAGCTGGAACTGTGCCCTTACCACCTCTGCCTTTCTAGGCATGTCCTACCCCTCAGGCTGTCTCATTTCCACAGGGCCTCTCACAACCAAACTTCTTGGAGCTATGGAGCTAGCTACCATGAAACCCGACCAGATACAGAATGCCCTGGCCACTTTAAAACACATGTCTTACCATTAGGCAGAGGCAATCGTGATGCCTACTGAGGTCAAAGGCCATCGGTGGATGAGTATTAAAATTAGTTAAAAGTGTGCTAAGTATCTAATTTGCATGCATTATCGCAGACTCTCTCTCCACAAGTTCCTTATTAATTTGAAAGGGAAAAGTAGTAACTCAACAGTGACAAACCTGGTAGACATTACCTTAACTGAGTGATTCAAGTTTCCATCACCAGCAGTGATGCACTGAGAAGGGCACAAATGGTATAACCTCAGAGTAACCCACAGAAAACATCAAGACTCCCAAACTGGAGGAGAGAGTCAGTAAAATGTCAAGGTTACACAGCACGAAGAAACACTGAGTCGTCGTCCCAGATGAAAGAAAGGAGACAGATGATAATTAAATGCAGTTGAGATCCTGGATGAACCCCTGGACCAGAAAAAGGATGTAAGTGGAAAAACAAGCAAACTTGAACAAGGCATGAAGATCTGGCTCACGGGATTGTACGAAGGTTAATTTCCATGTTTAAATATTTGTACGATGGTTTTATAAAATACAACATTAGGGAAAGCCGGGTGTAAGGTTTATGTGAACTTCTTATACTATTTTCTGTAAAATTATTTCAAAATAAAAAAGTAAAAAAAACATTAAAAAAAAACCCCAAAATGCATGCTTTCAAAAGTGATGAAACTAATACTGGAATTCTGGTATGGTGGCGATCTCCCGTGGGCTGTCTGGGAGTCTGAGTGGCCAGCGCAGAGGCAGTCACTTACTTGCTGTTTGAAGGCTGGTCTTGAAGGTCAAGATGGCTCAGTGTATTAGTAGTGCCCAGGGGTCCGGAACTCAGGAGCCTACGCCCCGCTCTGCTCACCAGAGTCAACTTTGCTTTGGCAGAGCAAATTTTAGCAGACTCAGAAGTGAAGTCAGTAAAGTTGGCTCCCAGTCGGTATCAAGTCTAGGTGAGTTGTGGGAGGCTATTTCACTTTTTAGTAAAGAAGAACTAGGAGATGGTGGGAAATCCAGCTCTTCTCTCTAAAGGATCCCCTTTCACATTTCTGAGGGAGATAAATGGGAAGGGAGGAAATGTTTCTGTTTGCATGGCTTTTCCCTTCTTTATCTTATGCCAGTGAAAGCAGCGCCCGACCTTACTCCCTGCCTAGAACCTTAAAGCAGACAGCCGCTTGTTCCACCACGGCTGCTTCGTTCCTCTTCCTTTGTATGTGGCAGCCAGGGGGCTGAGCCTCTAATCTCTCAGGGCCCTGCTGGTTGTGACAGGCCACAGCTAACCAGGTCCTGAAGAACTGCCCAAGGTGAGACTGCTGGGAACCACTGGTCTGTAAGACTGGTGAATCCCGCATGTTCAAGGAAGGTGAATGCATCAGCTCCATCTCAGCCACAGACCAGCAGCATGGAAGCTGAGTTCCTGGGCTGATTCTGCTCTGATTTCCTTAAAGAAAGCTATAAACCCAAGGATGTTACCGAGTTAATGTTGGGTCCACCAGAAGTTGGACACTAAAATAGTGTCGTTAAGGATACATGTGGTGTAACTCCGATACTGACCAGAGAAGTCATGGGGGTATTATCATCCAAGCATTACAATTTTGTCTCAGTTTATCCATTTCGAGTTCCTCATTTGTAAAATCAAGATCATGTATTCTTTCATCTAGAGTGTTGGTGACGAGGCTTAAATGAGCTAATGTATGGTGCTGTAATACAGTGTAAATGTACCTAACACTACCAAAATACATACTTAAAAATGGTTAAGATGATAAATTTTATGTTATGTGTATCTTGCTACAACTCAAAAAAATAAAGTCATTCAGTATATCACTAAAAAGTACACAAACATCAGGTGCTATGACTGACGTACAGTTCTTTTGTTCTTAACGGTTATCATCATCACATGTATTTATTCCTAAATTAGATGTAGACAAAACCCTAGTGTTCTGGCTGGGCTCCCACTCACTCCCACAGCTCCAACTGTCTCTGCTGCTCCGATGGTTCTTGGTCTCCCAGACACCGACCTATCCTTTTCAACTTTCCTGCCCTGTAAATGTGTACATTCTTCTGAACTCATCCGGCTCAGGGTCCTGCAGGGCCCATTCAAACTCATGTTTCCTGTATCCCTCACTCTTCATGTCCAACCCTCAGCCAGTCAGCCTCATTGAAACCTGAGCCACCCATGGCTCCTTCCAAAACCCCACATCCCAGTAGTCACAAACTCATGGCAATTCCACTTCAGAAATGGCCCCCAAATCTAACTCCTTCCTTTCCTATCACCGCAGTTGAGTTCCCTATCATCTCTCACTTAGCCTATGGTGACAACTCTCTCTTTGGTCACCTGGTCACAGTTTCCCACCCTTCCACCCCCCCATCCTTCCACTGCTGCCAGAATTTTCTTCCAAAAAGTCAAGTCTGATGAGTCATTCACCTAGACAAAGTACTCAGTGGGCTCCCATCTGGATCGAATCCAAACTCACCTTGCCGTACAAGGTCTACTTACACAGAGCTGTTACATCACCCTACACTTACAGTCACATCTCCCTCATCCCCTTCTGTGAACCTTGCTCCACATAAACAGAGATACTCATGCTTCTCTCCATTTGCTAAGCCTTTCACACCTCTTTGCCTATTATCCCCGCTGTCCTTGCTACCTAGCAATCACCTACACCCACGTGTTTCAGCAAGATCTAGCTCGAACGCCTACTCTCCTAGACAGCATGGTTCTTTTTCTTTCCTTTTTTTCTTTTGGACATCATGCCATTCCTCAATATATGCTGTGGTAGGGGCGGTAATTTATAATTCAAGGTACTTCAGCTCTCTTTTCAATTAGACTATCTCTCTGAAGGCTTGTTTTGTCTTCCTTATCTTCCTACTCTTAGCTCTGAGGACAGTGCTTGGCTCAGCACAGAGTGAGGGCTAATTTGCTGAATGAACTAAGAGTGAGAGAAGACATGACTGAGCTTACTCCCTTTCAGTTTTAGCAAAATCATTTCCAGCAAGGCTGCCTGCTATAGTTTAAGAAGTACTGTATTAGAGACAAACTACGTACTCTGAGATGACGACAATTCCTTTGGACAAGTAAGTTACATTTAATACCCTAGCTAAGTAATTCACTAATCGGCATCCTAGTGACTTCGAAGACCTCTGTCTCTCTCAAGGGGCCTGTCTTAGACTTGGGAGTCACTCATCATCCACTGCGTTAAGATTATTAATGAATTCTGGGCTATTCTGAATGAATGCACACATGAACCCATACTCTATAAAATACTGTGCCCTTCTATAACTTTAAATAGATTAACTTAAGCAAGATGGAACCCATCGGTTAATGGCACTTAACCGATCTGGGACTATTATAACTGTAAACACGTATTCATATTTGAGACCCCCTGATCACTATAAAGTGCTAACTTTGGATAATCAAAGCAGGAAGTACCTTTGAGTGCCTACCTCACATGGCAGGAAGGTTAGCTCCTGCTTTATGGACACACCGTTGTCTGCCCAGCCCCCACCTTTCTCACTCCAACACCACACAGAGTTACCTCCAGAGAAGCTCTTTTGGACAAGGCCACCCGGTCTTTCTACCCACAGCAGACTGATCCAGATATGAGTACCTGGCTTCAGCTAGGTCCTCTGGATCCTGTCCTCTGGATCCTAACCCAGCCTCAGCCAATCGGAATCCTTTCTTTGGATTTTAGTAACTATAGGGGTAAAGAAGAGACAGTCTCTTTTCCACTGGCTGAAGCTGAAAATTGTGATGCTCAGGAGAATGGGTCATGATTGGAACCAATAGGAGAAACCAGTCTCACAAACAGTCAAGAACTAAGAGGACAGGCAAAATGAAGTAGGGACAAGTCGAGGAGGGGCTCAATTCCCTGTCCGTGCTTCTCAAGTGCAGTCCCAGACCTCTGCCCTTCTGATGCTTTGGTTATTTCAACCCTTACTTGTATTCCAGAAGCCTGTACATTTCTTTATTTGTTCGTTTTCATCTAATATCTGTTATCTGAAACAAACAAATGAAAACAAAACCACACTAATATAAACTCAGTCTAATCTGTTAAAATTTAAGAGCTTTAAAGTGACCCAGTGACTCATGAAAGGCTCTCGTAGGAGTTCTGTTTTACCGATTTAAGAACGTGGAGATCACGTATTTTTACCTAGCTACAGAAGGGTGATGGGATCTTTCATACAATGAATAATTAATTTCTCTGTAATGAGTTGGTGGGTAAACTCAAATTTTTTTTTTTTTAATGTCTGCTCTTCTTAAAGTGAGCCTACCTGTACATCACAGAAGTTCAGGAAGAGGTGAAAATACAGGTATGACTCTACTAAAACAAGTAAATGGTCTACATATGTTGCCATGTTGTCTCTGGGGAATACATTATTTAAAATTATCGCTGCATTCTGAACAGGCCATCTGAGAGGGATAACTACTTTTCAATGACCGGATCAATATTTTTGTTCTTCTTCTTTACTACTTAAGTGATTTGATCTAAGGCCAGAGAAGAAAATCAGGTCAGTCCCCCGCACTACTGCAACCCAGAGGGAAGATCAATGTGTGTGTTTCAGAGCCCAAGGAGGGGTGGGGGGCCAGGAGCACAATTCTTCAGAGTGCTAACTTAACGTCAAATTTCTCAGTGAGAAAAGCCATGCCTATCTATGGCTCTTTAGTAGCAGCATTTTAAAAACTGCCCCGAGGGTACAAGGTATAGCTTATTTTATGTGTGGTCTATTAAGTGAGGTCATGAATGGATGACCCTCCCAAATACATAGCCAAGGAGAGGAGCAGCAGCTTTTCCATTCTGTCCAGGAAAGGTAACATCTCAAGGTTGGAAGAGAAAGAGAGAGAGACAATGGAGCTAAAGAGGTAGAGAGGAGTCTTTCTGTGGGAGAACAAAAGGTAATGTCTCCGCTGTAGGCATGTGTAGATGTTCAAATGTCCAGCATTCAGACTCCACCAGGATGGAATTTGTGATGATGTTACTCTGGCTGACAGAGTGAGATGCCCTGATCTGCATCTCACTCATTACTGACAGACAGCCCTAAACTGTGCGTTAAGGGACGTGATTCAATGTAAGTTTATTACAGGTTTCTAATAAGAATAAGAAATAGGCCTTTTAGAAGAATATAAAAGAAAATAAGAGAATAAGGCATTTTTCCAGAGTGACTGCTTACCTTTAACCTAAAAAAAAAAAGAAAGAAAAAAGACTTTCAAGCACCTTAGAAGTCCCATTTGCATGCAAGTAATATGCTAACTGCAAATGGGACTTACTACCTGATTAGAGCTCATTACAGAGCACCTTTTTTGAGCAATATTTTGTTGGGTGTCAGAACTGCAGCTGAAAGTGATAAAATACTCTTTGATAATTTCCTTTTATTCCAACATATTACTATTCTCCCTGGACTGTTCCTATCAGCGCTCAGGCTTATTGGCACGTGGCAGTAAGAGAGAACCAGATTAGAGGCTAGGAGACAGCTTGGGTCTGAAACCTGGTTCTGCCGCTAACCAATGCGAGGCTTTGGGCATGTTACATAAGCTCTCCGTGATTCCTCCTCTGCAAACTGAGGATAATATTAGCACCTACCTGTAAGGGTTGTGGTGTAGACTAAACAAGTCAACACATATAAAGCATATATAAAATATATATAGCACTGTTTAAGTAATAATTATCTCTATGTAAAATAAAACACGACAGGATTTGAAGTCAGTGAGGTCTGGATAAACGGTAAGAATCTCTCCTCGGCTGCCATTAGGATATGAGGTGAAATGCTCACTCTCTTTGAACCTCAGTTTCCTGATAAGTAAAATGGGGGGTAATCATGCCTACACTTTGTTGGGTGGGTGTGCAGACAGTATGTGATGCATAAAATGCCCTGACAACCATTTTCAACCGGGCTCAGTCAAGCTGCGTGGATGGACACAGAATCAGCCATGGGGAGAACCCATGCTTCCTTCCTTTTGTGTGACTACAGCAGACAAAAACAATCAAAATCAGCGCAAGCCTCAGCAGGACTTGTGCATACCCTGGGCTCTTCTTCGAGAAGGAGCTGTTGCCCAACCTACCCTGGGGGTTAAGATCGGGAAGAGAGATGGCAGACTGCAGCAGGCACTGTGGTCGGCCCCTGGTTACATGGACAAGGCAGCCAGTCACCTGTCTGTCTAGGTGTCCACACGCCTGTAGGCTGGCGTCCCAAGAATCCTTCCCCTGGCTTCTTTCTCAGGGCAAGAGAGGAACTGCCCCTGCTTAGGCTGCCTTCGCCGCCCCCCCCCCACAGTACCTCTGTGCAGGAAGTCGGGGCCCTCAGGCTCCCCATCAGCCCGCCTGCCTGAAGCACACACTGGAGCCGGGGACTTGCCTGAGAAGCCAGTAAAATTTTAATGCACTCTGTAGTGCGGTCATGTCATACTCGGTTATGGCAAATAATCCCAGATGCCTGCAGAGGTAAAATGGAGCTGTAATGTGCTTGCCTCCTAACCCGAGCTGACAGCAATGATGTACGACTACCATTAGCGGAAAATATCACTTCAACTAACCCATGATCCAGCTCCGCTCAGGGTCACATTATCCATGAGGAACAAATTACACTCCCAAAGTAAATACAAATTTTCTACACGAAATGGGTACAAAAAAAGGGAAGGGGGTGATCCGTTCCCTTCGCCAGCACACTGCTGAGTGACACAGATGATAAAGGACAGGACAAATCATTGGCTGACAGAGTGCTGTGCCGTAATCAGCTCAGCCGGCACGCACTCCAGCCGATAAATACTATATTCTCCCCTTAGTGGCAAATACATAATCTTTAACATGGACATGGCTGCTTCTGATATTTACTACCCTTTGGGCTGCAGGAACACCCCATGTAGCACTTGCAGTCAGAAAAGGAAATGCCCCGTGGCCTTTACAGACCCAGAAACCCTCTGCAAGGGTGGGAGTCGGTGTCTGGGGACAGGTAAGGCTCTTGTGGTGGCAAACAACAACAGAGTGAAATTGCTTTGGGGGTGCAGTTCAGGGACTGCGGTGATATCATGGCCCATTTTCCTATGTGCTGGTCACAGGAAAAAAACAGCTGGTCTCCTCTGGGGAGAGCACACGGGTATGAGAGAGTCTGGACCAGAGGCTCAGACAAGCCTCTGTTCAGGTCCAGTTCTTCCCCCACACTGCCTGGGAGACTGTGACAAGTCCACTTTCCTATCTTGGACTTAGATAATCAACGAAGCAACTTCCAGGTGCAGCACCAACATTTACATGGGACCTACTAGGTGCCAGGCATATGCTAGGTGTGGGGTACTTGCTGGAAGCCTATGACTTAATAAGATATTAAATGTTCACGCATAGAAACACACTAAATGAAGACTGGGTTCCTTCACCAAATATGGCTCATGCTTAGTTTGCTGGTTGGTGTAGGCTCCATGACTAATTATTCACGGTGGCCCACAGGCTAACCCTGTCACTCATCTGTAAGAAGCGAAACACATGCCTTGCAACTCTTCCCTTCTCACCTTAAGACAACTGTTTCCCAGGTTTAAAAAAAATGGCATATTTCAGAAGATCTTATACATCTAAGTTGTCAGTACCTCCAAATTGTATTTATTCAGTGTTTACTGGGCAACTGCCACGTTTGATTTTTTAGGAGCTAGTGGGGCTGTGGGTGGCTAGATAAGATACAATTCAGGCCTCTTGTAGCACAAGGAAGGGGGTGCTTGGAGAGGAACATAGCAAGGGTTCTCAGAAGGCACTCTGGGCACATTCCAACTCACCCTGACACAGGGAAGCAGCATGTTAGAGGGGATGAGCCCACTCCCTGAACCTTAAGAGAGAGTTTATCCCTCAGCTCCATCCTTTACTAGCTATTAAGTTTCATTTCCCTTATTTGTGAAATGATGACACCTGCTTGAGAGGATAAAGCCCTTGAAAGGACCTGTCATCGAGTCTGGTGCATTGCAGGTGATCAGCAGTGATCAGATCACATGAGGATACATATAGAACCCTGTAATAAATATTTAAAAAGGACATAAGAATGACATTTGTAAAGTGTTTTGAATAATCCAATATTCTCTTCAACAGATGTGATGCTTCTTATTATTTAGTTATTACTATTGACCCTAATCTCATTTGTTCACTGCTCCCAAAAAGTGAGCAACATCTACATTTTTCATACAAGAAAGTAGGGGATTGAAAAACTACTGAAAGCACCCCCTCTTAAAAAAAAAATATATATATATATATATATATATATATATATATATATATATATATATATATATATATATATATATATATATATATAAAATCTAAACTGAGCTCCTTAGGTACCACAAACCCTCATCCCAGGGGTTCCTGGTCAATCCTTATTTCCAATGCTCCATTCCACTGTCTCCATACACCATACGCATATACTTGGCAGACCATGACTCAGGCCTAGGTTGGGAAAGCAAGGGGGGAAGCTGCTTCTGGTCATCCTTTAAGTTGCCGGAGATGCCATGTAGATCTCCAGCTAGTATTTCTTAACATGATTCTCACAAGGACAAATAGGAAAAAGCTCTAAGATATATAAGAGGGCAATTTGACCTTCCCAGCTTTAACATGGATAAAAAAAAAATAAAATGAAAAATAATATACATTCATCCATTGAATTTTTGGACTTCTGAAAGTATAAAGTTTGGCTAATTACTAATAACATCTTAACACAAGATTTTATTATCTTTATTACACCTGGAATGGCAACGTTAAAAGGAGTAATTATCTGTAACTATATCACCAACCAAAAGTTGCCAAAAGGGGATTTACTGAGGCAGTCACAAACACATACAGACACACATGTGCATGACTACAAAGACATTCACACATCTTTATTAGGGACAGAATACTCTCCAATCGGAATAACAGAGTAAGACAAGACTCTTCTGACAACCAAAGAGCAGCCCAGGTTACGCTCCACAAGAAGCCACTAGCATAATCCATGTACTGGCATCACCAGTACAAACGCCTCTGCTTGTAACCCTCCCCCGGTTCAGGTGATTCAGGGTTCATGGTCAACTTCATGAGGATGAAAGCCATCACTTCCATCTACCTAAGTCCTCCCTGGCTTTGCAACCTCCCCTTCAAGGTAAGCCATACAACCTCAGCCAATCGCTCAAATAAGAGAAAGGAGCTGATCTTTTCTCTGGGAATGTGGAATCACGGACTCAGCCCCAAATGTTTCCAGAATTCCTTTTAAAGGTTAAAAAATTACTCATTATCAATTAAGTGAGTTCCTAAAGCACATTATGTAAGCTAGCTCTCCACTTGTTCCCATACACTCCTAAATAGAGTAATTAAGGGACACAGATGAATTACTCTACTGCCTAATAACAGAAGCATGGTGACAGACCTAACATAGTTCAAACAACTACAACGCCCATGCTGGTTCGCCAGTAGGTACTTGGAAAAAAAAAATAAGTAAGTGGATATAAATGACTGACTGAATAAACCAACAAACAGGTAATAACCTTGTTCAGACTTAATTAAGTCCTTATGTAAGTTTGCTTCAGTTACTTGAAAAAGTCAACAGAGACCTATCCACTATGTTTACTCCCACTCAGGAATTGGAGAAAGATGAAAGAATGGAGACAATCCTTATATAGTCTTCCTTCTACCTTGGCAAGAAGAAAATACAATCACATGTTAATTTCCCATGGTCTGTCATGTTGTTGGGCCTACGTAAACAGCTATGCAGAAAAATCAAGATGTTCAGTGTTTGATCATTATATCCAGCTTTATTTTACAGGTGACGAAATTAGGACTCAACAACAAGAGGTAAATTGCCCAAGGCCACACAGCTGCTTGGTGAGAAATAAGAAAGGGTCTTCTAGGTATCCTTCTCCATTACCCACTTATGATGAACAGAACATCTAGAACCTGTTCTTCTCTCTATTCCTCTTAAGAAATAAGAGTTTTGCTGAAGAGGTCTGACAAATTTCCAATAACTCCTGAATATTCATTTTACTGATTTACTCTTAATCAAAAAATCTACATTTATAACCTCTATTTTTTTTTCAGGTATATGATATGGTAGTAATAGACATATATTCTACATATGCATTCAATATGAGTGAAGCAATTTTTGGTTTGGCATAAAAAGGCAGTGATATGAAAAAGAGAAGAACTTAATAAGAGTCAGAATTTAAAATAATTTGCAGTAGAAATTTAAACCAAAGATGTTATTAACAGAAATTTTGGATAGATACAATGGAATTAAGCCAGTTGGAAACATGATGATATTGGAAGAACAATAAAATATCATTTTGATCCAGATATAATCTTAGAGGGCTAAGAAGAGGTTAAGAGCATAGGCACTATGGAAATCAGGCATCCAAAGTGGAAAGCTCTTGAAACTTAGTCAGAAATTGCAGAAATTCCCCAAATGAACTAGAAAATTGACAAATAGCTTAGAAACGTCTTATAAGGAAAGAGAATTGTAAAAGAAACATAGAAGGCTGGAGAGGAGACCACATTTTTGTTAGAGTCCAGAAAAACTCTGGGATTAATATGAAGTATGCCCGGGCTGAGTATCAGTTTTCTGAACTTGTTTTGCTTATCCCCTCCATTTAGAGATGAGAATCTAGGAAAGGAAATCCAAATTTAGTAAAACCATGAACATTACTGAACACCTAATTTGCGCCAGGCATTAGGCTAGTGCTATGGATCTAAAGAGAACACAGGCCCCTGCTCTTCTCCTGGACAACGGCTGTTTGCTCTGCCGCTATGCACTTAAAAGGGAGGAAAAAGCTCCTTTCTCTAGTTGCAAAACAGGACAGCATCTCTAAGTTGTCTCCTGATCAGAACTTGCCCTATATCAAAACCAAGGGTGGGGATTCTATAAGCAACAGTGAGGGCCTTCTGAGCTTCTAGAATGTTGCTGAGGATGCATGACCTTTACCATTTGTGAAATGAGGGCAATCAAAGGATAAGACTCTTCCACTCTAAGCAGAAGCCACATGCTCAGTCTTCGATGTGATATCTCAGCAGTTTCCGAGTCCTTCAGGAGCCAAGTTAGGCATGTGGTTTGTGTTGAGTTAGGAACATAAGCCTCTGCTGGTTTTCTTGCTGCTTTTCTTAGAAGCTGCCCCCTTCCCACACAAGTGAAAGCAAAATGATCATGCCAACAAATTTAGCATGAATTAAAAAAATGATAATGCACCAAAAAGTGTGTGTGTGTTGGGGGAGAGGGCGCTGATGTGGAAAATCAGTGGTGCTGCCCCTGCATGAAGCCCGCATCCCAACAGGCTGTCCCACGTACTGGTGAGCAAATCACAGGAGCCAAGCAACGTTCTCTAGGTTGGCCACTCAGATAGTTAAGAGCTCAGAGAGAGAAACTGCAATCAGGAGCCATGGTGAACACTCCGTTAGGAAGAGGACAGTTCACATCCATGAGGAGATGGTGCAATGTGTACAGCATGCATGTTGTCACACATCTATAAAAATAAGCACGTGGGGGCATGCACGCAAATACCTCTAGAGCCCTCAAGTCTTTCCTCTGAGCTGTCACATTTTTCAGAGCATAAACAAAGGCAAAGTATATTTTTCTCTTTGACATTTGTTATAAGGCAGTAAGTAGTTCTCAAAACCTCATTGTGTTTTACCTAGAAGTTTTCTAAAATGTGGAGCTGCGGTGGCCCCCTCCACAGATGTACCGACTCGGAGCCTCTGCTCTGATGGCGGTCTGGGAACCAACAGTGTGGCATGTGGAACAAGGCCTGTGAAATCTGGTTAATTGCCATTCGATATTTCCAGGACAGATGCTGGCTCTTGGCTCTAAGACTGTGCCCAGAAGAAAGCCTGATGTTTACGATAAGGAGTTTAAAAAAATACAAAACTGGGGACCCTTCTGAATTTCACAACCCCTCCACTCAGCTCCAAGCTAGAAGAAGCGGCCCTGGGGATGAAAGCTGAGCCTCTGGTTGCTGAGGGAGAAAAACCACACCTCAAGGCCTCTGGAAGGTTTTCTGGCAGAGCCTGAGCTTTCTAAAGAGGAAGATGGTCTTTCCCCTTCCCCAAGTGACTCTCCCTGCACCCCAAGTCAAACTAATGGAAGCTACCATTTATGGAGCACGGACTGCGGACCAGGCACTGAGCCAAGCGCCTTCACTGAATTGTTGCAAGGTAAAAAACGCAAGAAGAGCTTCATTATTGCCATTTGGCAGATGAGAGAACCGAGGCTTGTCCACAGCTACAAAGTAGCAAGGGACAGTCAGAAACAAGCTGGGGCCATGGGACTCAGAGGCCTAAGTGCTTGACGGCTGGGCACTACGCCTTCCAACCAGCTATGTCACATGGCCCCCACAGTAAAAAGGAAGTAGATAAAGAATTACTTTTAATCTTCACATTAATTCCATAACCATATTGGGTAAGAGGAGTTTCTTAGCATAACAGGCTACCGCCAGGGGTAGAGAAAAAAAGGAAACAAAAGAAAATATAGGCCAATATGTGGAAATACGCGTGTTTCCTCTCTGTTCGCATGATACTAATTCCTTTCAAGCGGGGGACTGGGATAATTGCTTAATTTGGGTGATTAAGGTGCCAAGTGATGCCTCTTTTCTTTGTACTAACTACAATGAAGACAATTCCACTGCTAAGATGCAGCGTTCGCAGCCTTCTCTAAACTCAGTCAATTTCTGCTCTTCATTGAAGTCTTCCAGGTTCTTTGACATTAATGTGCAATGGAGTCTCAGGGCTGGGAGGGGAGGCTAAAGAGAGATGCTTTGCTCAGTGTCTCATCAAAGTCTTTTCCGTGCACAAATATGTCTCCTGCATTTATGGCAAGCTCTGTTTTTTCAGCCCCTTTCCCAGTCACTTCCACATTAATTAGTAAAGGTATCATTTTATAAATTACAGCTTCGTATCGGAGGAAAGCAGAGTTTATCTTAATTCAGTCAGCTGTGTGAGATATAGTACCCTAATTTTAGACCGCCAGTTCTGCAGATTCCCCACGGACTAAGAGAATGACAGGTCTTCCAGAGAGAAATCCCAGTGGGTCCCCTACAAGTCTCACTTTTGGCTCCAACAGCATCCCTGGTGGAATTGCTGAAGGGATCCCAGGACACTGAGTGGCATCTTTTCCACCATTAGCAATTCAGATTTGAATGCGACCCCTCCAAGCAGCACATGAAAGCAGCCTGGTTAGCTCTGGGGCTCTGAGGAGGCCCAGGCAAGAGGGTATGGCACAGAGGGGGCTGCCGGGGCCCAGGCTCTGACTCAGAGCATAAGTCTGGGAGAATGGCATTGAAGTAGGCAACAAACACCAGACAGTCTCAGTCCAAAAGGAGAAGACTGCAATTACAGAGCTCTGATTGCTCCTGCCAGGAGCCCTCCAGGAGCCCTCCGGAGGAATGCCTGGGGGGTAGGGAGCAGGACAGGGACAGATGATGTGAGTGCCATTTCGGGGCAGCTCCCAGTTAAGAGAAGGTCCTGGAGGGTCACCCAGTCCACAGGAAAAAAAAAAAAGACAGGGGTGGCTGAGGCTGGAAGTGCACACAAGTCACAGAAACATTCTAAACACTCCTCCTCTCCTCTGTCGTCACCCCTCCAGACGTGTCCTTATTCTCCATCATTGCCCTGAAACCACTCTAATCTTTGAGTGGTGGGTGCTGGCTACTTTCTCACTGCCCCTTGGTCTGGTCTGACACTTGGCTGCTTCTTGCACTCAGAGGTGGAAACCTGGGCAGTAATGACAGGAATTCAGGTCCTGGGACAGCATTAGTTCAGGTGCTGTCAGTAGGCAGGAAACTCCCAGGTCCCTCTGAAAACCACATGCAGCTTTCGTAATTCCATAAATTATCAGTTTGATGATCATCTAGACAAGTGATGCTAGATGCCTCCAAAGATTCGGAGGGTAACAGGCCTGGGAGGAGGCCCAGGCATTGTGAGTTTTACAGCTTCCCAGGTGACTCAGATGTGTATGTAGTCCAGGTTGAGCCTACTGATCAAGACGGCTACATGGAAAGCAAAACTGGACATCCTGACCACCTTCTACCACTGGAGGCTGGTGGCACTTCTGGAATTCACAGTGTCTTCTAAAAACGAATGCCTGCTCAGCTATGAAACCCCAAAGAAGGCTCATCCCCTTGGAGAAGTGCCACAAACTTGAAAAGTGAGATCAACCATCACCTGTAAGAGAGCTCCTGGGATGGTAGGAAGTACCAGTCCCTCCCCGGGTACCTGTTACAACAACTGCCATGGAGGAATGTGACCTGATGGCTCCAAGGGGCTGGTGGGCATGCCTTGAACACTGAACCTCTGCTGCTGTCCATATGCTTCTGGAGCCCCCTACACACTGGTGCCCGAGACACCAGGGGCCTACTTCTAAGGAGCTAAGTCTCCTGGGGGCCGCAGTAAGGAAGCTCCTACTTGTCAGTTAAACAAAAGAATAATCCGCAGACCCCTTTCCAGTATGTACTTTCGCTGTCATCCAACAGCCCATTACCATGTCACAGCACAGCGCACCCTTCCATAGGTCACTTTGTTTAAAATGACATGGATAATGCACATGTCAGCAAGCTGACAGTCCTGGCCGTCCTTCAGAGATAAAAACCTCAAGGCGAGAGCCTGTTCTTATCTGGGGGACATGCATTGGTCTATCATCCAAGTCAGGCAGAACATGATTTCTCCAGAGAACACTTTTTTCATTTCCTGATTTTAAGGAAATCAAATAAGCACCATTTGTCTTCATCTGAATATGCTTGACCTGCTCAAATGATGATGTCTTGCATTTTATAACAGGCTACATATGCTGAATTCAAATTAACAACAGTACAGAAAAAGAGCCTTTACATCCCTCTTAGAGGCTGGAGGTAGAGAAGAAGGGAAAAATCTGGGCTTGATAGAAAGATCTCACTAAATGCTAGCCGGTGAGTAAAATCAGTGCCGTCAGAAAACAGGGCTCAAGAAGGCCAGCTATGTAGGTCAGACCCAGAAATTGGGGAAGAGAGGACAAGTCCCCTCCTTTGGTACACAGAAACCAAAATATTCAAAATACATAAAGTAGAAATAAAATTGGGAAGAAATTTAGTTGGGGGATTTGGACATCTGGGAAGAAAGACCAAACAGACAAATAATCCCTTTGTTTCAGGCAGCAGGAACTTCACTTTACCGGGTAGTGATCCAATCTTCTGAAAGCTCAAAAACAGCTCCTGTTCTCGATCCATGTTGAGCTGGATACACAAGGTATGTACCTGCTGAAAGAACTGCCCTCCCACCTGGCTGTCCACCCGGATACGATGAGAGCAGTTCCCACATGACACCCCCTGCCCATCCCTCACCCCATGACGACATTCCTGAAAAATGCCATTAACGTTTCTATCAAAAAGACCAGTGTGTACAGAAAAGCAGGAAGAAACATATGCGTCAGTAAAAGAAATGCAAAGTATAAATACATACTAGCACATTTAATGTTCCAATCAAGGTTAAAAAAATAAAACTCAAAAGGCTGTTAAAATAACTAACTTCCTCTTTTAAAATGTTTTATAAAGTAACAACTTAGTGTCACACATATGCAGTATTAAAGGGCTTTTAAAAAATTAGTGGACCCCACAAACTAACTGTTATTTCTTGTCACAGAAAACGTCACTATGTGAATAAAGTCTGCCTTTACAGGAGAGAAAAGTGCTGTCACCATGAAGCTGGCACGCACCACCTGCAGCTGCGTGGGGGAGAACCGCGGTGCTCGCAGTGTCTTATGTACTGTGCCCACCATGCGGGGAGGGTCTTACCTTCTCTTCCTGGTCACTGTCGCTGTCACACTGAAAAGGAAAACGAGAGAATAAGGGTTAATGCAAAAGCGGAGTAGGTTTTTGCTTTCGATACACACGCAAAAAGCAAGGCCTGAGCTGGAAAGAGTTTCTTCAGCTCCAGTGCTGGTAAACAGATAAGCAAAATGCCGAGAAGTTGCTCTGCTGATTTCCTCTGATGCCTGTGCTCTGTGGCTCTTCCTGTGGGCAACCTGGCAAGTTCTCAGTCACCCTGGGGAGACCTCCCAGCCCCCGCTCCACTGCATGGCTGAGGGGACGCCCACTGAAGAGCCAACCAAGCCACAGGGTTAAGGTGAATCGAGATCATTCAACGGGATTCAGAGCAAAACCATTTCTTTAACGGAAACCTTCTACCTTCTGCTAATGGCAATGGCTCTCTCTCTCTCCTGGTGCTTTCCTAGAAGTAAAGGGGTAAATCTCTGGGCATCGCATTTTCTCATTTGGACTTTGAAGAAAACAGGACAAGATGGGTGAGTTTCACTATTTGTGGTCTGCCTTTTCTAGGGTCCAGATGCCCAGCAAATAGAGGGGAGATATTTCCTATTTAAAAAGATGCCAAGGACAAGAGGCCAGGGTAACAAATATATAGGTAAAAAAAAATGTTTTAGGGTAGTAGACTCACACTATGTCTAACAGATCCCAAATTCCAACTGTTGAGCTGGGTTTGGGATAACCAGAGAATAAATGATAATTAACTCAGAACACATTTTTTTTTTAAACTAAGAATGTTTTGTTATCCAATATTTTGTTTTTAAAAAGGGATGTGCTTTATTAGAGTAAATGCACAGTAGATAACCATAATACAGCCCTTGATAAGCATTGCTAAGCTGGATAAATATTCACTCGAGACACAGGACTGGCCCTAACACAGCTTTCAGTTTATCAGTACAATCACGCACCACTTAGAGACCAGGATATGTTTTGAGGACTGTGCTGCTTGATGATTCCATCACTGTGCAAACTGCATTTATACAAACCTAGACGGTCTAGCCTACAACACACCTTGGCTTCATAGCATAGCCTAAGTCTCTTAGGGTATATGTATGGTGTGTTATGATAAAAGACAAGACAAGATTAAATCAAGCATAAGAGAAAATGATGCGATCAAGAGAGGTAATAAACACAAGGTGCATGAGGCTGCTGCCATTGCAACACGGCACACCGATTTTTGGAAAAAAAATTTTTTATAAGTAGAAAGAATACACTCCGAAAGAACAATAAAAAGTAGAGTAAATACATCAACCAGCAACATAGTTGTTTATGATCAAGAATTATGCACGGTACATAATTGTATGTGCTGTACACTTTCATGGACGGACTGGCGGCATCGTAGCTCTGTTTGCACCGGCATCACTACAAACACGTGAGCGATGATTCGCACTCTGATGTTATGACAGCTACAACAGCACCAGGCAAGAGGAGTTTTTCAGCTCCATTATAGTCTTATGGAACCACTGTCATGTGCGGTCTGTCGTTGACTGAAAAGTTGTCGTGCAACGCTGCAGAGCTGGAGTTAGAACACAAACAGAGCTGTACGCCATTAAGATGACTCTCCCTGTGGGGTGGGGGAGAGACAGAACACGGTGGGGAAAGACACAGGTCATGGGGAAGACCAGTTTGGCAACCATGACTCTGTCTCAACCAGCACAGTGTGTGGTTTGAGAAAGGGATGAACAGATGGCTGAGCAATTTTGAAGACAGAACCAACAGGACTTGGTAACACATGGATATGGGAAGCAAGTTAGAGGAATGAATCTAGGGTGATGCCAAAGTTTTTTAGTGTGGCCACCTGGATGTTGGAGTTGATGCTGCTTTGAGCAGAAACAGAAAATAAATTTGCTTATACAGCAGCCACTGCTGGCTAGATACCCACAGCCATTCACAATCCCGTCTCCTTAGTCTGCACCTTTTCCTGACATTTTGAGATTGAAAAAGCCAGAAATTCTCTCTTTCTCTCTCAACTCTGCTTAAAGCTAAGGGTAGTTATAAGACACATTTTGGGCTGAGACTCGAGGAAATGTCTGCTGAGGACTCTGGAAAATTTTTCTTTTCTCAAAAAAAAAAAAAAAAAGAAAAAAAAAGGAAAAAAGAAAAAAAGAGAGAGCAGGGGTGGGAAACAAAGTAGGAAGCAGGAAGTACTTGCCTCTCGCCTTTGAACATGATTGAATGAGAATGCGATGCTCAGATCTGTGGCAGCTAGCTTGCAATAATGAGGCAAAAAGGTTAAGTACAAAGTCAAGCTGGCTGGGCCCGGAGCAGAAAAGGCCTGGCACCCCTGAGCCACTAGAACCAACCTCAGAGTAGCCGCCTCTGGACTTTTCCGTTTCGTAACAATAAGTGACCTGATGGTTTAACCCACCGTTAGAGTGCTTCAAAGTCAAGGTAACAAGAACCTCATCCAAATGGACATCTTGGGAGGCTCCTTCCTCTTCCAGCCTCAGCTCTCTGCACTCCGAGCATTTAGAAACTCACGTCGCAACCCTAACCGGCGGCTTCTTTTCAACCGAGCTTCCGACCTCAGATCATCTCCACTTTCTCTGCCTGAGGAGCGATTTCTCTATCATGATAAGTCACGCGAATTGAGAAAGAAAACGGGTGACAAGAGGACTCTGAAGGTCTTAGAACAACGGCCGGATGAGGGACAACAGTTCTCCCGGCCGCGTGAGTTTTCCACTGCCTTTAATTAAGTCTTCCGTGAGGTTCCTGAGTGCTGGGCACATTTTCAAGAGTGAAAAAGCACAATTTGGGAGGGGTGTGGAAGGGGGAAGAGTGTTTTGCCAGGCGGGCTCCTTTCCCCAGATGTTCACAGCCCGTCTTGTGAGGTAATCAGTGGCAGCTGAAGGCTGCGGCGGAGCGTTTGCCCACATCCCCCGAGGACGGGTGTGCAGGGCGCAGGAGAAGGAGGTCCACCCCTACCCCCATCCGAACAGCAGTGTATCTCCGGGAAGGGTTATTTCTCTCGAAGTGTGAAGCTTCCCGCTTTCCAACAGTCCAGTTCTAATTTCAAGGTCCACTTAATTCCGCATCAAGTAATTACTGATATACCCAGAAGCACCTTGTCTCCAGAGTTAAGCATATGGTGAAGAACTGAGACCTACTGGTATCCATTATGGAAGCAGCACGGATGCCAAGCCGATTAAAAACGCTCAGGCTCCCCGCACAACATGCCGGGTGAGTGACAGCTCCTCGACAAGGCCGGGCGCAGAGTCTGCCAAAACAGTCTCTGCTGCACAGGGGCCCACATGGTGCGTTGAGAAAACAGTTCCATTTCTGGTATTAAATTCCCATACTGACCCGAGGACTTTGCCGTGAGCTCAGCAGGAGCGCACCATCCAATTTACAGCTCCGCTCTCTGGAGCCTCGAGTGCCAGCCCCTGGCAGAGACGAATGATGGTCAACCCCTCCAGCTCATAAATTATGCAAAGGCAATAAATGCACTCAGCAAACAGCGCCTAGCGCTCGCCTCGCCTGGCTCCTAACACACTCTGTAAAAAGCCAGGAGCTCGACACATACAAGAGGTCTATTCCCCTCATAAAGGGGGCTTGTTGACAACCCCAGACAGAAAGCGAGCCCCAGTCCTAAGGAGTCTTTCTGCTTCGCTGGCAGCGGTTTATGGGCCTGCTTTATGAAAAAAGGAGGCTGTTTTATAGAGTCGGTGTGGGCAGAATTCATGGTCTCAAATTCACATTTAATACACTGTACGGCTTTCATGCCCGAAGTTCAATACATGGTGGATTTTTGGCCAAATGATTCTTGGTCGTGAAAGGTTAAAAGAAGTGTCTGCTCCCCAGTCCCTGGATACCCACTCAATTTATCAGAGTTCACGTCGAGCCACCTCCTGATTCGGGTTTATGTTCTGCATGAGGCTGGGAAATGGAAAAGGCATGTCAAATGCAGCAACAGGGTCCCAGCTGATTTGACCATTTGAAGCTTTTTGACATTGGGGGTCCTGCATTGGTTTATTAGCAAACAGGTTGCACGCTAACGACCAGCTTGAGGTGAGGGAGTACTCTCCATGACTAGATTTCAAAGCCCTTTGTGTAGAGCTGGAAATATTTTCCTCCATTTTTATAAGCAACGAATGGAAGGGAACAACCAGCCCTTATACCCCGGCCTGGGAAGAATTCTGGGTCACTCAGCCTTCAGACAAAGACACCACTCAGACAGAGGGAAACGGGAAGCATGGAATCCAAGCCGTACGCCTCAGATGCGCAATCGGAAGAGGAGAGGACTCATTCCTCGGCTGAGTACCTGCAGCCGTTCCAATACCATCAACTTCTAGCTTCACAAATTAGACATGAACTTTAGAGGCACCTTCTTCCTTTCCCAGTCATGCCCCCACCTTAAACTCTTCAACCAACTAACCAACCCACCAACCAACCCAATCAATCTGCCAACCCACCCACCGACCCACCTAATAGTTTTTTCTTTTAAAACTTAATACAGGTTTATTGACTACATTTTTTAAAGTCACCATAAACCTATCATCCATAAACACTGTTAACATGTTTGTGTAATTCTTTCCAGTCTTTTCTCCATCCTCTCCTTCCTTCACACACACATTTTAAGAAATGAAATCCTATTTTGTAACCTGCTTTGTTTTCAGATAATATGCCAACTATTTTAGTTTAATGAGCGCAATTTCCCCTGTAACATTACTTAAAAAAAAAAAAAAAAAGCTGCACTGCAATCCATTGTTTAAATTGTAAGTAATCTAGTAAAAAAAAAAAAAAAAATCCCGGGTGCTGGATATTTGGGTTGTTTCAGCTGAACATCCTGGAATCTACCCCTTGTATGCATTCCCCAACCTTGCTCTTCCCTAGTACGTTCCTCGGCCCTCCCTTTTCTGTATATTCTTTAAAGTCACTGTCTCCCCAGAGCTGCACTTGCAGTGCTATTGTTTCTCTATGATTTCCAGGGGAATCCTTAAAGATTCCCTTGGTTCCACCTTCCATGTATATGTTGAGATTAAAAATCCCTACGCCCACCATTTGCCAGCTACATGGCTGTGGGAAAGTTATTTAAACTCTCTGCGTCTCAGTTTAGTTATCTGTAAATGTGGATAAAAATGGTATCTCCCTCGTAAGACGAGAATAAAATGAGTTAATACATGTAAACAACTTGGACAACACAGGGCATGGGCAGTCAATAAATGTTAACTATCACTGACATGTTTCTGGTTGTCACACGCCTTCCTCAAGCCCGGGAAACACCTCAGACTCACGTCTCTATCTGAACCTGGACTCACTCTCCCTTGCCTACCCCAAACCTGCCGCTCTCCCCTGCTGTTCCCACAGTGTCACCATGCAGCCACTCAACTGTCTAAGTGAAGAGTCTCGGCACCACCCTTGAGCAGACTGAGCTCCCGTTCTTGCCCCACATGACGAATTCCACCTTCTAAATCCTTCCATTTCCACGGTCATGGCCGCTGCTTTAGTTCAGGCTTTTGTCTGATCATTATAAGGGGCTAAGGGCTGCTTTCCAAGGTCTGTGGTCTTTTCTTTTTCTACTCTAAGTCCTTACTGACCAGAATGAATTTCCTAAATTTCAATTTGATCATGACACTTCCCATGGTCTGTAGGGCAATGAAAACTCTTCTCATTGTTGCCAGCTCCCACACGCTCAGCTTCTCAGCCCTCTTTCCACACAGTGCTTTGCAGGCTTTCTGTGGAGAAGGACCTTCTGTTTTGTTTTGTTTTGTTTTATTTTCTTTCCAATACATCATGGACCGATGATTTTATAAAATATAGCAAAAGATAAATTGTTGGAAAAATGAAAAAGAGATATATATAAAAACGTTATTATTCTATTTAAGAAATATAAAATTACTCTGTTGAATTGCTGTATAAGTTTCCCAAAGCTTACTCTCAACGGCCGAACTAATCTCACAGGAGACTAGTTACAAACAGCTCATGGACTACTGGACTTGGTCTGCCTCCACACTTCTGAGTAGCACTATCCTAGCAGGTCCCTTGCTAGACACACCAAGGCACACTTGGTCACACCCTCAGGCCTTAATCTCTTTGCACTTAATTCTCTCTGCCTGGAATTCTATCCCACTAAATTTCTACCTAAAAGCCTTTAATGCGCCTTTAAAAACACAGCAGCCTTGGAACCTTCCAATACTCTTCTTAGAATTAAGAATTCTTAGAATTCCAATACATTTATATATATAATTGCCTGTCTCCATTTCTTATAAATTTGTATTTTCACTGTTTGCAACCAGTCTTCCCTACTAGAGTGTGAACTCCACACAGGGCAGTGCTTTGCTCATCTTTGTATCTCCAGGCCTCAGGACATAGTGTAGGTGAAAACCATACTGATCAGTCTTTCTCATTCTTTAGAATTCTTCAAACTGTAGTTGATGCCACGCAGCATGAGCAACTATGGCTTAAAAGACAAGTAATTCCAAAGAAAGAAGGCGCAGAAAACACAGACCAACTGGACTGCTTAATACAATGGGGTGTAGGTTTGAACATACCTAAAAATTGTTAACAGAGCCTAGAGTTGGGGCCCGGAAGAAAATATCTTCCATTAAAAGGGCCAGAAAAGATGTGATTATGATTTTATTTATTGCATTTCCTCAAAGGCAAACATTCCTCATTTCCACTTGGGAATCTCACTATCTGTGTTTTAAGACTCTGATCCAAATTGAAATGAGTCAAGGTCTGCGACACCTCTCTGCCTCATTCAGAATGAAAGAACAAGATGGAATTCTAGGTACCTCGGGATGAAATGCATTCTTAAGCAGAAAGTGGCAATCATTGAATATATCACATACAATGACATTGAGGAGGGCATTGCTCTCTATTCTGCTCAATGGACCTTGCTGGAACAGTTATTTCATATCTCAGATCCATTTATCATTGCCACCAAAGATGTCAGGGCTGAACGCCATTGCCGAACAAAGTTATTTTATTCTTCCTCCTGCCTAAAGGAAATGAGAGGAAAATGAGGGAGAACCCCAACTTGTAAACCACAGCACCTAACATCAGGTACAATTTAACTCAGCCGGTGACAAAACAAACCGATTCCCCTTTGGGGCAGGCGGTTTCTCTAAGCCTGTAAAGACATCTTTCGCCTAAAAGCAATCTCAAAAGAAGCCACCTACAGAAAATAAGACACTTATTTTCTTATTTGGAGAAGTGAGGAGACTGTGCGGTGACCAAAAACACGCCCCCCATCACCTCCCCTTCTGCCCAACTCCCAGCACGTGCAAAACGCGCAGCCATTTGAGCCACAAGGAGCAGCTCTGACGGTGTCCGTCTTCCATCACTCCATAAGGCCCTCACTTCACATCACTTACACCACTCTTGAAGTGGCTTGGACCCTAAGTGAAATGTAAAGCTGAGGGTTCCTAGAAATAAACATAAATAAACAATGGTTTTTATGAAATGGTTCCAGGTGTTCTTACTGACTAAAATGATGTCATGGGCTCCTCGTCCCCTCTGTGCCAACAGTGACTATGTCTGATCAAATGAAATCGCTCAGAAATACACAAAAGCCTAATCGGAAGACGTGTGTGCCAAACAATAGTTTAAAAGAATAAACCTGGTAGTTTCAAAACAAGCATATTAGAAAGTGATATAAGGTCACCAACCTTCAGCTGTTGAGGAAGCATAAGAGAGAGCAAACTTTCAGAAGCTTCTGGAATTCTGTGCTGGTAAGCTATCATTCGTTCCTGTATGGGGAGTTCTTAGAATCTGGCATTTTTGCAAGTTCTCAGCTTCAACTGACTAAAACTCAAATGACCAATGTGATCTGAGGGACTAAGAGAACACTTCTTATTCTCCTTCCAGGATCTCTCAGGTGATCACGCATTTTCATTCAATAAATAATTTTAAAGTGCCTGCTATGTGCACCGTTTATTCTGACACCTCATTAAAAGTGCAAATATAGTGGCAGAAATCACTTTGTCCAAACCCGAAGTTCTAAAGCTCACGATTAATTTTCAACATTATTTTTTTCTTTTGGTCGCTTCAAAATCCAGGCGTATTTCATAAAAACAATCTGTGTGCTGTAAATTTCCACTTAGCTCATTAAAATATTGTTGGGTTTTGGAAGTGGGGAAAAAAGTGAATCTTTCACAAATTTTTGGAGAGTTCAGCATTTTCTTCTCCCTTAGAAGAAAGGAAGCCACATTTTGCCAAGTATAAACATACATAAACCCCAAAGATGAAATTTACTTAAAACGCAGAGCCCGTAAGCCTCCGTGGTTGCCAAAATGAGAAAAATGAATTTCTTGTCCAAAGGTGAAACTGACAGTCTAGGGCTGGGTGGTTTGTAAAAGGTCTCTTTTACGCTTAAGCACCAGATCCTTTGCCTCTTTGTCATTGATTTACCGATTCTAAGTCATCAATAGCATTAATCCGTACCTGCCTGGGGACCTATTACAAATGACTTTGGAGATGGTGTGGAGCAAGAGTGTGTTAGGGGACCACAGCGTTATTACCATGGAGACACGCTCCTCCCAGCTCCTTGGCGGCATTCTACAGGACCCAGGATAACGCCGCAGTTTTCCCTTTCTGGGCGAGAGCTGCCTTTCCCTTTGGGTGGGGCTGGAGCCCCCTAGGTCGGCTTCGGCTAAGTAAAGCTTGGTTCTTCCCCGAGTCCTGTGTGAACTAATAAAACCCAAATTTGCTGATGAGCAAAAAAGGAGAAGCATGTTACGGGTTAAAATAATACAGGAGTCTATTTTTTCCACTGTGTTGTGATCCATAGAAATCACCCTGAGCCTTTTCCCTTTCTTCTCTGCCTGGGAAGCCAATTGCTTTGATTGCAGTGATATGAGCTAGCTAAAATGACTTGCCCTTGCTTGTGAGGCAAATGGAACATGCTAATAGAACTTATCGCATTACCCGATGCAAAAGTGCCATAGCTCATTACTTTAAGATAAAAGGATATCATTGCAGACGGCAAGCAGAATTGACTTTCTGAGGCCCGACTTGATGATGATTTAATCAACTGCTCTCTTTCACTTCTCATCTCTGCGCCTGTCGGTTTCACAGGTGCCGTTAAATGAGACACTCAGAAAGTGAGCGGAGGGAAAGAAATTGCTGTCATTACTTTTCAAGAAAGGAGGTATGCAAATTTTCGACAGAAAGATTGCGTTCATAATGGGCCTGGTAAAATACAAGGATCATGCTTGACAGGTGAGGGCAAGCCATTTGTATGTCCTTAAAGCGGAGCAACCGTCCTCTTTTGGAAATGTGCTCGGTAAGAGAAACTACAAATGAGAGGCCTGGCGGGGCCTGGGGAAGGCGGGGCCCAAGCACACTGGGTAGGCCCAAGCTGGCCCAGTTCTAGAGGGAGGGAGGGTGCTTAAAGCCTTAAGGAACCGAAGGCGGAAGGAGCATTTAACAGAGCCTGGTAGCACTCAGTCTGAACCCAAACACCAACGAGCTGTAGAAAAGCCCATCTTTTTCTCCTAGTGTCATTTTCCCTGGGTTCAAATCCTGACCCCACCGCATGTGAACTGTAGAAACTGTGGCCAAGTAACTTCACCTCTCCGTGCCTCATTTTCATTATCTATCAAATGAGGCTCTTGACAGTATTTACCTCCCAGGGTCATCAAGAGCATTCATTGAGTTAATAAATATATAATAATAAAATATAGAAAACATGGGTAATTAACAGGAAAAGGTGTAAAACAGTGCCTGACACACAAAGCACTCAGTAGAGGTTAGAAATCATTCGTTCATTCTTCAACAAAGACTGGGTATCTCTTTCTTTTAAGGTAAGAGTATATATGCCAGGTGCTGGAAATCTGACTCTAGGTGGAATACGATTCTTCATGGATTTCACATAAATAAGTCTTACTCCCCCAGCAGATGATGAACTCCTAGGGAGAACAGTCAGGCTGTTCCTGGGGTCACCATGGAGCCCAGTATAGTCCTAAAGACCCTAACAGATGCCCGGCCACCATTTGATGATTTATGGATCCTTCCTCCCGGCCCCCTCCTACTCACACCATGTTTCTGATACTGCCTGTGACGCTCAAGCCCTCAGAGGAATCTCCTCTTGGAGTAGGAAATGTCTGTCTTTACTCAGGAAGGGAAGCTCCAGCTCGCCGTGTGCCCTGCCTAGCAGCCTGGGGAAGAAACAGTGCAGCCAGCACGAACAGACAGTCTGGCCTGAATCACCTTCAGGAAGGCAGAATGAATCTGAATAGATTAAATGATCAGGATCGTATGAACAGAGGTGTTTTTTCATCCACTTTACCTTCAATAGGTAATTGTTCTATTTTCTCCAACACTCAAAGTAAAAGCATCTTTCTTAAAGTGCCTGTAACTCTGAGTTCTTTTTCTCTAGGTAATGAAGCTGCTGCAAACCATTCTTCCTTCCAGCCCCTAACGTTGTGAGGCATTGAGTGTAGGTAGCTCCTGCTTTTCATGCTAAGTGGTGCCTGCATGATTCAATTCTCTGCCAGAGGGACAACAGCCACCTCAGGCAAAAGGAGAAAGAGCAGGATCCACACAGTCAAGCAGCTCTGAGCTAACTGTCTTGGAAAAGCCTGGTTCCCCAGGTACTGTTCATTGCAGCATGGCTCTTTCAGGCTAAGAATTCTCCAGAGGCCCTGTCCGAGAGCATTTTCCCCCTAGAAATGCCAGCCAATGGCAAGTTGGACCTATCCCTCATTTAAAAAGAATGTCTGGACAACAGTCCAGGTGGGAGGTGGGGGTGGGGGTGGGAGGGTTGGGAGGGGAGGAGTGTTACGACCGACTCCTCCATTGTCAGGAAGTTAAGGCTTCTAATGGCAGAGGCAGCACTTGAACCCAATTCTGTCCTCCCAAGTTCAAGTGCCCGGCAATTACAATATACCACCTCATCTCTCTTGGGTACTATCCAAAGAAACTACTTGAAAAATATCTTGTTGGCAAAGATTAGAGTCAAGCTGAAATGGAAAAGAAGTGGCAATGACCATACGTAGCAGGGAATGCGGCTATCAGCGTCAGCTGCCTTCTTCCTCCACCTGAGGCAGCTCCCCCTAGCACAGGACCTGGGTCAGGGAAGTGCTCCTTAAGCCTGTGGCTGACTTAGGTTCAAGTTCCATGTAGCAGCCATGAAGTCTTAGGAAAGGCACTGAACACCCTGAAGTCTTTTTTTTTTTTTTTTGAGCTGTAAATGGGGATGATACATTCTCCACAGGAATTTTGTGAGAATTCAATGAATTCAAATATGTGAAAACAGCCAGAAAGAAATACTCATAGTTTTATTTCTTCCAACTCTTTCATGAAAGACATTACATCACATACAGAAATGAGGTAACTTAATAGCTATTTAAACGCTGAGTTTCATTTTTTGTCATTTATTGCCAGAGGGGAAATCATATTCTGCAAGGATTTCTGCTTGGGAGGTGTTTGAGGACTTGATACCACGCTATACAAAAACAGAACCAACAACCCAAACAAACAAAAATGGAAACTACCAAAGAAGAGAAGAACAGAAATCTCCCTGGTACCAACGGTTTATTTTATCGAAAAGTACCAAAAATGCAAGACACTTTAGAATTAAATTTTCTGAGCATTCCATTAAGTTCCGAATTTAAGACTTTTTTTTTTTTTCGGTGAATATAATTTGGACTTATTCTTCAGTCAACTAGTAGTCAGTAACCTGTATATTGGGACTAAAGTGGTCTACAGCCAAGCCACCCTGAAGATGCCCAATCTCGTCTCATCTCAGAAGCTAAGCAGGTTTGGGCCTGGTTAGTACTTGGATGGGAGACCACCTAGGAATACTAAGTGCTGCAGGTATTCAAAAACAAACAAACAAACAAATAAATACATAAACAAAGACCCATTGGGATTAAAGGGAAACACACAGATATAAGATTTGGAACCTAAACCTAGGTTAGGCATAGTGCAATAATGACATGGGCTTTGGCATTATTGATGTGTTCACTCAAATTCAGATTCGCGGAATAAATAAACGGACAGATACCTAGAATGGCATCAGAAACATCGGGTGAGTACTGGTACAAGTCGGAAGGGAGCCAGCCCTTTTAAAGTCTGTCCAGACATTCTGACCATTAGAAGAAGGAGCTACCTGGATAGTCCTGTGCACAGAGTTTATTTATATGTAAGTCCTATTTAGGGATTGATCTAACAGAATTGACCAACAGAGTAACTTTGGGAATAGATAAAAATTCCTAGAGCATTAACTTTGGTAACTACAAAAATGGAGAGTAGTTGGGAGAACGTAACTAAAGTGTTTGGCATCCAGTAGACACTCACCAATGCAACAGACCATGTCCATCCTCTGGGACACATATATGGACACATATATGTATATAGAAGCTTTTTCTAGCTTCTCTGGCCACATTTCAGCTGTTCGTTTTCAGCATCTTTGACACTGTGGTCAGTTTCCCCAAATTTATCTCAGAGTTTGTTTGTAGCCTGCTCTTCCTAAACGGTAGCATCTGGTAGGTGCTCAGTAAATATACGTACAAGAATAAATCCATAAATTATATTAGCAAAATATCTGAGGAAACGTGTCTGGGGAAGTGTTTAGTTAAGAACTATATGGTGGCCGACGAAATGGATGCTAAGATGCCTGAAAGTGGTGGGTGTCTGAATGCATCTAAGAGAAATACGTGGAAATAATTTTGAGGTAAAAGGAAATCCTAAAAGAAAAACACCATATGCTTGAAGAAATCTGATATTCAGACTACTCTTTTAAAAAAAATCAGGAAAACCAAAATACTAAAATATTTTTTTAGATTTGACTCACTTTAGGCCAATGCATGGGAGAAGAGACAACGGTGCTCTCACACTGCTGGAATGCCATTGTCAACTCCCTGTCGATCTGATTTTTTGTTTTGTTTTTAAAATGCAAGATGGTGACAAGCAGAGCTGAAGGAACAGAAGTATGGTTTGAGACAACACGAGTGCCAAATGCTAGAAGGTGGTTCAAGAGGATCTGAAGATGTGTCGGACCGATTCTTTTTTCTTTTCTCTTTATTGGGTATTTCGCTTATGCCTCTATTAGGATTCATCATATCCATAACCAGGATTTTAAGTTAAATTGTACCTAACAACAGTTTTTATTTTACGATGGCCTGAAAAAACTAGTCTTCTATATCATAAACAAGGAAGGGTAGGATTACTATAAATTGTCTGCAAGAAAATACAAATTGCCAAGATAAAAACACCCACTGGTCTGCCAGTCTCAAGTTTCCTGTTTTGACATACTATCTGCAGTAATTTGGTATCCACAATCTCTTATTAGAAAATGAATGTGCTATTTTTTCTGAATGCTGCAATTACAATAATTGAATTTAAAATGGGGATTGAGTTTCTCTATTTGGAGGAAAAGAATAATTGTGTATTTCTGATTAAAATCAAGGGGACTGAATAGAGATTGTACAAATTCCAGCTTCAGTCTCCCTGAGTGACTCCTCGTCAGGCCAGAGAAAAGCAACATTCAAACGCAGAGAAATGCACCAGCACCTCAGCAGCAAGCACTGTCTTTGGCCTCATTTGCTTTGTCTCCTGGCCTTCAGTCACAATACCCCTGTGACAGAGGCAATCAGAACACCATGGCATTGTTACAGTTTAAATGGCAGCCATGCTGGAGTTCCCCACTGTGTCAAAAATTAAGAGTTAAAATGCAAGGAAAACAAACATCTCTTTGTGCTGAAAATGCCTTTCCCCTTTTAGACTGCCAACATTGGGAGCAGCAGTTTCTGATTCTCCATTATAGAGCCTCTCCTCTGGATGGGGGAAATGTAATGGCAGAAGTGGGGTGGTGGTAAGAAGAGAAACAATGCTATTTTCTAAAGGGCTTAACTTCTTTTGTTAAAAAAAAATTGTAAGAAAAGCCACCTTTTAAAGTTCAGATGTGAGAAAGGAAAAGGGATGGAGGAAGGGGACCACCTTGCCTTTTTTTTTTGGTCTTTTTATTATATTTTTGATGGTACCATTCAGTCTTCTGAAACCTTCATTCAGCCAAACATAAAGGTGAAATTTAGTCTCACAAGTCTTCTCAAATGTTCATTAAAATAGAACTTCCTAAGGAAAGAGAAAAATTTTCCAGGACAAAGTGAGTCAAGGATTGTCTCTTTCTATTGTTCACTGTTTATTTTAGCGGTTTTATTTAACGGCTTCATTGAGGTACGACATGAATAAACTGCCCATATTTAAAATACACTATTTGACCCGTTTTCATGTATGTGTCCACCCAAGAAGCCATCACCACAATCAAGATAGTGAGCAAGTCCATCGCCCCCAAGCTTCCTTGTGCTTTGTTAATCCCCAGGCCCTCTCCCTGCCCAGACTGCCTATGCCCCTCCTCCAAGCACTGATCTGCTTTCTGTCACTACAGATTAGTGTGTATATTTTCTAGAGTTTTATATCAATGGAAGAATACAGTATGTACTCTTTCTGTCTGGTTTCTATCATTTACTGCTTACTATTTGGATGCCTAATTAAATAGGAGCCTCCTAGCTCTAAAGCAGAAGGCAGCCCTCAGAGGCTGCTGAGGCCAGGCTTTACTATCATCCCCCAGGAACAGGACCGATTACTTGGTCTTACTTTATTCTTCAGCTTTATTATGTACTTCAGTAATCAATAAACACTTCTATGGCAGATGGTTTATTTTACCCTATAAATCCAAGGAGAAGAGAATGATATTAAGACATCAGTATGGATGGGCTCTGCTGCTCTGTAACACTATGAGGAGAACACGAGCAACAGATTTAAATCTAAGAAGGTTACAGAGCAGTCACAGCTCCTGGCTGGATGGCAGGGATCGTAAAAGACTCAGGCAAGATCTACAGCAATGCACTGTGAACCGATGAGACTCTCAAAGCAAAAACCCAAACTGAACAGGCAGGCTGGTTGGGAAAGAATTACAAGCACTGGCTTGAGTGGAATGTAAAGATTTTCTTTCAAAAATCCAAAATATTTCTTAACAAATGAAAAGGTAGAGAACAAATACTGACTGCAGGCTGACTGTGTAGAAAGCTGCGCTCTGGTTTGGAAAGAAGCCTACTAGATAGTCGCCAGGCAGTCCCGGGAGGCTCTTAATTTTCTCCCTTGCAACTCCTGGCCCCAGGGCTCCGTGGTAATGACCAGGGAGCATCTTCCCTCTAGCTAGCCCTTGGAGACTTGTCCTTCCTTTCCAAAGCAGAGAGGACAATTCATGGGAGAGGAAATATAAATGACTAATAAACATGTGAAAAAAATGTTCAGCTTCACTAATAATCACAGAAATGCAGATTAAAATGAGATGTATTTCTCCTTCATGTCACAAATAAGAAAAAAATGAAAATGCCGACTCTCAGTGTTGGCAAGGCTGTGGAGAGGCAGACAATCACCCATTTCTAGAGGAATGACAATTTTCTATCTGAAAAATAATTCTGCAATATGCATCAAGAGCCTTAACATTTCTTTTACTATTTAGCTCAATTCTTCCCTTTCTGATCTATATCTATCTTTATCTATATCTATATCTATATCTATATCTATCTATCTATCTATCTTATCTATATCTATCTATCATCTATCTATCTATCTATCTATCTATCTATCTATCTATCTATCTATCTATCTATCTATCTATCTAATCTATCTAGATAGATACAGATACAGAGCTCCAAAAAACAAGCAAAAATGTCTAGAAGAATTTGTTTACAAATTTCATCGTGCAGTTAATAAATGATCCAATAATATACTTAACCTACATCTCCTTTTTTAACCTTGCAACTCCTCTTCGCCCTCTCTCCACCCGCAATGTGTAAGTTTAGTATTCCAATTTTATAGTGAGACAGTGAGTTCTGAAGACATTAACTTGCCTGGTCAGCCATCTGTAAGAAGCTCCAGGCATTAGAACACAGATATTTCTAAATTTCTAGATGAATCCAGTACACAAATATGAACCTAAACATCCCCACAGATTGGGAAACAGATCCATGTGCTAGTGTGGTGTTTACCCACAAAAATACGTTCCTAAGAAATTTTACGAAAATGAAAAAATGATCATGGTCATAGGAAAGTTACAATAAAAATCCTAGAAGTGATAGTGAGTTACATAGCCTTGCTCAGGTTCAATTTTTCTTTTTCATCAATAAAACAGGGATAATGCATCTGTCTCTCGAGACAGAGGTAAGAAGGAAATAATCCATGAAAAGTGCTCCTTTTATCGTG